>JAAGVU020000040.1:21770273-21781954 GCA_011763525.2 Mormyrus iriodes
GGCGACTCCGTTGTGAAAGGCACTATATAAAACATAATTAGATTGAAACATAAGAATGTCAAGTAGAATTAAGTGGTTTCAATAATGAACAATTTAGGACTATCTTTCTGTTCAGCTCCATTGTGGCAGTGATCTACAAGCATAGTGCTGGGACTTGCTGACCCATTTATCCAAAGGCACTCAACCTGTTTGGATAGCTGCATGGTTGTCTGTTCCACTCAGTGGACTAACAGAAGGACCCCACTGGTTTGTAAAACAACATCTGTTTGCAGGTTATAAGAGCATACTCCCAAGAAGTTGATACAGCGCTTTTACTTTATATTGAATATCTCTGCATGTTGGGGCACCTAAGCTTCACAACATAAAACATGCTGTTAAAACAAACCCTTTCTTAGATCCCTGTCTTACACATGGTAGACATATCAGAAGACGTCCTGTAACCAGTTATCGGTCAGTCTGGTCAGCAGTGAAAATCAGCAGGGAGTCAGATCTAGGGAGTCAACTGTGAAGTAGGAAAAATTTATGTTAAACATAAAGAGTATTAACCAATGGTCCTTGAAGCCTTATAGTGAGACCTCAAGATCCCAGGCCAGATTGTCCTCTGGAGGATGCTGCAGATGGCTCCACGCCTGTACCACTAGGCCTAGAAACAGTTTCTCCCCAGGATTATCAAGCAAATAGCTCCAACTATGCTCTGCAGAACACAGTGCTCATTGTACTGTGCATACATGCACACATTCATTTGGCATTTTTAAGGTACCGCAGCACCTGTTCTCTGTACTCAAGGATATTCTTCTGTCTTACACACTTATGCCATGCAGCTACACTGCCCCACTGAGCAAATTATCATACTATATGGGTCAGTATTTATTATTACTGCACTAATGCACTTTAAATTCGAATGGAACAGAATATCTTTTACATATACAATGAAACTTTTTGTGCTTCCCACCAAAGCTATAAAGGATAAATAAAATAGAAAATAATATAGACAGTATAGATTTACAGTATTGAGCTGATGGTGAATCAAAGTGCTCTGGTGCAGTCACATATACTTTAAGCAGCAATAAAGAATGCCTTTTTTTTAAATCAGCAGCAGTCACATGGATAAGAATTAGCAGCAGTATAAACAGTTGTTGTTTTGGGGGGGGGGGGCAGGCTGGTAGATGGGCGCAGTTTGTGGAGGTGCAGAAGCTATTCATCAGTCTGGAAGTGTAGGAGTAACCCTTGTGTATTTTACTTCTTCCGTTCTAAATTCTAGATTCTATAGAATTTATCCTCATTTTGAAAATGGCCTGGGGTCACTTCAACCCCAAAAATAACAGGGACTAAATAGAGGAAAATAATTGACGCTACTGTTTGCTACTTGGTCAGACAATTCTGTTTGCATTCTTCCCTCACATAATACCTGTTTTGTGTGAAACATTTCATTATATTGCATTGTCTGCCATTTCTTACACTATTCCTTGGCGCTTACACAAACGTACTTTTACGTTGTACAGCTGCTCTGGAACTGTATAATGTAACGTGAATTGAATTGAATGTATGAATAACTTTATGACGTTATAGTTTAGTTGAGTGCAGGCTATAGATAATATTATAAGTTTGTGCTTGAGGAGTTCATAAATCAGCTCAAAACTCATGATGTAGGCCTGTTTACCGAAACCTGGGACAGCAGCATATTTCAGGGTCTCATAATTATGGTTTGGTGAGTGACTAAAATCCATGAATCCCTAAGTCTTTTGGTGCATATTATCTTTTCAAAATGTGATTCTTCTGCCAATACTGATTTTAAATTCTAGATGTCAGGAAAGGCTCTTTGTTCAAAGAAAAACCTGATATTTATGCTGGGCGTCGTATGACACTTTGTAGCCTCCCGCTCTCGCTCAGTCTTATCCTTGTACGTTTCCATGTTACATTCCCTTTCTTTTAGGAAGCATATACTGCATCATGTAAAATATGTGGGTTTTTAATGATTATTTAGCGTTTATATGAAAGCTGGGCTGAGTGTCCTGGGTGGCATTGTGGATGTGACCCTTCCCAGGCTCACTGGATCCTCCCGCATCTGTGTGAGTCACTCAGGTTTCGTGTTTATGGTTTTTTCTCCTGGGATGGACTCCAGGCTTATGAACACAAATAAATGGGTTGTTTACATTTGCTGAGTTTTATTCTACCATTTTACACCCACTTGTTTACAACAGAAAATGTGTGACATTTCCCACAAGGAGACGTTCAGGTACTATACCATTTTGATCTCATCCAAGCATATCAGGTGATCAGACTCATATATAAAAACAGGGGTGGATAGTTCAGGTCCAGAAAGTAAAATTCCAGACCAAGATTTTGTTTCAACCAACCAGTTGAGTACTCTGACTTTGTGACTAATTCACTTCAGGAAAAACTCCCTAAGATCCCCAGCAGCTGAAATCAGTGATACTTTATTCATCCCCGTGGGGAAATGTTCTTTTTGCCTACTCTTGAGACCAAGCTTGGGAGTCATAGCACAAGGTTAGCCAGCATTCAGTGCCTCTGGACCAGTTAGGGGTTGAGGGCCTTACCAGCTACCAGCCCCAGGATTCAAACAAGAGACCTTCCGAGTCCCGACCTGTTCAGCCAGACACTGCCCCCAAATCAACAGTGCATATAAAACATACCAAAAAATATCATTTATTCTTACAGATAGCCAAACAGCTGTGCAGCATTTGATGGAAAGAGACTGAGGCAAAGGTCAGATTATATGTAACTTCACATGGTTATAAATACTCTTGTACCTCCAACTTAAAAGTAAATGCAAACTTACTTAATATCAACATTTTATTTAAACAGGTTATATACACTAGACATTTGTTTATTAAAAGTCAAGATTTCCTGTAGTATTCACTTTCAGTAAAAGTATCAATAGTAGTAGTCCCAATATTCGGTTTCTTTGGTCCTTCTATAAGAATTTTAAAATATCATTATAAGCATCACAACCCCAACAAAAAATATCCCCAAACCCCAGCTGGAACCTCATGGATAAAAAATAAAAACCATCAAAATAATAGATCATAAAGACTGTATCTCATCATCGCTCAGGCTCTCTTTAAGTGTACATGGCACCATGCAGATCCTCCAGTCTGTGCTCCATCTGCTTTCTTCGCTCCTATAACACCAGAGAGATCACAAATAGAGGTGCGCAGAACCCTGGGGGCTAAGCTGTTCATCCATGCCCCACTAATAAACAGACAGACATGCTAAACTCGCGCCCAGCACCTCCGGGCAGCTCGCGCGCCTACCTTGTCTTTCCGGAAGTCCTCATACTCCTGGTTGTCTGTCGGCAACTCGAGGCGGCACAGGGGACAGGAGTTCGTCTAAGAAAAACAAGCAGATGGCTGCCTCAGATATATTTGGCCTTACTATATCCTGAGAGTGACAGGATGGACACTGACACCCTACCCTCATTACTATAACCAGAGGCCATGGATGAAGCTCTGACTCCGCTGACTCCGCCAATTTAGTTCCTACCTTCCCCAGCCACGGCAGGATGCAGCTGGAATGAAAAAGGTGTTCACAAGGCATCTTCCTCGCGGTCTCATCTTCCTCAAACTCCAGCAAGCACACAGGGCATTTCAAACCTCTGTCTAGGTAGAGGACAGAAAGTCAGAAGGACGACACAGGCAGGTAGTGCAGAGATAAAGCAGGCTAGTGACCTGCCACCGTGCTCCTGGGCCAGGAGTACCTGCTTGCTCAAAGGTGATAATGACCGTGGGGAGGTTCTGTACCACGGCTCGGGCGGCAGGAGGCGGTAGGCGCTGGTCCCACTCTGATATGTCAAACGGACCCAGGTCAATGTCCATGCCCTGCATCAGAGACCTGCAGACATGCCAATTCGGGGGTTACTTACACATATTCTGACAGTACGTGTCCCGCTGTCACCGGCCCCCAGGCGAAGGTTCACCTGGCGAGCTCCAGCAAGGCGTTCTGGCGGTACTGCTCCTCTGGGTTGGTGGGCTCGCAGTCGTGCTCGTCAAAGTAGGACGCCATCCTTCCGTCTGTGCTGAATGCAGAGGCTCCAGGAGCAGGTAGAAGCTGTCAGGGACCCAGAGCCTGCGGACATATATGACGGACTGATCGCTGCCCTATGGCTGCCGGGAAAGTGAAACTACAACAACGATAATGAGTAATTACGCACGCTTGTTATTGTCCATTTTGCCAAGAGAAATACACTGTTTTAAACATTATTTTAAATAAATTTAAATGCCATTTACCTGATATAAATGCCAGTTGCGTCTTTATAATGTGCCGATTCTCGCTAGAGCACAGTCATACACCAGCATAAACAAAATCCTCTATGATCCTGTGACAGTGTTTATTTCGACCAATCAACGCGTGGGTTGCGCAAATCAAGCCAATCAGAACGAAAAATACATATCGCTGCGCGAGAAAAGCCAATGAGAGTGAAGGGAGGCAGGTACTTTTTGAGCACGTGATGGTAGTTTGCGCGAGAGTGGTGAATGGTGATTGGTGTACATGCTGTCAGTGATTATAGGCAATGTAGGCGCGTTCTGAGTCTGAGCTATTTAAGAACAGGATTCCAATATAAATTGAGTTGGTTAACCTTAGGTGTGGCACGTAAAGAAGTAAGACCGCCCCCTCAGGTCACCCGTATGTCGTTAGGTAGCAGCATGAGACTGTCACGCTGAAGTGACAGGTAGTGTGGTGTGGAGGTGCTGCATGTGTCCAACAGTCAATGCAGTAGCGGAAGGTTGGGCCAGCTCCGTGTGGTGCCGGCTGGCTTTTAGCTTATGATACGTCTAACTAGAACTTCTGAAATCCCTTACCTGTTTATCAGCATTTGGGGGGTTTCTTTTCTGAGAACGTCAGACAAGTGAAGAATCGAATTAATGAAATAATAATTAATCAAGGAAAAAAGAAATTTCCTGCGTTACACTATTGGCCAGTTAATACTTAGTATTTGAGTAAGCTGATATTATTCAGTATTTTTTGTTACGTTTAATGGTAGATTCTGAGTAAGAGTAGTTGACATCATAAGTATTTTTTGCTCCCTTAAATTCATACTTAGGTTATCAATGGTTGAACATAACATGAAAAAACATTTTTCTCACTTGTTAGTCATGGTGCACAAACAGGAATGTTGCAAGAATCACATAAATGCTGCTTAATTTTTTTCTTAAAAAAATGCTTTTTTTAACAAAAAAAAAAAAGAAGTCTCTCAGTGAGCTAAAATACAGGATGTGTGACAACAGGAAAAATAGAACATTGATAATATTTGTAATTTGCTCATTTCGTTTGAAAGCATTAGCATCATGTACACTGTGAGTCCGGTAAAACACAAAACATTTCTTCAGGTGCAGGCAGCCGACAGCCAAATAGCGGATTGTGTTATATTGTGCACGTGGGGGTGCTTTCCTGGTATTTTCCCGCAGTCTGGAAGGACAGCTGCACTGTCACCAAGCTATTTGCTCACCCATGGTTTGGTGCCTTAAGTGCCCCAAGCAGAACAGCCCAGCATTTGTTATATTAATAGCCACTATGTGCATGGTAAATCCATTTAGCAGCAAGAATACAGACAGACGACTAGGAGACTGCAATGTATGGCGGGCTCATTTCTGTGTGACCTGTAAGAATATTGGTATTGTTTTTACACGACAGGCACATTTTTGTGTGTGAGACCGGTTTTAAAGTTATTATAGGAAACCTCTTCAATGTGGGTATATTTTCTATACCTTCAAATACACAATTTTGACTTTAATATCTCAACGTTCAAAAATGTCAAGTGGCGCAACTGTCAGAATAAATGTGTGGCAAAAGAGAACAATTAAAATTGGTATTTCATTCATTTAAAAAATAAATAATTAGGCATAATTCTACAAATGAAACCTTTAAGCTAATAAGCTAAAACCTTTAAGTTGCAAAACACAGTTTTTAACCCTTTAAGTGTCCGCTCCCCCAAATGGTAGACCATTTAAATGGCGATGCCCCTTTAAATGCGCTGCGTTTTGCGTTACAATACCAGGCTGGGCATTCAGTTCAGTGCTTGGAGAGCATGCAGTACTCAAAAAATACATTAGATGCTTTCTGTTCATTCTGTTCATGTACATGTAGTGCTATTTCATTACATTTCCTATAATTTTACAATGTAATTACTGAATTCATTATAATACAATGCAATATAATAATTATTGCAATATTTTTAGATAGATATTTCTTGAAAAGCATCTCAGTGTGTGTTGTTTATATATTATGTAGATGGACACCAGAACATTCTATGCCAAAAGGCCATGCCCTGTACTGGCACTAGTACCTGAAAGCCCTGCTCTGTCTGATGCTGAAGGGTGCAGTGATAGTGACGATGGCAAAATAGCAGACCCAGATTTCCTTCCCACACTGGCACATCACTCAGATTCTGATGATTTTACGCCCTTGGATGAGGATCAAGACCAAGATGTTGGACTACCACCACCACCACCACCAACAAAAAAAGAAAATAGCTAACAAAGGTAAAAACTGTCTAAAAACAGTCAGTATGACAGAGGCAGAACATGAATGAAAGGCCACTATGGAAAAAGCTAGACACTGAGTCAATGCCTGTGCCAGATTCCACATTTGATCCCCCAGATGAAACACCTCGGCACTACTTGAAGAAGATGTTCACTAACGAGATGGTTCAACACATTTCTAACCACACTAATTTGTACTCTGCCCAGAAGTTTGGAGATCCCATAAAAAATACCTCTCATCTTTCCTGGCCATTCTGTTATACATGGGAGTGTTCGAATGCCCATCCATAGACGGTTACTGGCACCATCTGTCATGGTGCAGCCTTGTAGCTGATATTATGCCCATCAATAGGTTCAAGTTGTTACGTGAATTTGTTCACTTCACTGACAATGAGCAGTGTGAAGGCAGCCAGGGTCGGTTTTATAAAGTCCACCCACTGTTTGAAATGCTGAGGAAGCGGTGTCTCCTTATTCCATCCACTTACAGGCAGAGTGTAGACGAAGTAATGCTGGCATACAAAGGCACACAGGCAGGGCATCTGCGGCAGAACATTGCCAATAAACCAGATAAGTGGGGTTTCAGAGTCTTCTGTCGAGCCAGTTCCTGTGGCATTGTACATGATTTCTTACTTCATCAAGGGAAATCCACGTTTAAAAAAAATTAAAAAACAAAAGAGAAAAACAAGATGTTGCTTTGATATTGTTGGAAACATTTCATAAATGTTATTTTTTTACCTTTAACGGCTTCCTCGTTTTCATTGGCCTACAGAGCTCAGAAATGATAAAAAATTATTTTTTCAATGCCTTTTTCTGGGTGTTCCACTTAAAGGGTTAAAACCATTACAATATTTGAAAAACATATGTTGGCAAATTCACATTGCTTCAAATGACAGGCTGCACAACTGGGAAAAGGGTTTTTTTTTTATTTAAAAGTCATTTTACAAAACAGTGGTCTGGATGTTACATCATAAAGAAGACCCCAAGTGATTGTTATGGTTCAGTGAAAGCATTAGTAGATCAAACTCAAATATTGACAAAAATGACCATTTTCAACTCACGGTTCCGCTGGCACAGTTTCTAGGCCAGCTGGTACAACTCTTGGAAAACCATGAAAATACTGTAATATGATAAAAGTCTTTATTTGTTTTTAAAACTGTATGCATAAGCTTGATATCAAGAAAAAAAGTTTTGTGCAGGTGTCCAAATGGATTGTCTCTTTAATTTGAAATGAGCTTGAGAAGGCAGGTGGCACAACAGCTATTAATATTACTACTACTCATAAATGAAAAAAAATCAATAGGAATTAACTGGCTCACCCTGTCTGATGCACTGTGGACACTTAAATTGATACTTTGTGGAGGTTGTCATTTAGAAAAAAGAATACTTTTATTCAATATATAATGTTTTTTGGTTGCACTGCCTAACATTTTTCAGTTTGTGAAACCTTTATTTGTCATTCACCAAACTGTGCGAATTACACTTTTTTATTGTACCATTTTAGTGTGATACAGACGTTTGCAGATGCATTTTCACACATGACCTTAGTTTCATTTTTAAAGAACACTCCTGTACACCTTCACTAGTTTCTCACGCTGCCCCCACCTCGGGCTCCACAGATCTGCTTCCTCTGAGCTGCTGTAATTCATATCTCCTGTTATGTTACTTCAGGGGTCTATCTTTACTAAGTGCTGTTAATTCCGCAATGGGGTAACTTCCTCGCTCGCATTCTCTGCTCTTTCTGCTGTGCCTCCTGTCTTCTTCCTTTTCATCTGAGTTTCTCTTGATTGCTAAAACACAGCTAATGAAAGTGAGTTCCACTCAATCTGCAGTCTCTCATCTTCTCTGGTAAATGTGTGAATATTTTAAAAAACAGTAAACTGTTTCTGCTTATTTTTCCATACACTTTCAAAGCAGGTAGTATGGAGCAAGAAGTCAAAAACAAAATTTCATTGAATAACTGTGTAAAACATAATGTTTTGTGACAATTAGAACATTTCTCAAACAAAATGTTTGATTCTGGCCAGCACAAAACTGTGTGTACAACATTTTGAAACAGACTTCTTAATAGACAAAGTTGTTTAAGCAAATGAGAAAAACTGCAATATACTCTATTTCCCCCAAAATCAAAGCTTTACCAATGTGAGAGCCTTCAGAAGCTGGACTGAGAATCATGTAGTTGTTCTTTCTCCCATAAACTCGACATTAGCTTGTCAAAGATCGCTGTACATCTTTGCTGTACCATGATGCATTAAACCACATGTTTTTACACATTAGCATTATTATTTAATTACTTTCACAAACAGTGACATCTCACCACTAATATTTACAGAGTAGCAAACATTTATGACCTTCTTACAAGCTAATGCTAATATTGTCCATATGATCGTTGCTTATACGTTTCCGAAACCCAAGTTTACATAATCGCCTAAACCAGTGTTGCACGAATTCTTCAATAAGACTTTTTAGTTGAGCTTACTGAAACCGAAAGTTCATTCTATACATATTGCGGTTCTATAAAAAATTTATTATCAAGATTACAGAAAAATAAACAGGCATCCAATAAATATGCTAGATATCAACATTTATTCTCCATTTCTGTTGAGGACAAACAAAGGCAGATGTTTGAGACTGGATGCCTTCTGAATACAGGGAACTGCCGCACTCTTTCGAAATTGCGTAAAGATGCATACAAGGTCACCTTCTCTTTCAGGAGATGGACAAGAGCAGCATCTGGAGCCATTGAACCATTACATACAATGGTCCATGCCCAGGTAAGCGGTCAAAATCCTGCATACTACATGTGGCAAAAACACTAATCTGGGCATTTAAAGAAGCATCCCTGCAAACCTCACATTCCCAAGGCCATGTCCTACAATTCCCAGTTCTGGTCTATCTCCTCTCTTCATTTGTTGGGTAGTCTCTCCCGCCTCTGTCGGGCTATCTCCCATTAGGGTTATTGGTGGTGTCGTTCATCTTACTTTGGCTGGGGACTGCAAATATAATGATGACCACAATGATGACCAGCACGAATACCAACACGAGGCCGCCTAACAGCAACTTCATCTTCATGGCCTGCAAACAGGTCTTCTGCTTCACAGCCGCTGTGGTTTTTTGGAAGGCCTTGCTCTGGAAAGGCACAAACCGAACATCATCAGCTGAGAGACACTACGAGGCAAGCTTAACAAGTAGCTCATATACAAGACCTTTTTTTTCTGGAATAAAGGCTGATCTATATGCTAAGCAGTGATTAATATTTCCTGGACTCGGCCAGTCGGTTCCATGTGATTTGTAATCCAGTGTATGACACACAAGGGTAAGTAAAGAAAGAAAGCATTACTAACAATATGTGCGCATTTCTAGACTGAAATTGTTCCTGTGATGACACAGACTTTTCTCGGATTTCTAGTGACAAAGGGCCATTCAAGCCACAAGCTTGTGACGTTGGGAAGTCAGGAGGCCTTGTGCTATGACAGAGGTACTGTGTGAGCACGTGGACAGATCCCAGAAAGGACGTATTTTAAGTGACGCAGACCTCGTGCACATGACATGGCCACTGCTGTGCAGATACTAACATCAGGTCAGTCTGACATTCAGAGACAGAGAAACTTGCCTTCAGCTCATTCATCTAGCGAAAAAGGAAATACCTTCCTAAAAATAGCTACATAAACTACAATCAGGATGTAAATTGTACATTCTTTTTTACCTCCACCCCACCCATGGTGTATTAATAGATAGCACTATGAGGGCCTTGGGACAGACGCATAGGATTGACCCTGGCAAGTCTCCATTGCTGTCGTGCCGACAGACGTGCTAATGACAGCTGTGTTCTCAGCACAGGCCTTCAGTTTTGCCATATACATCCCACCTGCACCAGCAGCTGATCGGCCCGATCTTCAAGCTCCCCCAGTTTGCCTGTCCGGTCCTCAACCTTCTGCAGGTTTTCCAGCATGATGTCCTTCACCTGCTCTGCGTCATCCTGAACCTGCTGCAACCTCTTGCCGTTCTCCTAGAGGGAGCAGATGTGATGAGACTGGTCATAAGCTGCAACAGACCTCAGCGAGACTGAGCTAATGCTGTGGGGCCTTGGATGGGGGGGGGGGGGCTCTATTTCTCAGCAAGCCCATGGCTACCTGTAAGATGGGGCATCGGTCATTTGAGCGACATCGATTATGCATGCCAACCAAGGGCATAGCTTTTGGTTGAGATTTGGGTGGGGGTTGAGGTCTCCACCCATTTAAAGGGGTCCAGGGGGTTGTATTGGCTGGTTTTGATTATCGGGGGTGTTACAACCCTCCCTTCCCCCCCATAATTTACCCTCATGATGACAAAATGCACATTATACGTCCATGAAGTATTTATGACTGAGGCTAAAATACGCAAATAAACTGAGTCTGCACAGCAAGCTCTGAAACTTTCTCCTAAGCGGAATTTACATAAATCCTTCAACTTCAATTGTACAGTAACAGAGACAATATTCAGGGAATACTTTGCGATGCATGTTCTAAGGCAGATCTATGCAATTCATGGTTCTTGAGGTCTGAGCCCTGCTGATTTTCCAGCCTTCCTTCACCTGGGAGCCGGGTGTGAAGCCTCTGGCCAATCAGAATCAGTAATTATTAAACTCCCTGGGAGAACTGAAAACATGGCAGGGATTTGGAGTCGAGGTCCTGAGTTGAATACCCCTGTTCTAAGGATAATCAAATGGCTGTGCTGAAAAGAATCGCTGATATTTTCACATAGGAAACAATTAACTTAAAGAAATACAAAGAAATACATCATTCTTATATGATGGACTGAAGAAGGCAGGAATCATACCAGACTTTTAACATTATGATTGTTCCTTCCCGCCTTATCACCTAAGCAAGTTTTGACACTTTGTTTACCATGACTTCAGGGAACGTGTCTAGGAAAAGAGCATTGACTTCCCTATTGTGGGCAGAGTGCAGGAAAGATTGCACAAGACTTAAACACTTCAGCTAGCGTGCTGCTAACAGAACATGGGGCATCGTCAGCTAGCCTGCTGCTAACAGAACATGGGGCATCGTCAACACTTCAGCTAGCCTGCTGCTAACAGAACATGGGGCATCGTCAGCTAGCCTGCTTCTAACAGAACATGGGGCATCGTCAGCACTTCAGCTAGCCTGCTGCTAACAGAACATGGGGCATCGTCAGCACTTCAGC
>JAAGVU020000040.1:21791702-21803325 GCA_011763525.2 Mormyrus iriodes
GAAAGAGAGTGAGAGGGAGAGAGAGAGAGAGAGAGAGAGAGAGAGAGAGAGAGAGAGAGAGAGAGAGAGAATGTGGGCTTTTCTTTGTAAGCTTTGGTGTGTGGGAGCCATTATGGTTTGGATCCGCTGCTTGTTGGGATAACGCCAGTGGCCAGGAGCACGATGATGAGGATAATGATGACAACGATGACCGCGATCAGCACCCCCAGCTTCACATTCTTCCACCAGTAGGATCGGGCCACCTTCTGTGACGTGTGTTTGAAGTTCTGTGCCTGGAGCGAGGTGGTGGATGAGGTTAGAGGAAGTGCTGACCTGTCTCTGGCTGTACAGATTTAGTACTAGAATACATTTGCAATAATACAAATTCTGGTAGATAATGCAGTTTTGTAAATATGACTGTAGTCACAGTGGTCGGTCATGAATTAGAACACATAGCTTCATAGCTGATCTAAAGGCAGGTGAGCAGCTAGACTGGAGCCACAGTTGTTCCTACATTACTGGGGTCTCGAAGACTGCATGACTGTTCCAGTTTCTCCTGGAATCTTTCTTTCCCCTTTCATGATGGACCTACTGTGACGAGGTACATCAACACCTATATATCTATCTCCTTGGCCTCATTTAATTGTCACCCAAACATGCACTGATCTACAGATGGCACCAGACACTGGAATTTTCCAGAGGGTAGAAGAATAGAGAAGGGCGAGCTAACGGACCCCAGCCTGCAGGTCCTCAGTCTTGTCCATCAGGTCGTCCAGCCGCTCTCCTCGTGCCAGGATGCGGTCAACGTTCTGGGTCATGATGTCTTTGACCCCTTCCACCTGAGACTGCAGGGTCTTGACACGATCCTGGTGCCCAGCCGCTTCACCCTGCTCCTATGGGTGGAGAGAAAGAGGAAGCTGCCATGAGCAGGCGAGGGGAGCAAGGTGTCGGTGGGATTTCAGCATGAGGAGCCGGAATAGAGAATGGGCCTGTGAGAGGCTGTCACAAAGCAGAGCTACATGATCACCCCTACCAGGATCTGCCAGAGATGGAGAAAAGTGACCAAGCAAGTGGGACACAGATGGAGGGGGAAAAAAAAACAAAAGCATTGTTGTTGTTAACAAAGACTTCTGGAAAATAGCAGATCTTGGCTGACATTGCTGATACAGCAGATAGGCATCGTTTCCCAGATTTAAGAAAGAAGGAATTTCAGAGATTAAGTAAGAGAATGGGGAAGAGCAAGGGGACCTTGATGCCCATGGCACCCAAAGTGATTCTCAGCTTCACTTAGAAGAGACTTCTTAAAACTATCCATGAGTCCATGACGGTTAACACAGGCTCACACTGGAAATAAATACAAAACTGAGCTGCGTGGTAGGAGTTAACGAATGCTACCAGAAAACGTGAAACCAATCTGTGGTGTTCGATTAGCAAAGAGAAAGATTAATAGCCGACACACTTTGGATTAGGCGATACGGTGGATGTATTACACAATTAACCACAGACACACAGTTGAAGTTTCCTCAACGTGTGACTGTAACCCTGTACTTCCTAGTGCCCACCCCCCCCCTTCCAGAATGTTATCATTCCAACCCACACTGCTTCAGCCTGCCATATTCATTATTAGCCTAGTAAGGACCACATAAGCCTGATTAAGGTAGGGCTGGAATGAAAACATTCCATTAATTTTCATTCACTAAACTCTTCACCATCAGGCATAGTGTGGAGTCTGAGGCCCGCATTTAAAAATGTCACAAGACAGAAGCTTTTTAAACAACAAAAAAAAAAGTGTGAAATAACACTTCAGCTGTAAAAAAAAATACCTAGGGACCAGATGGTTTGAAAAAAGTTGCAAATGTTGCAGCATCGAGGCCTCAATGCCTCAGCTGGCCAAGTTCAGGTCGGTTTCACAGTCACACTGAACGGCCGTTTAGCTGGATGAAGCCATCTGCTGACATCACACTAAGGCAAAACAGGCAGAAATGGGAGAACCACAAAATGAAGATCTGATCCTCATATAAATCAGTCTCCATCTCTTAGGTACTTTGAGCAACAATGTCAGGAATTAATGATGCGTATGTGTGCATGTGCAGGTAAGGAGGGCGCACCCAGCCCAAGTGAGGTGACACTCTCGGTTACTAGGAGACGAGGAGAGGTGCTGCGTCATTGTTGCCGGCTGCGGGCCCCACCCCCAGCATTTCCAGCAATGCCAAATGGCTGACGGATGTCAGGTGACAGCCCGCTCCAAGGTAACAAACAGGAGCAGTGTCTCCATGTTCAGTATAAGCCCTGACACACACACACACAATGCAGTGTCGGTGCACAGGCCAGCAAGTTGGTTATCTGCCCAAACTGGAACTGTCAGTCCATGCCATACTGGTTTGAGTGGTACCACAGTCACCCAAACCCACAGCTGCAGGAGAAATGAGTGAAGACAGCTATGAGCTCATGTACACCAGAGTTACAGTATATACATCATGAATCACCCTGTTAATTATATATGGTAGAGTTCCACTTTTCCCTGAGCTTTCCTGACAGTACAGAACAGGAGACACAGAAGAGACTAATGGCCAGCTCTACTCCATGTACCGCAGAGTAAACAAACTGAGGTTTTAGGTCATTCTAGTAGGAAATGCTCTCCACAACATCAAAGAGCTGCGAGTTAGGAGTTTACAGCTGGATTCAGCTTGAAAATCCCGCTGAGGGATTACTTTTCATTTTCTTAGTCAAGATCAAAGAGCTGCCCCTTGTGGTACTTTCTCTCTTCCTGTTATGATCTCCATGTACCCAAATATTAACCAACAAGCGGGGTTGTCAACTCTCCCGCATCTGGCGTGACACTCACGCGCGAAACCTTACAGCAAATCTATATTATTCCATTATACACCTAAAACTAGCTGTATCAAAAGCGCCGGGGTTGTATTGTTTAATAAAAGCTCATTGCTTTGAGATTAGGGTCACTGGTATCTCTGGCCTTCACCACTCGGGTTTTTGGGTCGGGAATGAAGCACCCCCCACCCCCAGCCGTCCAGCGGCGGCACGGAGGGGGGCTGTTTAAGGGTATTATCTGGGCCAAAAGCGGGGGCAGATCTCCGTCGGGAGCGTACAGGGCAGATAGAGGGAGATGTGTGCAGAAACGGCCGGCAGGGATCGGACGGGGGAAGCTGATTTATGAGGAAGTTCCGCCGCTGAACCCTCCATTGAGTAAAACTACCGAAAGCGGAAAATCCGCCTTAATGTGAACAGTTCGATTCTCTTCAGCCTCTTCCATTAGTGCTTCAAGGAGAACGATTAATACAGTAACTTTTCCGGTACGCGGGCGCCGTGACAAGTGTCGTATTTACAAAAAATAACACTTTCCATTATTTCTCTCCATCATTTCTGTCGAGATCTGCTCAGAATAATCGGCGATGTCGGCCTGCAGCCCCAGTGAATAATGCAGCTTTGGAAAAGCAACCTGTGGCTCCTGCTCCGTCCTTCATCGCCTATTTCTCTCTCTTTAAAGATGCTGAAATCTGGGAGTCCCGGTGACTCCCGGTGTAATTTTGATATGTACGGTTCGGCAAAACAGGCCAAACGAGTAAATCATCAAGTGAAACCGAGAAAGAAGTAGGGCGATGGTGGTAAAGTTTCCGAACACTGCGGTGGGACGCGGATGGCGATCGTGCCACTTACCATGTTAGATTCCATGTTTCTAAATCCAGAAGTTACAACAAATCCGCCAGAAAAGCCAAATCGACAAACGACCACTAGTCCTCAGCAAGCCGAAATAAGAGCGATCGTCGGTAACTTGTCCGGCCGATGTCCGTGTGTCTTTTTCTCCGCTTCCTGCTTTTATTTCTCAGTGAATTCCTTCGCTCCGGCCCGCCTCTGCCGGGTGTCGTTACCCTCTGTGTCCACACAGGGGCGCCCCGCCACGCGGCTCGCTCACCTGGGAACAGGTAGAGTAGAGCTGCATGAAGCCGTACGATCACTGTGATTTTGGAATTATCCATTATTTGTGCCGCATTCCTATCTGTACGCATGCGCAGACTGACCGAGCACGGGGCAGGTCTCGGTGGCTTTCGGATGCCAGGTGATTCTGCAGCGATGTTTGAGCGACCAGGAAGCGTCTGCTTCCCGGCTGCATTTCTTACACGGCTGGCGCCGAGAACTGACGCAGTGTTCCTAAAAATAACCTTTTAACCACTGAAAACTAAATGCCATGTATATGCCTGAAGTTACATCAAAGGGGCATAGCTTAATTGAGTTTAGACCCAGAGGTATGGGAGTGCCATTGTTTCTGATAGCAGTAACTTTTCCAGTGATTTTAGGTTTTCATTCAACAGACTGTCAAACTTTTAATAAATTAAATGCCAACTCAGTATATACGAACATTCTCTGGGCCTAACAATCACACATGACTGAAATTACAGCTGGAGAGGGTGTGTCAGAGACCCACATCTTGAGCCAGGATTGAAGTAATTGACGCACTTACCCTTCTTCTAATCCATTCCACCTAGCCACACCCAGCCACGTTAACACACCTCCAAACCAGTCTGACTTCTCACCCAACCCAGACAACACAAGACCAAGCTCAAGAGAGCCAGACATGCCCCCCCCCCCCCCCCGAGGATACCCAGGGACACATTAAATAGCTGAAACACGTCACATTCAGAAGAAAGCAGAACATTAAAAAAACACGTTTTATTCCATATGTACATACTGATGAGATGGGGCAGAAAACGTATACAAAAGGGACTGCTAACCAGAAAGAAAGATGTACAGACAGAGAGATGTGTCTGTACATCATGAGAGTGTGCCTGTAAAGAAAGTAAATAGGGGGAACTAATTATAACAAGAGTTTCAATAAAAATTAAGAATAGAGCATGAAAACAGAGAGGTTCCAGTAACAGCACAATGCCACTGTGTTACACCCCGTGAAGGGCAGCGCCTCAGGAACCTTGCTTAATGATGACATCTGACATGTCATCTACTTTGAGGAGCTCCAGGTTCTGCAACAGGAAGAGACCAGACGTCAGATATCACAAAGGACACATTAACCCACAGGACACCTGAGCTAGCAGGGAGTAGACAGGACTGTCCATTCCACATCCAAAACACATCGACATGGGAGATAGCTCAGGTCAGCGTGGGACACAATGGACATCTGCTCAGGCCATTTTAAAAGCTGCCAGCTGTCATGGACGGAATATCCATCTAACCTGACCAGCTCCTGGAAGCCAGTGGCTGATACCACAGATCCTAAGCATTCCCAGAACCCAAACCCCAACCCACCTTCTCATTGGCTAAGTGCAACAGGGCCACAAACGCCAGAGGGACTGAGAGGTTCTGAGCCATGGTGGAAGGCAGCCTGTAGAGAGACAGTGAATCTGAATCTTCATGGGGCAAAAAGGTTTGGGAGCAAAAGATACACACTAGTCCACAGGGAAACATGCTCAGAGGATGTGTCAACGTTGAAATCACACACGAAAATGAACCTCTGAAAAGTCAGCATGGGGTACCTTTGAAGGAGGGTCTTCGTTGTCTCGCTGAAAGCCTTCTCCCCAGATACCACCTCCTTTGCATTCTCTGATTCCTGCTGGGGAAAGATTATGATGAACTGGTGGCAGAGAGGAGCAAAGTGGAGATTGGGCAGTGGAAGGAAGAGGGAAAGCGAGGAGATGCTGAAGGAGAAATGCCATTTGAGGCAAAGCTGACCTTCGCCGGCTTCTGTGGATCCTCCTGGCAGTCGGTCAGGAGGCTCCACATGGTGGTCTTCAGCTTCTTCATATCCATCTTCTTCGCCATCTTGGCATAGTTTATCTCAATTTTATTCACCTGGAACAGATTCCCGCCAAATACATTGTCAAGGCTTACGGCCATGCCGGATAGAGAACTCATGGTAAAAGCATGGGCGGCTCCTGTTCATCTCGCCATGGGCCGGACCTCTAGGTATCCCCTACCCTCTGAGGTTCTGGCACCAGGTTGTCCCCCCCATAGGTGGAGATGTTGTCATTGTCTTGAGATGCTCCAGGAAAGCCTTCGAGGTTAAATAAGGCCTCGCCGTCATCCAGCCCCCCAATGCCGTCGGCCTCATCGTCGCTCGAGCCTCCCTGCAGATGCATGTCATGGTAAGGTGCTGCAAAGCCATAGCCGGCTGATAGTGACACTGCTCGCTGAGGGAGATGCTCATCTATGTGGTGGGGAGACGTGCTGTCCAAACCTGAGGAGCCGGGCAGAAGTTGGCCGTGTCATTGGCGTTGTTGTAGTCATAATCACCGATGTCCTCGCCAAGCGCTCCAGACAGCCTCTTTGGACCCTGTTTACACAGCTGCAAAACAAACATGAATGACAGAGCCATCAGTTCAACGTGGCCATCACCTTCTGTCCGTGATAGGGGGCGCCGTGGGACTGACTGTGCTGGAGGGCTTGAGGCTGAGCTGGGACAGTGTCTCGGGGGGGTAGTGGAAGTCTGCTGGCAGAGTGGTCTTCTTATTGCTGGTGTGTAGGGCAGACTTGCTGTTTGTGGTGGCTGCCTGGACATGCGGACACAGGGACAATCAGCATGGATCGATACTAAAACCTGTATCATTAGACAAATATTTCTGGAAGCTCACGGTTTCACAACAGAACCAGTGCTTACTCTTGTGGTGCGGAAGTAGGTGTCGAAGTTGATGTCATCGCTGAAGTTGAGCTCGAAGATCTTCTTGGGTTTCCGTTTTTGGGTCTCCTTATCAGGGTTGTGATCCTCTAATCACATACAGAGAACAGAGTAGGCTCAGATAAGCCCCTGGGATGCAGAACTTTAACTGAGGGAGTGTCTTTAATAGTCTCAAAGGAAAGCAGTCCAACCGAACACACACTCACGTTTGTGGCGTGGTTTGAAGCGCCAGAAGCCCGGCCCGGCCCACGTGGCCATCGTCCTGGGACTGAAGTAGGAATATTCCCTGGGCTGAGAGGACAGCTGAAGGCACATGGTGCTGATGTCTCCCTTGTCGATCGCAATCACGTCCCTGAGGGCAAAGTGGTGACACTCAGACCTGAGCAGTGAGGTCCTTGCTGCTACTCTCTAGTGGCATCACTCCCCCTATCAGGTAGAGCTGCTCGCCTCCATTCCCTCACCGTCCTCGCCCCAGCGGTGTCATGGCGCAGGTTGCCTTATGCTCTCTGGGCTCCTCCTCACCCTGGCCCCCATCGTAGTCGTCCCCGTCAAAGTCATCCCCAAAGTCGTGACAGCGGTCATCCTCCGGCTCCACCTCTGCGTTCACGTCAAACACATGCTCTCCCTGCTTCATCTTCTCCAGCAGCTGGTTCATCGTCTAACCCGCCAGAGAGAGAGAACATTTGAAACCACTGGGGTCTGGCTCAATTTGCTTTGATTGAGCAATTAATACAGTGACGAGCTATGTCAACCGAATCAAGATGCATTAGTTTGCAGGGAAGCAGAAACAAGACAGGATGAGGAACTTGACAACATCGGTCAGCAACGTAACAAGGGGGCATGCAGGGGACTGACCTGGTCGGGATTCCACCTGGTGAAGGAAAAGTCCTTCAAGGATGGGCAGATGGAGCTCCGCTCCTGTGCCTGTTGAAGACCATCTGTGGACACATTATGCATGGCTGGCAGGGAGGAACAAGGCAGGAACACAGTGCAGGTAGGGGCGGCACAGGGGACGGGGGCAGGCATACCTTTAAAGGGCTGTGCTGGGATGTGCTTCGGGGGTGGGGCGGGGCGGGGCGGCTCAGAGCGCAGCAGTTTCAGGTGAGAGGGGAAGAGCAGCTCGCAGCGGCTGTCCTCGCTGAAGAGGACAGGCAGGAAGACGCCAGCTGTGCTGCTCTCGTCGAAGGAGGAAGCCATGCGCTGGAACATGGGGTCCACCTGGAAAAGGGGGACAGGCCGTTTGAACTCACAATGGTCCTCTGGGCTCAAAGTATCAGAGATTCATCATCATCAGGAAGCACTTCCACTAGACAATAATTAAAAGAAGGCCCAGGCATGGAACTTTCATTCCATGTTCCTCTGAAGACAGGGAAAGCATCCCACCCCCACCCTGCGCCATGCCCCAGCTCACACCTCACACTTCCTTTCAGACTCAGAGCTGTTGATGTTACTCAGGTTCTCCTCCACGGTTCTCTTCGGTGCCCTCTTCTTCTTCACCACCTGCTTCACCGCTGTCTCTCCGGCGGCACCGTCAGCATCCCCATCTGCTTCCTCTGCATCCCTCTCTTTTAGGACAAAGTGCGGGTGGCTGTCACACTGCACTCGGTTCACCGTGACCGACAAGCGGCTCGCCCCCGGCGCTCACCTTCTCCAGGCTTGGTTTCTGAGCCCAGACCACCCAGCACTCTGTAGGCATCCGCATGGACTGCATCTACCCTGACTGCATATATCTTGGTGCTGGCATCCAGGGTTCCTGCAGCCACCTGGTTGAGAGTTACAGTCAGTATAAGCAGAGAGTCACAGAAACACAGGATCCTCATCACTCCATGCTGGAGCCCCCATCATCCATGTTCCTTTTCTCTAAAAATTCAGCAGCTAACTGCTGCCAAGCCAACCAAAGCCAAGTGGGACATTAAACACTGCCAAAGAGAAGTAAAGTGTAAACACACCTTGAAGTTGGTCAGCTCTGAGTCCTTCTGCTTAAGGATGTCAGCCATGTAATCGATCAGGTGAAGACCAAAGGCATTCTTGGTGGTAATTTTCTAAACAGGAGGAGGAGTATGCAAACCTTGGACTGTAATTTCTAGACTGATATAAATTACAGTACCAGCAACCATAAATAAACAAACAGCAGCAAATAAACATAACTGTAAATAGAATATCATACACCATTTCTCAAAATTCAGTTGTCTATATAGGCAGGCATGAGAAAAATAATATAAGCTAAACTTTAAAAATTCATAAGTAGGATAAGTAGGTTTCAAGCGAGACCAAGGGATCCTCCAGCCATACTCACGTTCTCAGTGGACAGCTTGATGCAGGTAGAGTAGTGCTCTGAAATCTGAGCGCTGGACAGCTTGGGTACAGCCGCGGGGGTCCCTGTGATACTGGGAACACAAGAAGGTGTTAGCAGAGGGCACTGTGGCCAAATTCTCGATATCATTGATATAGTTCTCCAACCTGTGTACGGGAGACTCAGAGACTGAGACATCCGAAGCCGTATGGAGGTCCACGACTCTGGACCTCCGCCTTTGGCGCCGCTCCTTCTCATCATCGTTGCCAGGGAAGGCAGCCAGGATTGGGGTGCTAGTGGCGGAGGCCGGGCCCTTCAGCGAGAAGGACGGCGAGGCCCACTGGTGCTGGCGCGATTGCGGGGTAGACGTGGCACTCATCACTGCCTACAGTGACAACATAGGTCTGCTCTCTCAATGGTGACACCCATGCGGTATTCCAAGCGATGTTACCCCAGATGAACACCAATGCAGTGTGACCATATGCTTAAGCCAGCAACGTTAGAAACAGCAGGGGGCGCAGTGGTTATGGTGACAAACTGGAAGGGTGAGGCGGCACTTTTAGACGTTCGCACAGTAAACTTATAAAAAATATTAAAGCAAATATACAGCAGCGTCTTTGCTCATATTCAGACTGGGTCATTATGCGCCGTGTACAGCCAAGCACCCACATATGAAAACATCAAATGGTCAGATGAGCACAGAGGACGTACGCCTCCATAATCAAGCTGGTCTTCTAGACACGGATAAGCGTCAAGCAGACAGACAACACAATCCTGTCGACACTTAAAAAATGTACGGATCTCCTGGTGAAATATGGACGTTAGTGCTAGCGTTAGCATACTATAATTCATATTAGCATTAACAAGCGTTTGTTTACAATTATTACAAGCATGGACTGCAGGAAAACATGCTTACGCATATTATCTGAACAGTTCGCGCCGTACAGCATCATCGTTCTCGTCAAATAACCAGATGACCACTATTCTGGATATACTTACAGTCTTCTGGCCGGGGACTCAAACATAAACCTTTTCATATGTCAGAAATAATGACCGCTGCTCTTCACCTTCATCACCATTTGAAATTTTGCGCCGAACGGTTTACGCATGTGACGAAGGACGCAGCCTGCGTCACCACGCTGCGCACGACGGGACCCGTATCATCAGCGCACCAATGCGCTGTTCCTCAGTTTATCCGTTTTCTCCGTTTGAGTTCTTTCAAAGGTTCCACTTGGTGAATACCGTTATCATTTTTATCTAATATGTGTCAGTTTATCGTTGCATGTTAAAATATGGGTGGAGGATGCAGGATTTATAAAATCCATATCAAATGTCTCAAGGAAGGAGGCGCGATTACCAGCGTTTCCCAGTAGGTGGCAGCACTATATAACAAGTCGAAGTTTACGCCAGTCGCAGGGTTGCCAACTTGTGTCAGATAGTTGGAGTGAGATTTTCAATTTAAGACAGGTCTGCGTGTATGTAACCGTTTTATTACCTTGTAAATAGTCTGCAGGATTTGCAAACTACCCCAGCATATTTTATGTAGGTAATTTTATGTTTATAATGGAATATTATAGATTTGCCGTAAGATTTCTTGGGTATATTTAACGAGTGATTTTTCTGACATTATTTACCTAAAACTAACAAATGGGCATTGGTCTTGTTCTATCTTGTTTCTATCCTGTTCTATCTCCTGGTCCCCTGTGGCATGGGTTCCTCTCCCTCCACTCACCTATCACCTTTACAACCGCCTACTGTCAGAATCAGAATCTTTCTTTACCAAATACAAGGAATTTCTTTTGGTGCAGATGGTGGAATGACATAAACAATTGTACAACTAAACATATAATCAAGAAGGATAAATAGAATAAAAGTAAAACAGAAATAATAATGTGGACAACCAAGTGTGTTGTGCAGGCAGCTCAGGGTGTGTGCAAACGAGCTTAATCATGCAATGGCTGATTGGACATGAAGCAGTGAGCATCTCATGGGTCCTTATTTAAGAGGGCAATGGCCTGGGGGAAGAAGGTGTTCAGGTGGCGATTGGTCCTTGTGCTCAGGGCCCTAACTCTTAGCTTTTGCGGAGATGGGAGACAATGGGAAGAGGAGGGCCACCAAGGTGCGAGGCTTTGGACATTATGTTCTTCACCCTTGATGAGTTCAGGACTTCAAGCAGGGAGAGCTGACAGCCCACGTTCATACGTACCGTTGAGAACTCCAAGCTCAAGTCCTCAGTATTTTTTTCTGTAATTCGAATAACCATGACCCATTACGGGGTGCACCTAGGATGGGCTAACACTTTTGACCTCTATATTTTAAACATCCTGGCTACGGCCCTGTGACAGCCAATGATCATCTCTGCACATCACATAGTCCGCTGTAATCTCTGCTTCGCTTGCGATAGTGCAAAGCCAAACCAGACAGAGATGGAGGGTGTAATACATGATTTTGTTACCGCCTTGTTGAATTACCCATTAACTTCTGCGACAGCTTGAATTTCTAAAGCTGATGCAAGGAGTACAGGCGCTGTTGGGCCTTCTTAGTTATGCGGGTGACGTTAGTCTCCCATTTGAGGTGCTGCTGGATGGTGGTGCTAAGAAATTTGAAGGTCTCAACTATGCTGACTATATACAGTGTCCTGTATGACCGGTGGGGGTGGTGGGGAGTTCACGGCAAATTATCATTTCCACATTTTTCCTGTGTTCAAC
>JAAGVU020000040.1:21812905-21827882 GCA_011763525.2 Mormyrus iriodes
GAGGCTCTGAGCAGAGGGCCGGTCAGTCCGCAGCCCTGCCTTCATATGAGGCTCTGAGCAGAGGGCCGGTCAGTCCGCAGCCCTGCCTTCATATGAGGCTCTGAGCAGAGGGCCGGTCAGTCCGCAGCCCTGCCTTCATATGAGGCTCTGAGCAGAGGGCCGGTCAGTCCGCAGCCCTGCCTTCATATGAGGCTCTGAGCAGAGGGCCGGTCAGTCCGCAGCCCTTACATGGTGCCGATCATCAGCTTTGCTGCTGCCTGTCTCCCTTCACAGTGACAGCTGTGTCTTTACCACATAGTTATTCTGTGTCATACAGCGATCTCCCCATAGCTATATCACCCTGACCCAGCAGATCTTTTCATCCCACATATCAAAGATAGTACCCTGACATCTGGCCATGTGACTCAAGCCGACTGCGTTAGCCTACAGCAAAAGATAGCTTGACGTGTGAAAATGTTAAAATGTCTGCCTCACCTCCCAGGTGCGTCTCATTCCAGCCGGATCTAAAAACATGCCACCCTGCACCTCAGCACTGAAACTGATAAACGGCCGCCGAGCTCAGCATCTTATTCCTCTTTTGACCTGTTTATAGTCGGATATTCTTTGTATTCTTCCACTCTGCCACTGGAGGCATTTTCACTGAGCTGATAATGGGATTTTTAGCGGTTCTCCCGAGATATACGAAATACGCATTTGAATGCTATGCCTTTCCTCCTGGTGTGCCGGCCCGTTCAGAGAATGCCAATGAGGAAATTCACGTGTGGTCACTGTTCACCCCAAACGTACAGCCCCCCCCCCCCCATACAATGTCTGCCCCCTAATCACTCCCATATGTCTCACTCAACACAACATGACCACGGCTCATGGCTCACATCTGCTGTGGTCACAAGGCTCGACACATGAACACATCCAGGCAAAAGGCATGTCCGGTATGACACAAAAAACGGGATGTGTGCATCTGCACAACCGTGCAAATAGCAGCTATAGAAAAATCATGTCGACATTTGAATCTGATGTTTAAAAAAAAATCAATTTTGATGTTACAGTCAAGACGTGGGCGATGTTAGGGGAAGTAACCTAAACCGAGAGTCTAACCCTCTGAGATGCGGCCCGGCCGCCCACCGTACACGGTCAGGACCAGCCCGGCAGCAGGCGGGAGCCTCTGTCAGAATCAGATGCTCCCCAACAGCCCTGTCAGTCATGTTCGGTTTATTTTCTGCGGTGTATAACGTGCTATTTTATTTATGCAGGTCTGCAGCCTACAATTGGGGGGGGGGGGGGCAGAGTGGAGGAGGAGTCTGCCTCCTGCCTCGTTGGCTCCCCATGGCCCCCTGTTCATCCATCCTTCCATCACACAGCACAAACCAACATCTCAGGAGCATCCCCCCCTCACCCCCTTAACTTTCATCTCCCTCCTCCACAAACCCATCGCTTATTCCCTTCTCTTCACTCAGCACCTGCTCTGGCCGCTGTTTCCCTGCCGTGTGTCGCCTCCTTTGTATTGCGAGATTAAAACGATCTGCAATCTGGGCAGCCTGCAGAAATGTGATCTTTTACATTATCCTGTTCATGAAAATGCAATAATATCACAGATGCAATGTTATGATTCACATGAGGCCTCAACAAATGGGCCCAGAGATAATCAGCAAATGTCATAACTGCTAACTGGTCTAAAGCCAAATGCAACACACGTAAGGCATTCAGGTGGCTTGTTTTGCTGTCTTGGAGATCATAACATTTTGCCACCCCCTAATGAAGCGTACATCATAAATAGTCCTGCCTTTGTATACGTAAAATAGTCTGCCTGAATTGAAATCCAAAATATTTTCATAAGCACAGACAGAGTATTTACGTCGTCTGCAAGGCCAGATAACGTCCCTTACATACAGAAAGCAGAGTCTCTTCATATTCTTGTCCTTTCTGATTCAGTATGAATATTTAAATTCTGTCTCTCACAGGTTTTGTCTGAAGACCACATTATAATACTGAAAGTTATAGACTCCCAAATATTTTTCCTGGCACAAAAATTGTGGCTTTAACTGGCTTTCATTGCTCTCTTAGGGACTGTGGATGTCATTTTATGTTCCAACTAGGTCTTAATTAATTAGCCTTCAGCCTTTGACGTTATGCAGAGAGAGATTTGGTGCTACTTGACAGCAAGGCTCTTATGAAAATGAGAGTGTTAACAGGGAAATAAATGTTTGATCTGAATCCTTCATCAGAACCCCAAAACAATTCAGTGATATAGATGAGTATTTATTAAGATCCTCGACATTCTAATTGATATAAATTGCTTTAAATCCCCAAGCAGTGACCAGCAGTATAGCTATGGGCATCTATGAGTGCCCCTCATCTTCTCATCCAAACTTTAAGTGGAGACATTAAGATGCACGTCTTGGGGGCATGAGGAATTTGTGAATGGGCTGGTGCACGGGGTGTCAATGACAAGGGAGCAGCCAGGTTACCTCAGCAAGTTTTGCTGGAGTCACGCCTCCAGTTCACGAGGAAGTGAGAACAGAATTTGCTCTTCTTCTGCCTGAATAGGGAGCCAGGTGTTCCTTTGTCATGGTACCTGATGTCATTTATGGTTTGGTAGTGGAGAATGATGCTGGTACCTCCAGGGAGGGGGGGCCGGCGTTACCTTTTCAGGTGCCCGAGGCAAAGCTTTACTTGGGAGGCCCCCCACCAAGAAAATTGATGATCATTTCACATCCTCCACAGGTAGGAAGGTAATTCAGGGGCCCTAGGCCACTGCCTATTCTGCCTATAGCTAGAGTCGGCCCTGCTTGCGTTTCTGGAGGGGTTTGGGGGAGCAGAGGAAGGAGAGTGATGGCAGTGCAGTCTCTGTCTGCTCTCCTGGCTCATAGCATTTCTGCCAACAGCTTTTAAGCAGTGTTCATGCGGCTCTTTCCCCGAGACTGTCTTGCTTCTGGTCTCTCACTGGAAGCTCAGCCTAGCAGCACTCCTATCTAATTTGGCTCCTTGACGGCTTTTGGCTTGTGATGCTTGTATTTCCATCCTCGCCTGTACATCACTTTGGACAAAGTATTTGCCAAATAAATAACTGTGAATGTAGTCACAAAAAACTTAACACCAGCCAGAAAGGAATCAGACTTAATGTGTTCAAGATCAAAAGGCCCCCCCTCCCCCACAGGCTCCTTGTTGAAAGGAAATCATGCCCGAGGGCCTTGTGGGCACTAGCAGGAGGGGTATGAGTGGTGTTTATTAAACAGAATACTTACCTTACAAGCCGTGGTGCAAATTCACTGACAGGTCCAGTAGAACAGAACATCTTCATTGTGTTATGTAACAAATAGGAGAGAGACAGAGTCAGGTTCACTATCCTTATAAGGAGGTGAAAAATAGAGATGACTGACTGAGAAGAGAGGTCAGCTATCTGCTTATGGTGAATCCTGGCATGTTTCACCAGCACGCTTTGGATTGTAAGGGGCAGCAGAACAACCTGACATGAAAGGGCATAAAATGGATCCAAGAAAACCAATGTCCTGTAACACAAGATATGTTTTTCTGGTTCACAGAAAATGGGGATTGACTCAAAGAAATCAGGAAGGGTGATGGAGCAGGAAAGAGTGCTTAGCAACTCCCGTGGGGCTATGGGGGGGGGGGGGGGGGTAAACAGGAGTCTATTTGCTTTGCAGGATATCCTATATATCTGCCCTCCACAGGCTGCTGGACTGATCAACCTGAGGAAGAGGGGTGTAACAGACTACTAGGCTATTTAGTGTTCCCATCCGATAATGCGAAACCTAAGGCTAGGATTGGGACATTAGGAAAAACATTACGCATTTCCATGTCTCAGAATGTGACTAGAATGCTGACCTGAGATCAGAAATGAGAATTAAGGAACATTCAGCATAGTGTTAGAGTAACACATGAATGAGGGTCCAAGTAATCATCTGATGGTCTTCTGCTCCAGAAGAACCATTTTGCTTGTGAGAATAAAGGTGCGTTACAGACTCTAGATGAAATGTTAGCCACACGAGCAGGCTTGATTCACAGCACGCCATATCTGCTGTGGGTGGATGCAAGAGAGAAGTGTCGGGGAACAGTGCTGACTCAAACACAGAGTCACGGTGAGTGTGTGATCCTGTACGCCAGAAGGGGTTTGAGTCTGACTAACACATTAGCCTGCCCATTGCCTTGGTCTTCAACTCTTAAGGGGGATGTTTCATGAAACACTTTTGTTATTATCTACTTGGGGAACAGATCCTCTGTTCCAATGGACAACATTCCTTTTAAGTATGTGGTAATGACTGTCAAGGTGGATACGGCTATATCTAGGTGTTTTAACTGTCTGAGGCTGTAAAATCCAGTATGAGCAAGAAAAGCTCAACTCAAACACCGATTCGCTCACGAACATGCTGGGCATGTTGGATCCACAGCAAAAACTGGATGGGCAACACTGATGCAATAATACAAGCTTTCATAAGCAAGTGCAACCCTACGGGGGCATGGTGCTGCTTCGTGTGCTTTAATATGCTGTGCAGTACATTATTAATGTGCATTTTAAAAAGGAAATAATCATTTGTTTTCATGCTTCACAAATATTGTTTGTATAATTATGCACATCATATTCAATATTAACGCTCAGTAAGAATGAGGATGAAAAAGAAATAGCAAAGAATGCGGCTTGGTCTACTGCTTAGTGGTTTAGGGATCTGTGCCTAGAAGGTTATGGGTTCGAATCCTGTGGTGGGCAGAATGATTATGGGACAAGGGCTGACTCTGCTCCGTGAACCTCACTTGTAGTTTTCTCTGCACAAATGCTTCTGCTAAATCAGGGGTCTCCAACTCCAGTCCTGGAGAGCTACTGTCCAGTTTGTTTACTATCCTACCTGGGTTCTGATGACCTGTTTTCAGGTAAATACCCGGAACAAATATGGCTCATCAGAAGCCAGGTAGGATAGAAAACCTACTGGACAGTAGCTCTCCAGGACCAGAGTTGAAGGCCACTCTGCTAAATAAATTAATCTGGCACGAGGTGGAGCATAGTCAACAATTTCATGGCTGGATCTTTTCTAAAACTGGGTGTTTTGCAATATTCCTGTCTTTTTAGTAGAATTGGATCTTTTGTAGTCTCTCTGCCTTTGGGTTCCAAGATCTGTTGCGTTAACTGCTACAGGTCCTTCTATTGGCCACCCGCAATGGAGATGGAAGCTTATGCAGCAGTGAACATCAGGGGGCATAATGGATCTCTATAGTGGATCTCTGTGATGGATCCACCTTCTCAGAGTGATCAGCGTCAACCTGATTTCTGCACCAGTATCCTGTCAGCTTATCTTATCTGACCATACTCTGCTCCGTGCTACAGCCCTGACAGGCGCGTCCAGAAGATGAACGGCTGATATCAGTAAACTGTAAGATGGCAGACTTCTTTGTCTCGCACAACCATTCACTTTCAGACGCCCTCATGAATCAAGTGAGAAACTAACAAAGCCAAATGGAACACAGTGAAATTCTACATTACAACCAAAATCCAAACAGCCAATTAAAGACGGACAACTGAACATGATTATTGCATTACAAAGAATGTTTATTGTATTTATTGACTGTAATGATATATGCAGATTGAGGTTCATAAAGAAAACATTTATATTGCCATGGTGACGGACAGGTCTTTTATGTTATGAAAGAGCAGGAAAGACTAATGAATAAAATAAAGCCCTAAGTCTGTTCTCAGACTGAGGTGCACATCTACAGGCCAAAGCAGACACAAGGGAAAGACATTCTGCTGAGACGTAGCATATAGCAAATATCCATAACAGCTGGGCATATCAGGTTTACTTTACCAAAATCGATGAAAACACAGGTATAAGGATAAGAGACATGGGAACCTGGAATCGTAGCAGAGATATGAACAAAGCCATCTAACGAAGGGAGAGATGCAGAAGAACAGACTCATTTTCTGGTGTCCAGTGAGACCAAGCTGGCTGAGGGACTCATGATGATCCTTCAGATGGGGGACTCGGCCTCCGCCAGTCTCCCACAAACCCCCCCTTCCCTCTCAGCCTCTGTGCTGCTGCACTGGGGAGGGCATGGTTTTCAAACAATGCTTACAATGTGGGGAACCACCATCATCTCTCACATGAGCATCGCTGTAATCACTAATATTTCAGATGATCTGAAACTGGACATTGAAAGAGGCGTAAATGTTGCACATAGAATGACCTCAGCACAATACAACATACTCCACTGTACATACTCTATTAAGCAACAGGATTTATCTAAAGTTACCTGGCAACTTGGGTTTATAACAGCAGAGCACAGTACTGATCACTTGGTAACACTGGAACTTGGTTAGGTTTGTGATACATCAAACATCTGTGACATGACACTGTTGGCTAACCTGTATTTAGGTTGTAGTAAACCCATGTGATTGGCTGTTGTAGCGCACATGGGCCATCTGATTGGCTGGTGCAGCTTTGGCTGGTCTCTCAGCAAGACAGTATGTGAAACACACTGTCGTCGAAACACTGCGGTGAAACATATAACATGCTCATCTGATATCATAAAGATGCAAACGATTTCATCAGCAGTAGATATTGAATCTCCAGGTAGTCTGAATTTCCTTTGGGATCACTAAACGTGTAATGAAAACACACGCGCTGTTAACAGTTCGCCTGTTATATAAAAATACGTAGTGTGACTGCCCACCTCTGTATCCCTGCCCTCCCATGCATCCCCCAGCCTCAGTAAACGCCAGACTACAGCATGTACAGAGCTGTAGGGATGTGTTTCACAGAAATCGGGCCTTTTGATCAATGTCTCCTTGTCCACCAGGTGTACGCCCAGCGCGCCTCCATCTGAACGTACACCCCCCGCCCCAACATGGCGCTGGGACAGATGCTCTCCAGACAAACCACTGAGGTTAGCATAAATCGTGTCACCAGCACTAGAGCGTCACGCCAGCCAGCCTGCAGCTTATCACCACTGGGCCCATCAGCTGCTGGCAACCTCGGGCTGATTGGCATTTCACACCTGCCCATGTGACCAATGAGCCGTTCGAGTCTCCAGACTGTTTGTCTACTTGGTTTTATTGAGCACTTTGATACGATAAATTAGAAAAGCTACTGCCACTACATCGGGAATCTCAGCCAATCCTGGGCCAGCACGGCTCAGCAGGGACGGATGCCTGGGCTTTGCCCTGTAGATCCACTCTGCTCTCAGCAAATGGACCGGAACAGAACCAGGGCCAGGCGAGCGGCGGGGCTATGCTGAATGTGAGCCCCATGTACGCGGTTTTACTGACACTCGTGAAACGCAGAGAAGGTGCCAGAACCTGGGGATCCCATCTCTGCGGGGGCATCCCAATTTTGTTTGGACCGGGCAGAGCCGAGCCTTGCAGGCTGCCACATGGCCCCACTGATCCACTGTGTGCTGGTACAGATCCTGCAGCAAGGCAACCTAAAGACCAGCGCCCCCTGAGGGGAAACAATGTAATAACACTGAGATACCAAGAATGTCGATGTCCACAGGCCACATGTGCACAGAAGAGGGGGCTTGACATGGAGGACCAGTGAGGACACACTCCTCACACACCCCCCAGATGATACATACCTCCCTCTACCACAGTGAGGCGTTCCTTCACCTCCCTTACACATGTGTGTGCCAGTGAGCATGTTGGGTGTCTGTGTGTTCCTGGGGTGTATGTGTGTGCGTGTCTGTTGTTGTGGTGACTCCCCCCCCACCCCCCTCCCCCGCCCGGTCTGTAATTAGCTTGATTGGCCCGAGAGCCAGACTTGGTCCTGATGAAAGCATTCAGGCAGATGTCAGGGCTGCTGTGATTGACAGGCCTGATGCTCCCATCTCTCTGAACGACACCGGAGGCATCGTAATAAACAGCTTGTCTCAGAGAATGGCAATTTACGTAGAAAAATCTTTTGAAATCCTTTTACAAAAAAGGATTTCATTGCACATTAATTTCTTCCAGGTTTGATCGGTAAAAATCAAATTTGTTGAAACTTCATTCAATTTTATGGGTAGGAGTGGGCTTAATGCTTGGGGGGGTGGGGTGGCCCCACCTCCTGTGATGTGGGGGGGGGTGTAAGGAAGGTGGCGCTGTAAGACCTGTCACGCGGGAGACGATGCATGCGAACATCCAGGCATCACAAATAGTTTCCATGAGGCTCAGCGTGTAAAATCTGCCAGGGTGTTCCTACAGGACTGGGCAGGGCTGGAAAGCCCAGTAATCTGTGACAACAGGTGCAGCACAAGCCCCCGTCCCCTTGTGACATCCACCCACCCCCCATTTCTCTTCCTTCTCCACAAACAGCAGTTTGAAACTGTTAAGACCCCCCCAATTTTAAATAAAGCTGGGGGGGCTGTGGAGATTGGTAGTAATGCCCCCCCCCCCACTCGACTGAGTACCAGGCCATGAAACACTGAGTCGGCACTGCGCAGACATAGTCCAGGATGCGATGGCTGGGTGTCTCCATCCCCTCAGTGTGAGGAGCTGTACCTCCCACTGCCCATCAGCAGACTGCCCTGCACACAGGGCGGCAATTCCAGCGACTCTAGTCTTCATTGTCAATGTCCTGAAACTATGTTAGTGTTGCCCCACTGAGGAATGGGCCGACTTCTTTGGGAACCGCACCACATGTCCATAATATCCTGAAAACATGCAGTGGGCCTGCTTGGGCTGGGGGTCAGAACTCATACTGGAGGTGGGAACCTGGGTTGGGGAATCCATGTGAGGTAAGGAGGCTTGACACCACGCCAAAATGAAGCAGCGCCAGGCACAGTGGAGGCGTAGGGGAGGTACGGGGTAGGCGCAGATGGGCCTCTAGGCCAGGTGGCTGCTAGAGTAGAAGCTGGAGGTCTCAGAGACGGTCTTGGAGATGCTGCGAGACGAGGAGCCGTTGGAGGCCAGGTCTGGGGAGGGCTGGCATGCCAAAGCCGCTGCCCGGGCCCGTAGCTCATGCTCATCCTCCCCGGGGGTCATCACCGTGGATACGGTGGTCTCCATGCGGCTGGCCTTGTACACGCTGGTCTGGGTCTGAAGGTAGCGAGTGGACTTGAGCTCCAGGCCCTCGTAGGGGCTATCAGGCACACAGGGGCACCAGCGGAACACCTGCCTGAAACCTTCACGGAATCTAATGGGAATGAGAGATTACCGGGGGTAAAAAAGAAGAGGAAGATGAAGAAGAAAACAGATCCAGGCTCACATGAGCTCACCAGTACAGAGAGTGTTTGCCCGCAATTCAAAGCCCACAGGGATTTTAGGTTATTGACAGTTTTCCTGGGTGCCGCTCTGTCTGGGGCTCTTTGTTTCTGTGAATTTGTGCCAAACAAAGGAAGGGAGGAAGAGCCCAGGAATGCAGTGGCTGGAGGCCGGAGATGGCAGCACAGCGGTTAGAAGACCAAGGGGGCCAGTGGCAATAATGCTGTACCTTTGTTGTTGCTGTAACCTGAACACTAGTTTTTACACTAGTAAAATGAGGAGCTGTTTACAGGGGTAAAAACTGCACATTACTTAGATTGCAGGGGTCACTGAGGCAGTTATACAGTGGGTGAGGTGAAGGGGGCGAGTCACCTGTCATTGAGGCAGCAGTAGATGATGGGGTTGTACATGGTGGAGCTCATGGCCAGCCACATGATGGCTAGGTAGACCTGTTGGATGAAGGTCTCCTCAAAGAGGTGCGGGAAGAACTCGTAAAGCAGGAAGTAGACGTGGTACGGCAGCCAGCAGGTCGCGAATGTGCACACCACCACAATCATCATCTTCACCACCTGGGGGGGCAGGGTGGACACATGGCTCAGGTACAGGGTGCCCACTGCTGGCGACCTGACGTCATGATGGTGTACCTTTCGCTTGGCGGTCAGCTGCTCTCGGTAGCGGTCCGATGAGTCTCCCGGGATCTCGCTGGCCCACAGGGTGAGGCCCACAACCAGGTAGGCACAGCCCATCACCAGCAGGGGCAGGAAGTAGATGAGGGCTGCCACACACACGTAGTACCTGGGCAGAGACACGCACATACACACCTTAAAAGGGGGGAGGGAGGGAAGGCGGGAGAAAGGGAGGGATGGTACGGGGGTCCACAAGGGTCATTATGGGGGTCTGACAGGACTGATATGGGGGGTCCAATGGGTCATTACGGCGGTCCGACAGGACTGATATGGGGGAGGGGTGGTCCATGTTAAAAGGTCTTAGAATAGCATTAGTATAATAGAACTGGATGCCCCCCCATAAATCCTTGCTGTTGAACATCGCCAATCGGACCATCCTGCTGCTCTCAGGGCCTGAGTTTCGGCTGAGTGACTGCAAGCCCCGTGCTGAGCGAGTCACTCTGGGCTCATCTGGGTTAATCACTCCTCACACGCGCGGGCTTCTGCAAACACAGCACACGCACACACACACCAGCAGAGATGGGAGCAGGGTTTCAAGTGCAAAGAGCAGCTTAACTAGGTGTAGCGGGCCAGCGTTGATTGGACAGCTTTGCCATGTGGCGCTGAGAAGCGAGCCAAGGCCCCGGTACCGAGACCTGCGGCAGATCTGCGGGTCGCTTAGGCAGCCTGCCACTGACAGAGTTAGGGACTCGGGACGGGCCTTGACGTGCTGTCACCCAGCCACCAGAGGGAGCCAATCAGCACAGTCCGGGTGGTCACGTTCTGCAGGCAGACAGATCAGTGCCCAGCTGGGAGCTCCCCCCTCTCCATGCTAACCCCACAGACCCCCCCCCCAAATCCCCCATCTGTCTGCTGTCACAGGTGCTCAGAGTCCCTGCGTGTGGGGCCAATTAGAAGGCCTCAGAGGCTGACTGCATGCAGACTGTAAACAACGTGCGAGACCACATGGCCCGTGTGTGTGTGTGTGTCTCTGTCTGTCTGTCTGTCTGTCTGTGTATGTCTCTATGTGTGTTTATGTGTGTCTGCATCTGCGTGTGTGTGTCTGTCTCTATGCGTCTGTGTGTGTGTGTGTGTGTCTGTCTGTCTGTCTGTGTCTGTCTCTTTGTTTATGTGTGTCTGTTTCTGTGTCTGTGTGTCTGACTGTGTCTCTGTGCTTATGGGTGCATGTGTGTGTGTCTGCATGTTTGTCTGTGTCTGTGTGTCTGTCTCTGTGTCTCTGTGCTTATGTGTGCCTGTGTTTGTGTCTGTATGTGTTTGTGTCTGCATGTGTTTGTGTCTGCGTGTATGATTGCTGTAAGATGTGGGAGCTTAAGTTACTACCCACCACCTATTAATATCACTGAAGCCTAGCTCCCGGAACAGCACACAGACATCAGCGACTCGTGAATCAGAGAGTGTGTCAGCCGCTAATCAGACAGCGGACATGACGCTGTTCCCCTGACTGCCTTCACCACTGACGGGGATGCCTCCTAATTCACTCATGCGTGGTGATGTGCGTCTGATTTTGGTAGAGCTAGCCTTTAGCTGGTTGCTAACGGCACGCAGTGAAGGCGGTTTTCAAATGGGACAGGATGTGGGAGCCTGTCTACATGGCTGGGGGGTCCCCTAATTAGGCGCCGCTCCTGGTTCCCCCACAGAGAATCCCCCTCGGCCCACGCCGACGCCTACTGGCTGAACTCATCTCCGAGACGACAACCCATCAGCCTGAGTTTGACTGAAAAAGGCCCACAGACAACCATGGACGTCTCACGGCTCTGCTGTCCCCAGCGCCACCTACACCGCCGTCAATCTTAAACAGGCATGAAACCCTGTGAAAACACTCACATCGCCCCGTCTGTCAGTCTCGTGCCCCTGGGATGCCAGCTCAAGTCACGCCCCTGCCGTCGCACCCGTGTGCGAGGGGAAGAACAGGCAGCCAATCAGGGAGGCACGAAAGCCAACCGCATGGAGCAAACCTGTATCTGCTTCACGGCTGGAACCGCGTGCCGTGTGGAAGGGTGACAGTGGCGAGGGCGCGGGGCTCAGCGGGCAGGAACGCGCTGCACTGATGAAAAGGTGAGTTATCTGTCCTCAGGGAGCTCCACTTAGAGAAACGTGCGCGCTGATTACATTTGAATTCACTGCATCCTCAGTCTTGTTTATCTGCAACGACTGTGTTCTTCACCCAAAGTTCAAGCTCCTCCAAACGCCTTGAGCAGAATGAGCTAATGCAGTATTTAAATATATGTGTATAATAAACCCCCGAGAGTTACGGCTAATTGTGGAGCAGGAGACATGGCCCTTTCATCACAGCCTCGTTCCCGCCGGCGCAGCTCGGCCCGACGGGAGGATTTAAAAACAAACACAAACGTAACCGCAGGGGAGTCAGCGCACTCTGCATTTGTTCTGAGTCATTACAGCCTTTAATTACATACTTTCATAGTTTCACGAGATCGTTGCGGTGACATGGGACAGGAACGTCCATGGAGTGTCAGTTCGCCAGTCGGCAGCATGGGTGCATGTGTGTCGTCAGCCTGCCGGAGCCTGAGCTAGACTTAACGGGAATGTCCTCGCAACGCCTATTCTAAGACTGCACTGCCTATACTGAAATGGGGGGTCCTAACACAATACCCAAGGGTCATCACCTTGACCTGAGGGCTCAGGACCTGGGATTGCTTTTATTTCTGTATCATGGAAGCCAGAAAGTCGGTTTGGAGAGCCAGCACACAGGTCACTGGTGATGTTATGATATCTGCAAACATACACGTGCGACCAGGCGCTTGCACCACAAAGCAAGATTTCTTTCTTAGCCGGATTTCAGGTAGTCTGTTTTCAATATTGTTGGGGACAGGGACAGATACATTAAGTGAAGTCAACTCCGTCATCTCACATTATCCTGTATGACGTCATATATTACACCTATATTTTCCCCTCTGTCAGTAGTTTAGATAAGAACCAAATTCTCCTGACAAGTTTTTTCATAGTTTTAAAAGCAAAATCCTGGGAAATATTGGGTGAGACAAACACTACTGTTTTGAATGTGTCCCACCAGCCCCTCAATGAGTAACACCTATGGCTAAATGTAAGTAAACAAAGAAATCCATTTAAACTGGGGGACCTTAAACCCAACACATTATCCAGTTAAGCAAGAAATCCTACTTTGTGATACAGCCCCCAGGATGGCCATCAGAGAAACTCACATCTTCTTGAAGTTCCAGACAGCGTACTCAGGCCAGTCGATGTAGCAGACAACGCGTCCAGGCAGCTGGGCAGTACTGGAGTAGTAATACTGGGGGAAGGCCAGGAGCAGCGCCAGGATCCAGATCACCCCCACCACCAGCTTGGTCTCTGTGGCCGACATACGCTGCTGCAGGGGGTGTATGATGGCCATGTACCTGGGGAGAGACACCAGGTTTGGGGGTCGGCATGGGTCAATGTAGACATGGCGAGCTCCTCTCCCCGCTCGCCCCGTCCCTCCGGACACGAGCGGAGTGTGATCTCACGCCCTGAAGGGCTTCTGGGTATTTATATATCACCTATATATGTGTCTGTGTGTCTCATGTAGAGCAAGAAGGAATAGGTGAAAAGATAATCCCCATGGGGATCAGTAAGGTATCTCCCTTCTCTTCTGCTCAAAATCAGTCACATAACACGGCTGTGGGGGGGGGGGCAGAGACCCACTGGATTTTCACCACAACAACTCACCGCGTGCCGGAGTGAAGTGCCCTTTAACATCCGACCCCGATGCACAGGCTCTCAGCGTGAAGGGCTAACATGCCAGGAAGCTAAACAGCCAGTGTCGGGATGTTTGACCAAGCAGAACTTCACGCGCCACCTGTGGTGAGTCTCCTGGCCTGTGACATGCAAGAAGTACTGCTTCTATCTCAGAGTATTTACATACTGGAGCATATTTACTCACTGACATTTTGTTACATTTAGTGTATGAAGGTTTTGGATGGGTCTTTCCCCATCGGCCTGTGGTTGATGAGTATTACCTCCCCCATCATGCTCATCACACATGATCCAGCCCAGCTGGAGCCACACTGCCTTTGGGCGTGACGACCCGACAAGCTCCATGCCGCACAGTACAGGCTAAATCTTCCATGTCTCACAGAGTCCCATTCGGACCCAAACTCTGATACACCTGCATCCCAGCAAACCGGCCTCCTCTAATTAACCGCGACACAGGCCGGCTGCTCCAGAGCCTCAATGCCTATGTGGCACACCAGTAAGGAAAGATGTCAACCATGTGTCTGATATACAATAAATCTCCTTCGGTCCGTGTGCTTAAAGGGCATCTATCACACTATGAATGAGAATCTGCTGAGCCTGTGGTGTCTGTAGTCCATGAACCAGAGATGAGGGCCTCCACAGCATGAGTCAGAAACGTGTGCCGGAGTCCAGCAGGGCCACGGGCAGCCATTACCATGCAGTAAGAGGCCGGAAGTGCGGAGAGTGTGTACGTGAGGACCTGAGAGCTCATTGCTCCAGTGAAGAGACCAATTAGATGGGGAGATGCTCCAGGACCCCAGCACACTGACCTCACAGGAAAACCCATCAATCAGAGGCAAATGGACACCTGCGGAGCCAAGATGATTCCCAAGGAGACGGCCGAAAGGAGCGGAATCTCAATGAGGCTAGAGAGTGGTCACGCTCAGCGCAGCAGGGACATCTGGGAGGGCGTGCCGAGGGCCGGCTGGTGTCCAGTATGTGCATGCAGATTTTTAATGATTGTCACCCTTGCATTGAGACGTGTACTGACAGCCTGTGTCTGAGCCCAAACAGACTAGATCCAGCTTCGCGCCCCAGGAGGCAGCCCGCAAGCCTGCCCTGCGGAGGTGTCATGACCTGTGTATGAATATATAGGAAAAACACTGAAAGACCCCACCTGCAACAGAGGTGAGCAAGGATGTAGGTTTGGTTTCAACAATGGTCAGGACCAAATCAGCTCCGACCCTCCACCCCCTAAACACACATGGTACAATACTGGTAGGGACATGTCCCTGCCCTCCATACCCAAATCTACACCCTTGCAGCTGAGAGACAGGCACAGGGACACCAAGATGGGTGGTGTAGCTGATACTGACCTAGCAGCAGAGAGGCTACAATGGGATCTGGATTTAATTAGCGA
>JAAGVU020000040.1:21835603-21855351 GCA_011763525.2 Mormyrus iriodes
TAAATACAGGTATGGGCCCCTGTTAAGTAAATGCAGGTATGGGCCCCTGTTAAGTAAATGCAGGTATGGGCCCCTGTCAAGTAAATACAGGTATGGGCCCCTGTTAAGTAAATACAGGTATGGGCCCCTGTTAAGTAAATACAGGTATGGGTCCGTGTTAAGTAAACATGGGTACGGGTCCTTGTTAAGTAAACATGGGCACGGGTCCTTGTTAAGTAAATATGGGTATGGGTCCTTGTTAAGTAAATACAGGTATGGGTCCTTGTTAAGTAAATACAGGTATGGGTCCTTGTTAAGTAAATATGGGTATGGGTCCTTGTTAAGTAAATATGGGTATGGGCCCCTATAAAGTAAATGTGGGTACAGGTCCCTGTTAAATAAATACAGATACCAGTCCCCGTTAAGTAAATACAGATATGGGTCCCCGTTAAGTAAATAACACCATGTCATTTTTCCTACATTAGCGGTTTGTTCACATTCTAATTTCTCACTGGAGCACAAACATGGCTCATTCACATTTCATTACTGAAGTTAATTGAAGCACTATACTGAAATACTCACTTTGATTATGATGTTGATGATGCTGATGAGGGTGATGATGGAGATGATGATGGAGATGATGATGGTGATGATGATGCTGATGAGGGTGATGATGGAGATGATGATGGAGATGATGATGGTGATGATGATGCTGATGAGGGTGATGATGGAGATGATGATGGTGATGATGATGCTGATGATGGTGATGATGATGGTGATGATGGAGATGATGGTGATGATGGAGATGATGATGGTGATGATGATGCTGATGAGGGTGATGATGGAGATGATGATGATGATGATGATGGTGATGATGGTGATGATGATGGAGATGATGATGGAGATGATGATGATGATGATGATGATGGTGATGATGGTGATGATGATGGTGATGATGGAGATGATGATGATGATGATGATGATGGTGATGATGGAGATGATGATGCCCATCGCAGGGCTTTTTGCATCATGTGCACAGATAAAGGCTGAAGTAAGAGAGTCGGTATTCTTATATTACACATTCTAATTAGGCCTGGGAAATTTAGCGCGTTAACGTGCTGCATTAATTTTAAGTCATAACGAGTTATTATTCTTTAATGGCATTAACAATGATGGCTTTAATGACATGTTTTTGTTACCCAAATGGGAGAATAGTATTTAGAATAGATCTTAATAGAGCCCTATAACATTCCTTCCTGGTTGTGATAGTTTAGGACGTGACGTTGCACAGAATCCCAGAATTCAGAGTGAAAATCAAAACATTCAGTGGGCGTCTCAGAGGGAAGCTGATGATACCTGCTTTATATTGTTTCTAAGAAATGGCCAGACGGAGGCATACATAGGGTAAAAATACTGTAATGTGCAGTATTTGCTTTATTTAATTGAAGACTTATATTACTTCATAGCAGTAGGAAAATTTTAAGATCTTTTATGTCATAAAGTGTATTTTCAATGACTGTCAGGCCTCTGTATATAAAGCCATTTGGCAATTAGGTTTAAGATTTTAGATCAATCACGTGGCCAGGATTAAATGGCGGTTCGATCCACCTATTGAGTACATGCAATTATATGTGTGTGTGGCATATGCCATTAATTGCCAAGGTGTGTGATTAAAAAAAAAATCGTTTAACATTCCTACTTATAACACAATACCCTCTCTTTTCTAACTGCCATATGCTCATCAAGCGTTTTTGAAACATTGAAGTTCAGCATGCAGGTAGTATTTTTGCTGGAAATGAATAATGTGTGCATCACAAGCTTAAGTTAAAATAATATTGAAATATGGGTCATCCTTACAAACCTGAGAATTTTTTGAAGGAATACAGTTATGGTGAAATACAGTGTTTTTTGTGTAGAGCAATTGACATTAACTTAATTGTCGAGATATATTAAGATTAAGTCATTAGTTGTTGTGTTTTGATAATCTTTCTAAACCATTTTCCCCAAATAGGTAGCCAAAAATCAGTAAGACAAAACTACATAAAATGTTTTTAAATCTTTCAACATTATTGCTTGTAACACACAATAAACAATCAATTTGTATAAATAAGGAATTTCAATTACCCATATACTCCCCTTGGTGTCAATTTGACATTAATTTGGTGTTTCAGTGTATAAGTATTTATGATTTTAAATTTTAGTAGTAGGTGCCATTAATCACAGAAAACTGTGTGATTAACTGGTAAGTAAAAAAAAATCTATTTTCAGCCCTAATTCTGATACATAATTATGACTTTTGTTTTCCTAGAGAATTCTAAACCGAGCATGTCTGGCATGGGTAGAGGAGCCCATGAGTTTGTGTGCCCCTGAGGTCCCATGTGACCCTGGAGACGTGTGGTTTTCGCTGTTTGACTAGTAAAAACAAATCTCCTCCTTGTGTTACTCAGGAACCGTGCCCTTGCCAGGCTGTAATTATGCTGCTGCGTTCTCCATCCCTGCTGACTTGACCATTAGCAGTAAAAACCTCACCGCTTCCCCTTGAAAGTGAGTCACACATAACCTGTGTGGGGGAGACGACCGGAGCACAGCTGCCATTTCCCTCACCAACTTCTTCCTGTGGACATTAGTTTCACCCCCTGCTCCCCGGTTCTCCCTTTTAAATGAAGTTTGAAAAATGATACCTCTGTGTTATGCAAAGGGGGGGGGGCACTCCGTCCTAAACCAAAATGGCTTTTAAAATCACACTATTTATCTTGACTGTTTTTTTTCTCCTAGCATTACTTGGTCAGATCAACATATTTCAAAACGTTCCCCTCCTCACGGATCTGGCTGAGGCAGGCCACCCAGCACCCTGTGTCCATAACTGGGGCTCCTGGTGGATGTACACACCTTCACAGTATACAGGAGCCAGCCCTGGAGAGCAGGCCATGGTCCCTTCTCCTCTCTGACCTGCTGCCTGGTGGCAGGTGGCTTGCCTAGTGTGCGAGGGCCTCAGAGCATCCTGGGTAGCTGCAGTCTGCATGAAGCATGAAGACCCAGGCAATCTAATAACATAAATCTGAGGCCCTCTAAACAATGTCAGGTATGAAAGACGTCACACTAGTCATAGACACCGCAAACCTGTTTTAAACATTGAGGTAATACAAACTGATATCCCCCAGTGCCATTCTGGACAAAGGCACCTTCCATTCAGTACATATCAGCAACACTCTACTAACTTTTCTGCAGAGGAAACTGAATTATTTTAACTGGGGGAAAATATGTCCGTTATATTTAAAATATTTATTATTATTGAAAGGAAAAGGATTGAGTTTGCTTAAAGGGAGGTCTTCAGTTTCACTGCTGACGAGATATGCAGGCCTCTGACGGTCTGAAAATATGTGCATTCCACACGGTTACCGTAGTCCCACAACCGAAGCAGTAGCCCAGAGTGGACAGCGTGGAGCCGAAAATCCAATTTCACACATCAACTGTTGTCCCCCAACTGAAACACAATCTGCCGCAGGACCGAGGAGGAAGAGGGACAAAGCCGGCATCAGCCCGTCAGCCAGATCCTCAGGCGTCTGGATGATAGCCTGATCTCAATTCAGCAGCAGAGGAATTTAATAAATAAATTACAGATATGCGACTCCCTCTGGTGCCTGTAAAGCCCTAAGAAGATCTGCGAGCTGTATTCACTCACATAAAGTGATTCCCATTAACGTGCTTGTGAGTTTATCCCATGGTGATTGTGCTTACTCATGATAGACAGATAAAATGATCAGGTCATCTGGGCTGGTCAGCAGGTTGGTTAAGGTTGTTCACGTCCTGCGGGTCCCCTGCCCTTGTAGCCTTGTGAAAGATTAACCTAAAGTGAAAGATTATCTTGAATGGTTCCAGCTGTAGTTTGGGCCGTGGTCAGCAGGTTTGCTCACATTTGTTCAATTTTTGCATCCTGCACAATTAGGGCTGAACAATGGTGTGGTTCAGTGTGCTTAAGGATTTTAAATAGCTTCCTCATTAAGCAGGGCAGCACATCCCATGAAGCTGAGCATAGCCACAGCAGGACTGTACCCACAGTCACTCTCAAGAATGGTGTTAAGTGGGATTTGGCCTCCCTGCCCAGCTGGAATGCTGTGTATTTTGATCACGCTGATTACTTGTCGATATCAGGCCGTGAACGATACCCAGAGTTAATGGGTACTTATTATATTGCTCCTGAGAAATGCTCAGTGGCTCCCCTTACTTACATCAGGAGGCTGCTGGTCTCGGTGCCTCTCCTTCCTTGGTCCTGTGGTGAGAATCAGGTGAATGAGGCTTGTGTGGCACTCATTTTTGTTTGTGCCTCCTTGTTCTCTCTGAGAGGCAATAGATGAGGATCACTGTCCTGAGGGGCACACCTGTGGATCAGCTCTGATTTCAGCAGAGCCACAACAGAACCTTCTCCAATCCCCGTCTGTGCTTGGTGCCCCATCATGTGGAGCTCATTGTTAGCAGCCTTAAATAAATTTTGCCAATCTGAGGATCTGGCTGTGGCTGTTCTTTACTATCTCCTCAGTAATCGTCTCACAGATGTCGTCACCTAGTCCGCAAGTGTTCAGTCTGCTGTTTAGTGTGAATAGATTAAAGGCAGACACTAATCGGTTATTAAACTTAACTTTTATCTTGCAGGAGAAATCAACACATGCCATCTCTGTAAAGCAGATCCAAGCACTCCACGTATTCCAAGTGAATCATTACATAACTATAAAACATCAGTGTGTTATTGCCAAAGTGCCAGATAAATGTGGCCCTAGACACGTGGAGACAAATTAGCGGAATTTTCCAGCCTAATGTCATGATGTTATTGATTGAATTTTCACTCAGCCCTGGTCCCCCAGAAACAGCCCTGTCATGATGCTCTTCTAACATAGACACTGAACAGGCTGCAGGAATGATAAACACATCCAAACTGAAGAAGGTGGTATGGTATGTTAGACAGAGTTAAGTTTCAAAGCTGAAGATTAAGCTGTATAAGGAACTGAATCAACAGCTTGAAAATGATTTTGTTTCAGATATTGCAGCTTTGTCCAGTTTCAATGTGTGATGAGCTGCTTGCTATTCAGGAGAATAAATTGTCAATATTGCTGCGTAGGTACAGTGGGGGGGGGGGGACTCGTGATGACAGGCATCAACGTCAGCACTGTCCAGCTGGGGAAAGGTCAGAGTCACTGAGCTGAACTGAATCCAGGTACACAAAAAGATGCAGACAAAAACAGAATCAGGTGTGTTAAGGGACTGAGAAGTGACCAGAACATTACGGTCCCCAGGAAAACAGACATGACTGGAACAGACATCTTTCAGGAGACCCTTGGCTTTTTGAAAGCCCCATCTTTCACATTGATATTTATTCTATAAAAAAACAGATGCTTACAAAAAAAGACCTCAGTCATTGTATTAGTAAGTTTTTTAGCAATATTGTGTTCATGTTTTTTATTTTGTTGTTGCAAATGCTAACAACCAATGTTTAATCTATGTCAGAGCTGAACCCATAGTTGTGCCTTTCTTACAGGTAAAACAGAGATATTTTAAGGTCTTTGTCTGAGAACAATTAGGCGACTTCACCAAAGAAATCACCTTCCCTCTAGGAAAACTGAACATTGACAAACAGAACACGGGCAAATTATGTGCAAAGCAGGCACACTTCTATCGATCTTGTTGCCTGTGGTGTAGAGAGGGCCCAATGCCATGACAGGGGCCGGAAGCCCACAGAAGCGCAAGACGAATGGCCCCTGTCAGGCATTTGTCTAACATCCTGTCTTTTCCCCATCTCTCAGTCAGTACCTGCCTGCTTCCACTGGCTGTCGTCAGATGACCTTTTCGCAGTAACTTAGGCTTCCTATTAAAAAGATCCATTATTTATGATGATGCATTATTGAATATTATGGCACTTCAGATATTCAGGAGGTGTTTACACGTGAAAGTGAATACAAAGCGAGGTGAGCTCAAAAGTCAACTTTATTGTCACTCTGCTCATGCACAATAAAATGAGGTCATTACAAGACGGAAAACGACAAATGCAAACAAATCCAAGCATAGTTTAGTGAACGCAGTGGCCGCTGCAGGCTTCCATGCCACCATCTTTAACCGAGGACAGAATGCTCCCACTGAAACTGGAGCTAATTTGTACATTTCTTGTCACTGGGGCTGTACCCTCAAGGCTCTGCCAATTATACCTTAGCTGTACATAAATGTACCTTTTAAGGTACAGAAACGGACTCTAAGAAACATGTTTATACCATTGTGAGTACACTTAATGTTGTTTGTACCTTAGGGATGATCCTCAGAGTCCATTTCTGTACCTTAAATTAGACTGAAAGGTACATTTACCTACAGTTAGGGTACCATTGGCAGAGCCTTGAGGGTACGGCCCCAGTGACAAGCAAAGGTACAAACTGGTACTCTTTTTTTTTGGAAGTGTAGCTATGTCTGCTGACTTTATTAGAAATTAAGATAATTAAAAATATAATAATCAGTACAAACACAACAGGGATCCAGCAGCGGTCGCTGCTTGGATCTCTAAAAATGAGAAGCTCTCCAGAATGACAGACATTTTTAAATATGAGTTCAACCATTTTTAACCATACCGTTGTTATTTACCCAGCAGGCTGAATTACAGAAGTGTGACATTTCGTATATCTGTGCATTATTTTGCGATTTAGATGTGAACCTTATGCCACATAATTTTTTAGAGTTTTTCATGACAATCTCGATTAAGGACTTTGCTATGCAGAGTTTTTCTAGCAGATTCTGTGAGGCTGCATCAATCTCAATTTGTCTTCAAATCGAGTAATTAAACTTTGACAAAGTAGCAATTTAACTGCCTGTCACAAATGATGGAAGGTTCTGGAAATGAGAGGTGCCTGAGGGACCCCTCACCCCCCAAAACCTAATATGTGTTTACATATTTTGCCTCATATATGTGTAGGCGGAAGATGTACGATGACCAGTAACACACAGCCTCAAATGATTTCTAAGAGACATTAACAGATCTACGTTTATAAAACATCACTACATATGTTATGATACTATTGCTTATTTTAATGCATAAGAAGGTAAAGGAGAAATGTACAAAAAGACCAATGAGATTGTAAAGATGGCTGCATATCATTACATTATAAGGGATCACATTTGATGGGAAGGTGACACAGCGGCTCGGTTTGGGGTTCCATTCACACCTCTGCGCTGTGTGTGTGTGTGTGTGTGTGCGCAGTATTAATGTTGTGTCAGTGTCCTCTGGGTACTCAGGTTTCCTTACAGAGCATAGTAGTGGGATATGCATTTGGGTAATTTGATTGTCTCTACTGACCATACACTCATGCATTAGAACAGCAGTTGGCCCCAGCCTGTCTCCTCTCCCTTTGTCTCCCCCTATGTATGGGGCACATATTTCTCTTCTATTTCGTCTCCTTTTCTGAATGGTAACGGACTAGTTCTTTTAGCTAAGCAGGCACACTCAAGGGCCGTTTGTTTTACTATCGTTTATTGCAATATTGTAGTATTTAAAATATTTTAGCAGGACTCTGGCGCTAGGCTTCTGGACGCAGACCGTAAATTTGAAAATAAATGCATCGTCAAAAAACAACTCTTCAAGACAACATGAATGGAAACTGAAGAGATGCGACAGAACTTGATTTCGACAAATTGTTTCTATCGGACGCTTTGGCCATAGGTTCTGGGAAGCAGAGGAGTGCTAACGCGCTAGCAAGCTAAGCCGCTAGTACTGTAATAGGCTAACAAGCTAGCAAGCTAACAGGCTAAGCGGCGGATAGGCAGCGTCCCCGGGGAGGGATGTGGAAGTCCGCTCTGCGACTGTCTGTTTCTACTTTCTTTCTTTCGCCGGCATCGAAATGTCGTCGTGTGATGAATGGAGAAGCAGCAACCGGTACTATTACTGCATTAAATTCACGCTCAACGTTTACTCCATGCTGTTCTCGGTAAGCGCCCCACTCCCGCTTAGTGACTGCGAGCTGTCGCCGCCTTTCTCCCGGTGTCAGTATGTGCCGCGTCCGCATCGTTACAGTGTATCTCCTGTTGCTGTTAATTTGTTACGTTTAACTGAGCGCCTTATTCCTATGTAGTTACTTTTATTGTTATTATTGTATCAATAAGCATAAATGGACGCCTGTTTGTTGATAATCCGGCTGAGATCTCGCCGTAGTATCTGTTTGGCTCTTTGTTCCTGCCTGTCATTATGTCAGCTTGTCACCATCTCTGTGTCTTTTTCTCTGTTAACCTGACCGTCTATGTTAAATCTCTGAAACTCGCGTTCAGAATGCAGGTGGAAGCGTCAGTCTGCCGATAAAATCCGACCGAGAAACTTCTTAAAATGCAGTTAAACGTGTGATTTGTTTTTCGGGACCAGTGGCAGTAGTGACGTGTATCATTTAGAGACATTTAAACAGGACGGGGCACCTTCTATCACCGCTAACTGTGTGGTGATCCCCTGCCTGTTCTTGGATATGTAGAGACGTTAAATTCATAGGCCCCCAAATGAGTGCTTAATTATATCACTGTCTGGGGCTGGGCTGTGATAAATGATCCACCTGGCAGTACTGTGGAATCAGCAGTACTGATCTGGGGGCCACTTGCTGCATTGCGGTCCTCCTCTGGTTTCCCTCCAGAACTTAGGCCCTGGCAAGCTTTGTGAGACCATGAAGTTCTCTGAATTTCCAGGTGGCTTATGTGCCTTCATTAGACCGGCAGCACTTATTGGTAGGGATGAGTGATGCTCGATTTGTCAGCTGGGAGAAGAGTGTTCCCCTGGCCTGTACTGGTTCATGCTTTTTCTGAAACAGAAGTTTTGTTGGAAAGGACATATATGGACTAAGATGCTGAATAGGATTTAAACATTCATAACCACGTACAGGGGGTTAAAATGCAGTGGGTGCCTTCCTGGCCAAGGTGCTGCACTGGGGGCCTCTGTTGCGAGAGGTCACAGAGTCTGGATGGAGAGCCAGCTCCTGCCAGCAGGATGTATCACTGTTCTCTTGGTCTGCACCAGTTTGCTTTCTGTTTTGTGTGTCTTGGCACAGTGGCGATTTATGCCTTTCTCTCCAACTGTAAATGGGGTTCCCTGTAAAGAGGATGTTTCGCATCTATTCCGTGTGTGGATGGGTGGTTTGGCATCTTTAGTGAGAAGCTCAGCTGTGATTGTCAGCATACACGTATGTTTACAAGCATTTGCACATGAACATACGTGTCCTGTGTTCATAGGTTTCTGACTGCCATGTTTTGTTTGAAAACCACAGGCCTTTTCCTTTAATGCATATCAGTTATATGTTTTATCACATCGGGTTTAAAAGCTTAGAATTGTTAGATGGTAATCAGGGCTGTTTCAGTTTTTAAGCGTGTAAGTGCAGGGGATGGAGAACACTGAACAGATGTCTGTGTGTGTGCCATGCAGGGATGGATCTCTCTGCTCTTTTTCAGGCTGCAGGTTCAAAGCCCTGCTGTGTTTTAAAAGGACCCTGAAATAAGTGGTTCTCTCTCTGGCCTGTTGTCTGGGTGTTCGCTTACTCTCTCACTCTCTTGCTGTTGCCCATTTTGTTGGTCTGATTTTTATACTGCTCCCTTATCTCCCATCCCTGCTCTGTGTGTGTGTGTGTGTGTGTGTGTGTTTTTTTTTTTTATGAATATTTCTTCCCGGAATCAATCTGCAGAAATAATGAGTCTCTTCTGTTCACCTGCACTGTCCTATCTCTGCTTTTCACCTCATGGGAAATTACAGCCATTTTACTGTTCAATTTGTGCTGTCTCTGTGCCTCCACCGCTCCTGCTCCTCACATTGTGGCTCCTTCTCATATGTGACCTCTGAGAAACAGCGAGTCATTTTACATCCTCCTCGTCTCTTTTTCTTTCCTTCTATTTTGTCTGTCTGTCCCTTTTCTTTATTTGGAAGAAGTTAACTGTGAGGCTCATGCGTAGAGCTGGTTTTGACATTTTGCTTTAAAACTCCACATTTGAAGGAACAAAACTGAATAGTTTATAAGCTGCACGTTGCTACATTGACTCCATCCAGCTTCTCCATGCGTGTCCCTATTTGTGTTCCCCCCCTCACCCCCTAGCTCTGTCATCATTTGTCCACCCACAGTGGTAATGGTGGAAATAAATGCATCATGCTTTTTCACTTGGGTTTTCTAAATAGTGCCATGAAGTATGAATGCAGTGTCCTTTTCCTTCAAGCGCGTTATGTGTAGTCGAGCTGCTTTCAAAGGCTGCTCACTGCTCCTCACAGTCTCTGGCAGCTACTCTGCCTTCTTCTCCAGTTTTCCTGTCTTTTGGTTTTAGCTGTAGTCACATCATTTGTTAGCTTACTCTGTTTCCTGATTAATGCTGGTATTAGGAGGGTGGCAGGAACGAGAGATTTTCCTCTGGGGGAAATGGCCCCTAAACGTAATGCCAGAATCAGTAGCTGCCAGTCAGATATGAGCTTTTTTAAATTGTTCTTTTTGGGAGGATAGTCTGTCTTTTAATGGTAATCAGACAGGAAGTGGAAAGCAGGCAGTGTTCTTCCACTTCCTGGAATGTACTAATGACTTTTCAAGGACAGTCTGGATTGCCACGTATTCACAGAATGTTTTCTTTATTTTGCCTCATTGCTGTCTAGCTTTGTCCTCCACCTGTGGCGGAACCAGAGTCATATTAAGAGGACAGGAAGTGATGTTACAGGTGGGTGGGGTCACTCTGGCAGTCCATTGGGTTGAGGACACTCTGCAGGAGAACAGTCCACACAGTGGGGTGCTGGGGAGCTTTCGGTGGAAGGGAGGAAGTTTCCTGAAGAATTACTGCTGCCGAATAATAATGCAGACAGCTCTCAGTCTGTCAAGGTGTGTGCAAGCAGTAATGCTGAGTTTAGCTACAGCCTTCCAAATGGGCAGAGAGAATGATGGTCTGCTGGACATTTTTATGCAGAGAGGATGAACAACCATGAAAGATTTACTCTGATTTGCACACATTTCTCAATAAGACTCTGACGTAATGACACATTGGTATTAGTTCTGTGCCATTTTAAATGTAATTGACAGGTTTGTGTGTGTATGTGTGTGTGTGGTTCCATTTTTGCTTTGGCTCCAGAGGTTGGTCTTCCTGTTATTCCTCCCACTGTCTGCAGCCAAAGTCAGGCACCTCTTGGATGTGAAGATATCATGAAAGGTATTAAACTGCATCCATTCAGATTTCAATGGTACCTCACACTGGTTCCCCTACAGGGTCATGCTTATTCCCAAAGTCTCTCTGTCATAAGTTTTGTTTGAGTCAAAGTAAATTGATTACCCTTTGACAAGATTATGAATGGAGGCATTTCATTATCATTTTTTCCAAGTGAAGGAGGCTGCATGTGTGTTATGGCCGCGACATACTTCACGCGAGGCACCGCGTAGGCAAGGCAAGCAGTATACTGACTATATTTGCGCACATAGTTAACGTCTGTTTTGGAGGATTACAGGTCATATCCACCAGGGGACAGTGCAAGAAAACCCAACTTTGTCGACTCCTTCATTTCTGGTCTCACATATTTGTATGAGGTTGTGACATGGAATGATGTACGCTCGCTCTGTCCACAGCGATGGAGTAGCTGATTTTTTAATACTGTTGCAACATTCTCTATATTCTAACCACTGTTCCACATCGCATTGGTACTTCGCTCTGCCACATATCACCTTACTACCCCATAATGAAGGTTGCATTGCATGTTACATAACTCGTAGTGGTTAGTATTTCGTAATTAGGCTGTACAGTATTGGAAAAAATGCATTTCTGCAATAATTATTTAAGAAAAAATAGTTTAAAATAAATCAATTTCTCACAAACACTTCTATTTATGAGTGATTTAAACAACAAGGATGAAATGATCAGGTTTGGCTCGGAGACGCATGCAGAACCGTTTCAAAAGTTGTGGCAGTAAACTTTAAAGTAATGTATTATATGTGTTACTTATGTATTATATATAACATAAGTAAGATATACCAGATAATACTGAAAAGGAGCGGTCGATAAAATTGCATAGCTTGCTAAGTTTTGTTTCTTATAGCAATATAAATGTTCTAGCGAAACGTAAACCACATGGTGAATTTTATCACCAAGATTTATAAATTCCGAAACTGTATTAAAAAATAACGTTGCTCATGAAAGTAGGCAAGTTGGAATTTCATCGTGCTTTGTACACATGATACTGCTTTCTTAGAAACTTACACTGACATTAAATTTTGAAGATGTTGTAAACAGAGGGACACGGTAGTGCTCGCAATATTTTCTTTCTTACCTCTGAAAATATACAGTTGTTCCGGCCACTTATTCTTAAAACAAAATTAGATGTTGCTTTAATACTAACTGTACTGTATATAAACACAGTCCCATGACAAAAGGTGACCGTAGTACCACTTTTGGTGGTACTACATCTCGTGTATGCGTCGCATAAACCCCTAGCGTAAGTGCACCTACGACGCGTGGATTGAACGCAGAAAATGCATGGCGGCCATGATGCGTATGCGTTGTGTGCGTCAAGTATAAATCGGCCCTTAATCTTAACTCAAATCCTGGGCCCTATGTTAATCCACCCTGTTTCTCCCTGTGTTAATCCATTCTATGTTTTTCTGTGTTAATCCACTATGTTAATGTGCCCTGTATCTCCCTGAGTTACCCTATGTTAATGTATCCTCTTCCTCCCTATCTTATTCTGCCCTTCAGCTCCTGGGCCTGTGCGTGCTCTGCGTGGGTCTGTATGCAGAGGTGGAGCGTCAGAAGAACCGGACGCTAGAGGGGGTATTCCTGGCCCCTGCCGTGGTGCTAATCTTGTTAGGCCTGGTGATGTTCACAGTGTCACTGGTGGGCATGGTGGGATCTCTACGGGACAACAAGATTCTGCTGCACATGGTGAGAACCCTGGGGAGGGGGCAGGGTGTGAGCTGCACAGTGCTCTGTAACTCTGCCTCTTTACAGTTAGGTGGTGCACAGTTAAGCTCCACTAATTCCAATGAAATTACAAACTCACAGTTTGCTTGTTTGTGCCTGTGTCTGCCTGTATCTGCCTGTTTTTCCTGTATCTTTGGGTGTTTCTCAGTAAGCATACTTGACCGTGCTTGTGTTCTCGTGTACCCGTTTTATGTCATCTTCCATTGCCAAAGACCAGTTCCAATACTCAAGAACAGAAGTACAGAGGATGGTAAAAATCCTTGCCAAACAAGAACAATCCCATGATTCATTGGGCCCCAAGTTAGTTTTTGGGAGGCAAGTTAGTAAGACTGCTCTTATCAAGAGCTTAAGTATGATCTTTGCATACTTGCTATTGAGAAACAACCTATCTGTGTGTCCCTGCGTCTGCCCGTGTGTCCCTGCGTCTGCCCGTGTGTCCCTGCGTCTGCCCGTGTGTCCCCTGTCCCTAACCATAACCCTAAATCTAACCCTCTCCTATGCAGTTCCTCTGCGTGCTCTGTGTCCTGCTGGCTCTCCAGGCACTCGCCCTCATCATCGCCCTCATCTTTGAGAAAAAGGTCAGGTCTTCATTGAGCACCACCTCTGTAGACCACCAGTGACTCAGTCTCTGGTGGTTGTGTTAAATGCTGTGACTGCACCACTCTCTGTGCAGACGTCCGCCCTGTTCCAGAGCAGCATACGCGAGGGCATTAAGCACTACTATGACGACCTGGACTTCAAGAACATCCTGGACTACGTGCAGGAGAAGGTGGGCGGGCGTGACCTGTGCTCTGGGACTGGGTGGTGTTTATGAAGATCGGTCTGTGCTGTGTCTGGGACATTCCTAATGAGGGATTCAGTGAGGTTCTCCATTTCAGGGATCTGTCTGGAGCCAAACTCGTTTATTCCTAATTTCTTAGCTGGTGTGTGTGTGTGTGTCTGTGTGTGTGTGTGTGTGTGTGTGTATATTTTACGCTTGGGGCGTCACTGATAGGCCATCTCTCCCCAGTTCTCCTGCTGTGGTGGGGATGAGTACAAAGACTGGGAGGTTAACCAGTACCACTACTGCAATGGCAGTGGACCCCTTGCCTGCGGGGTGCCGTACACCTGCTGTGTGCGTCACAAGGTGAGTTGTATGCCCAAAACACGGGCAGCCATGGTGCCCTCTGCTGCCTCTGGCAGAGGAGTGCAGCCAGTGAATCATCAGCCCTATAAATGCATTAATGAGCTCAGTATTTAATTACCTCCCACTCTTCGGAAAGGACTGTCCCTTCAGGTTTCTCTCGCTGTCTCTAGCCTGGACCTAAGTGGTCCTTAATGTGCTGGGAAGGCTCATTGCAGGTCTGGGTGGAGATTGAGATGTTTGCGTTGGTTGTAGATGTAGATGTTGCTGCGTAGAAGTCCAGCTTTTTATAATAACATGAGTCAGTGTTGGTCCTAATGGATGCTTTTCAGTCCTGCTCCGCCATCCTTTCCATCTTTTTTGTTTCTGTCTGTGTCTTTCAGGTTGTAGGTGGTGTCGTCAACACACTGTGTGGGTACAGAACCCTAAACCAAGAGGTCAGTGCATCAGACTCACCCCTTGCAGCTGTTGACCTGGTGCATACTTCACTCTCCAAGCGATCACTCCCCCCAGTTCACCCAAAATTCACTGCTGTGTATCGCTGAGACACTTGCTGGCTGTGCTGGTTACATAGTTGGAGCGACATCTTTCTGGACCCTGATTTGAAAGCGCTCTCTGGATATGGGAGCTCGGGTTGTCAGGATTTGCAGAGATATAGGGTCTTTGTCGTTCATCTCGGGCCTGGATCCTGCCCCTTGCTGCTGAGCCCCTGCAAACTATGGCAGTCCGTCGCAGGGCATGCACTCAGAGGCACAGTAACGTTCTCAGAGGCCCCCCTACTATTTTATAAAATAGGTGTGGATGATAAAAGTTGTTTACCAGGGGGGTGGGTGAGAATCTCATTAAAAATAATTACTTGAGGCCCCTTTGTAGCCCCTGTACAGCCTGGGTAAGCCTGGGCATTGAAGCGCCCCAGCATGCACTGCATCCACAGAGGGCCAGACATGGAAGACCCCATGCGTCTCACCGGAATGATGCATTATACACGGCTACACAGGGCTTCAGGATCCATCACATGGATCCAGCTGTTTGTGGCACTGATTCAACAATTTGCACTAAAGGCATCATTTGGCACTTTGACTGTTGTCATGGAAACGGAAAAGGTGCAGGTAGCGATTTGATCATTTATGACCATTATGGTGGGGCTTTGAGCATGTGACCTATCCATGGCCCCTCCCCCTATCTGTCTTTCTTTTTCCCCGGGTAGCCCATCCTGCACACACACCATGTCTCTCTCCATCTGTCACTGTGTCTCTCTTGCTCTCTCTGCAGCGTGTAGAGCTTGATGGGGTGATCCATGTGCGAGGTTGCATACACGCTGTCAACTTATGGATGGGGGACAATGTGGGCGTCACCGTGGGACTGTGTTTTGCTGTGGGGCTCCCTCAGGTTAGTGAGCCTATTCACCTCGCCCCCCACCCCGTCCGCTGTCAGGGTCCCACGTCTGCTTCTAGTGGTTGGCATGACAACACTCGCAGCCGCACGCCAATCGGCTGGTTACGCTGCCGTGGTTACGATGGTTAATCTCAGTCGTACCCTCCCAGGTTACCTGGTAAAATTGGTTGATCATTAAGAAGTCGCTTTTACCAAGAGTGAGTTAATTTAATTTGGTGAAGGCAGAAGGTGAGGAGAAAAGATTCAGGGAGAGGCGTAGGGTGAGGTGAGGAAAGTGCCTGTTTGAAGACGACCCTTTCATTCTCAGTCCGGAGGGGAGGGGGGAGGAGAGGAGGGTGGAAGAGAGGGGAGATGAGAAGAAAAGAGGGGCATTTGAGTCTCACTGGAGGTACCAGGAGAGAAAAGGGGCTGGGAATGTTCCAGCCAAGGCCCTACAGTCCCTCACAGCAAAGAATGAAAGTTGCATTTGTATAGCGCTTTTCAAGATACCCAAAGTTCTTTACAGAAGCAATGGGAAGCCACTTCAACCACCACCGTGTAGCACCCGCCTGGATGATGCGACGGCAGCCATTCTGCCCCAGTATGCTCACCACACAGTAGCTAAGGTGGTGAAGGGGCAGGAGAGAATTCATAAATCAAATATAGGGGATGATTAGGAGGCCAGATTTGACAGGGCAATTTGAGTGGGCGATTTTAGCCAGGACATCAGGGTACCACCCCTACTCTTTCGAAAGATGCCCAGGGATCCTTTATGACCTCAAAGAATCAGGACCTCAGTTTTACATTTCATCTGAAGGATGGCACCATTTTTACAGCACAGTGTCCCCCATCACTGCACTGAGGCTGCTGACAGGCGATTTGTAGTAATGTGATCTAAGCCCAGTAGGCCAAGTGCTTAAAGCACCAAGCAGTGAGCATGTTCTGCTGGTCATTGCTGGAAATCAGCCATTTTTAATTACGTACTCAGTGTAGCCCCAGGATGATCACATTACTACAGTCACCATGCTGACCTATGTATTGTCAGTCTCGGTAAGTTAATTGTGGATATTTTATTTTTCCTGTTTAGGTGTCTATGGAGCTGGAAAAGAGGGGACCTAAATGAATAAACATGTCTTCACACATTTAGCCATCCAACCGTCTTCCTAATCGCTTATCCACTGCAGGCGTGTTTTTCCCTTCTTATAAATAATGAGCCATTGAGCCGAACACCCACTCTGTCCTGAATCTCCACACCTCCCCCACAGCGCAGAATTTACTGGTCAGGGGGAAGGGAGTCCCCCACGGTATAATTTCCCATTTATTGTATAATGTTGCCCAACCATATAATTTGGTGTATTCAAGAGCCCCTGTAGTGCCAGGCCCCCTGAATCTGCCAGGGTATCCATGCCCTTCCAACGCCCCAGTGTTGACCGCAGTTTTTGTAAGTGTTTTGTCCTCTTTCCCACACACAGCTCATGGGTATCATCCTGAGTTGCCTCTTCTGGAACCTTCTGATGGAGATGAGCGAGTCGGCTGACATGGTGGACTTCCGCTTGCTGAAAAAGGCCGGGTTCGAGTACAGCGAGCTGGATCTGTCGGGCGCCGGTTGGTGCCTCTGTCTGCCGCGGGATGGGGGCTACCTGCCTATTCCTGCCTCTGAGCCTGAGAGCTGGGCCCAGGAGCTCGATGAGTCGCAGGAAGCTCTCCCCCCAGCTGGAACAGAGCCAGACAAGCTTGGACCAGAGCCGGACGAGTGTGGGCCGCAGCCCGCGATGGATGAAGTAGACAATCAGTTCTAGAAATGGACCCTTTCCTTTTTTTAATTTTAAGTCGTGATGACTGGGAAATGTTATTGCACTAAATATGGTACCTAAAAAAACATGTAGAAAAGTAGGTCTGGTACGGTTTGCAGGTTGGAACAATGCAAAGAACAAGAATTTTGATATCATCTTATGTTTTTTATACTTTTTTAACCGTTTGTATTGCAATGTTGTTTGTCTTGGTTTGGCCTTAATTTCAGACAGATGATAAAAGGACTCTTACTCCGAATTACTACGAATTTTCCAAGCTCAGGTTATGTTAAAGGGTATTTTAAGGAACAGGACTGATACTGCCTCCGTTTTATGTGAGAATACCATCATTTCAGTCCTGAGTTCGAGCCGGCACCCGTATGCAGTGGGACCGGTTTTCTCGGTGCATTGATTCCCACATGGCTGTAAACAAAGATACTTAGTGGATGAATCGACATTTCTTTTACCAAACATGAATGCTGAAACATTTCACTGTGCTTTTATTAGGTTATGACTGTTAAAAAGCTGCTTTTGTCAGGGATTAAACAAGTAGAGAATGGGATCTGTTTTGCAGGGTATGTTGCAGGGTGAGTGTGATCTGGTACCGCTTAGCCCTGTGTGCTTTGTGCTGGCAGTCACAGGACTGGATTTGCACGCTGGTCATTCCCAATAAAATGCATTTGGTTCCATGCCCGCTGTGTGGCTGTGACCTGTGTGGGCTGAGGGTGAGCCTGGTTCCGGCTTGCAGGATGCCTTCTCTCTGAAATCGTGTTCAAGGCAGCCAGGTCAGCTATGGTACCATGGCTCAATCTTCTGTGGTTCTTTTGGCTTCGCCACTTGCAGTGTGTGTCTGTGCATCTGTGTGTGTGTGTGTTTGGTGTGCGGGTCTCTGTCCACTTGTGTACCTGTGTGTTTCACTGGAGAAAACTGGAGGTGCATGAAATCCCTCACAGCTGGGCCATCACGTTTCTAGGACATGTCAGCACCCTTTAAACCATGATCTTTCCCCCTACTGTTTATGAAGGAGGAAGGGCTCTGCATTCCTCAACGTCAAGCCACATGAAACGATTTTGCAGTTTCTGCATCTCCTGCCATGGCACAAGCCACTAGTGACACAACAGGTCTTGATGTGCTTTCTAGATCTTTAACTACTAAACCACAAGTTTTCCATGAATTTAATATATTGAAAAATAAAACTCTTGATTAAGAAATGGGAGCACTGTGAATCAGACCCCTGAGCTCCTCCATGAGTTTTGAGAGCAGGCTGACATTGGAAGGGCAGCAGCTATGTCTGGCACAGATTGAACCCCTCTGTCTGTGTCTGTGGTCACAGCTCTGGCCTGGAAACCAGGTGTAAGTAAATCATTTCACAGTTCAGACTCCTGGGCCAGGGTGGGTGGTTGGGGGGAGATGCGGTCTCCGGCCAACCAAAAGGTGGAACTGGAGCTTATATCTTACAGATTCTCTTACTGTCAGGATTTTGGCTCATAGACTCACCCTCTAGCTTTTAGCTTATAGATTCTCTTACTGTCTCATTTTTCGCTTATAGACACCCTCAGGCTTTTGGTTTGAAGTTGTTTGCTTTAAAAGAAAAATTCTGACTATAGGTGATTGTATGGGGTTGCTCCCCCCCTAGCTTTGTTTACAGTTTATTTATAGACGTACTCTGACTAATTTCAGTACAATTTATGTTTCCACAGCCAGTTCAACAACTGTCAATGTTCTGACGCACTCAACTCCCATCCCCCCCCCGCCAGTTGATTCCCGAACTCAGTTCTGGGCCTAACCTTCATCAATATTTAGCCCCATTACTGAACAAGGTCTTTGTCCTAACCTGACCTCTGACCCCGACAGTAATTGAATGCTTTGGCTTGCCTGCCCCCAATGCTTTAAGAAGGACGATAATATTTACTTTGCTTGGTGGTTTCCCATGGCGGGTGGATGACGGCTGAGTAAATATTATGCAAGACAGCCGAGGTGTGACCAGTGAGCTGCTTTTCTTAATGGAGAAACAGATTAGTGCCTGCAGCCAGCTGTGTGTGTGTGTGTGTGTGTGTGTGTGTGTGTGTGTGTGTGTGTGTGTGTGTGTTTGTATTTACCACATTATGGCGACATTTGGTCTCCATGATGTGATAAAGTCTGTTCCTTTTTATCTTGTGGGGACATTTTTCAAGTCCCCACAATATTAATCTCAATTTTATAAAAATCTGTGAATGCAATCAAAAAACTAAAAATGCCTGAAGTCTTGAATTGATTACTTTTGGGTAAGGTTAGGGCTGGGTAGGGGTTAAGGTTGGTATAGTTGGGATTAGGGTTTCTCTCGTAGAATTGAATGGAGAGTCCCCACAAAGATATGAATACAAATATACGTGTGTGTGTATGAGTGTGTGTGTGTCTGAATGAGCTCAGGTTTTACAGGGGACTTCCTCATATACACACGTGGACAAAATTGTTGGTACCCTTCCATTACAGAAAGAAAAACCTACAATGGTCACTGAAATAACTTGAAACTGACAAAAGGAATAATACATAACAATTTACTGAAAATTAAC
>JAAGVU020000040.1:21855451-21894249 GCA_011763525.2 Mormyrus iriodes
TAATTCTGTTGGACCACAATTCAAAAGCAATGTCTGATTCTCATTTGTTAATTTTCAGTAAATTGTTATGTATTATTCCTTTTGTCAGTTTCAAGTTATTTCCGTGACCATTGTGGGTTTTTCTTTCTGTAACGGAAGGGTACCAACAATTTTGCCCACGTGTGTATGTCAGGCCGCCGAGCAAATACTAGAGGTGCCCAATGGCCTGAAACCAGCTGCACACAGGTCAGCAAATGGGGAAAAGGGTTAAGTAATTCTGCTCCATGGTAACTATTGTGAAGGTGCAGAAAACACAGTGCATGATGACATGCATGATGTAGAGCACCTGTGCAGGATCTCCCGCCTGTCATAAGTGTGGTGGGACGAAAATGACAGCCCTGCCTGTGTAAGTAACCATCTCATCTCATACGATTTCTGCTTATTTCAAAAACAGCGTCCATTTCAGAAGAGAATGGCTCTTAAATGCATTTCTTTGTTCAGTAACGAGAGCGGAGATGAGGACAGGAATAGTTTACAGAACCGTGGGCTACGCAGGCCAAGGGGGCCCCGCACGCGGCTCCTGGGATGACAGGTAAGATGCCAGACTGATGCATATATTACTGTGGAGAAGGACTGAAAGAACAGCAGATTCACAGCCACTCTCACCTACGGATCGCGATACACTTAAATTAGTCCTCTTAATAATAAAATAATCCTATATCATAAAATTATAATTTTAATTATTTACAGATGGGGAGAATTATCATTTATCTGTTTCATCATTTATATTTCACAGAACAGGACATCATGAGCAAATGTTCTTGCCCTTAATTTTCTATATTTTATGCCTAATTAACCCTTAATTTAAAGTAGGCAAATATGGGACTTAAGGCTAGAGAAACCCATTAGAATGTAGAGACCAGCAAAAGGACCAGAACAGGCCATGGGGGTGTGGAAGCCTGGGGTCTCGGGGGCGCCGGCAACGCTCTGCCCGCTCGCTGTAAAATATTCATTATGCATTTTTAAATATTCTCTTTGTTGCTGTTATATTAATGAATTTTAATTTAGTGATCTACTGGAGGACACCCGTGAACTTACAAGCAGGTGATTGAGATCAGTGGGCAGCTGCGTGCTCTTGCCCCTGAAAGGTGGGGGTTTGATTCCCAACTCCACCCTGTCGGAATGTGTGTGCCCTGAGATGGACTGGCATCCCGTTCAGGACGTGCCCTGTGTTTCCTGGGATAGGCTCCAGGCTCACTGTGAAGCAGTTAAGGACAATGGGATTTGATGGGATGGATGTATTCAGCTAGCTAAATGAGGGTGATTTATGCTGGTGTCAGTCAGATGGCTCACCGAGGACATCTAATGGAGAAGTCTGCTATAACAGTGCTCACTCGCCCATCCCTCTATTTTCTGTTCCTCTCATCCATGACAGGGTAGCAGAGATATGCAATTATTTAATAAAGTTGCATAATTTACTTTCTAAATTTCTGTACTATTATTAGAGTATGATTACTTATGTGTTTCATCTCCAGGAGCGTTCTTGAGGTGAATGATTCATCCATCCGTCTTCCAACTGTTCAGGGTTGTGAGGGGGCCTGGAGCCTATCCCAGGCAGGGATGCAGCAGCCCCTTGCTGCCTAAGGAAGGCAGGGGAGGGTGTAGCTGTGTTGGGTGCCCCAGGGACCTTCGGGGTGTATCAGCTGAGGGACGAGAGGAACCATCTGAAGACATCAAACTACCAACCCACAGCAGCCATCAGACATCAGATCTACTGAGGGTGATCCTTGGGGATCATGGTACGCAAGTTTGTGATTGGACAACACAAAATATCTTTATAAATAAATTGTACGTATGCTTCCATTTAACATATGACAGGATAAATTTCATTTATACTGAAAAGCAACAGGTTTTATCGATTTATATCCACTGTTTATCATCCTAAATTGACAAAACAATACATTAGTGATGAGCTGTTGTTTGTCATTAATTATGTCATGGGAATTTAATTAGGTTTTTGATTAGAGAAGGATGTTTTTTACAAATGGAAACAACATCGAAATGTTTCACGACCAGAGGGTGGATTTATGTGATCTGTTGCGTATTCATTAATCTCTCTCAAATGCCCATTTATTTACTGAGCCGGGCGGTGATCGGAAGGGCATTCCAGGAAGCACACTCTTTAGGACGGGGTAAGCAATCGGTCAGGCTGCCACTGCAAGTGTTCAATATTGCAAGAACGTCAGCCCTTGTGTTGTTTTTAAGTGTTTGTCCTGTGTGTCGTATGTGATTGTCACTGATGTTTGGAAGACATCGCCTCTGACCGGTGGTCAGCTTGGACATCATTCAGCTCCTCGCACATTTTGTACAATAGTTTCCCTGTCTGCCTCCGGGGGGAGCTAATCAACCTGCCTGAAACCGTCCAGGAAAATCCAAGTGGAATCAGTCAAAGCACAGGATCAATACAATTATGTCCGCTTAAAGCCTGCAAAGGAGAATGTTCTATTAATAAACAGATAGGACATGATCTACCTGCTTCTTAGGCCTCCTGCACAACAGGATACATTTAACTGATTTAAATATGTCACACATCTGACACTTAAACACTGCAGTCCGCGAAAAATAAGCACAATAGTGCCAGCTGGCTTCACTCGAGATGCTCAGGCCAGGACTCAGCCGTCAATACTGCTCCGATTCTCTTTGCTGTGTTGATCTATTTTGATCCCAACATCAATTTTAACTACCGATTGACCTGCTCCATCTAATTAGAGCCATTGTTAATTAACTCTCACAAAGCCCAACCCACGCAATATATTTTCGGCCCTGCCCTGTATTTCATTGGTCAGTCCTTGACCTGGAAGGTATCATTGTGGCTCAATATTTGCTGGGTTTTACTGGATGTGCTGGGATGTGAGGTATCTGTGATTATGTGCCAGTATAGATTACAGCTTCTGTGGATCTGCGAGCTGACGGGTGAAAGCCTCTAGAAAGCCTCAGATAAATGGGAGTGTGGTCCACATCTATGACCATCCTTTCTTGTAGTAACAACATCTGCCAGCACTGAACACGGAGGAACAGGGGCTGGGGGTGGCCATTGGGCTCGCCGGCCGCACTTGCCCACCCCCCAGATCCAGTCAATGGTTTTGCCGTGTCAGCCCTTGGGTGTCTGATCCTGCACAGATCTTTGAGGAGGTAAGGAACCTCCATCTCTAGGCGCTAGAGTGCTGCACGCGTGTCATGCATGTTAGACAGGGTGTCTTAGAAGGATTTGTGGGCTAATGGCTCCCTTCTCATGCTGACTCCTCCGCTACAGCTTGGAGCTGAACACTTTCACCCACCGCAACCGTAGAAGGGGACAACTTTGATTTGACATGCCTGAATATATAGCAGAATATTATAGAAAGCATGATTTTTTAATGTAGAACAATTAAGGATGTTCACACACTGTTTTACCTCAGTAGAGTTATTTTTAGGAAATGAATACTGTGACATACTCACAGTCCTGATATAGCCCGCACAGAGCCCCAGCAATCACCAGTTACTGCTTAACCATTTACTTTGAGAGTGAAAAATGGTGAGAGAGATGCAGAAAGATGCAGGAGTTACGCCTGTAAATCTCTGAATGTGTCTGTCTTTGCATGTTTGTACGTGTTTGCATACATTTGGCATGATTACTCCTCCATGTGAATGCATGTGCCTATGTGTATTTATGGGTGAGGAATGGAAACGCTGCCTCTCTTACTGCTTCTGGGTGCTGGTGTCTGTCTTTCTATGTGTGGATTGGTCAGGGTTAGTTAAATCAGTTGGACGCGCTGCTTTATTTTAGTGCTAACAGAGTGTCTGTGGCCCCTCGATCCGGCGCTGGCCTCCGTGGCCTGTGACTCCCCATGCTGTCTGATCACTGGCTGTGAAGGACATCGGTGTGACAGCTGTGGCCCCCAGAGGAAACATGCCAAAGAGCCACAGCTCAGCAGCTGCCCCGTTACGGCCATGTTCCCTGACTGCATGTTACCATGGAATCACACCCCAGTACCAGGATGGGGACCCCACTGTGCCATCCCAGGGAAACTGAGAGCTGAATGACCATCTCTTAGGGTGTCAAATGATCACCTAACCTGGTGGTTAAAGTGCTCAGTGTGCTGTACTCTGAAATGGTCTGTGGGTAGGGTGTGCTGGTTAGGGGTAGGATGTGCTGGTTATGGTTAGGATGGTGCTGGTTAGGGTTACGATGTGCTGGTTAGGGTTAGGGTGGTGCTTGCTAGTTAACAGGAGGATGGTGCTAATTAGGAATAGAGTGGTACTGGTTAGGGTTAGGATGGTACTGGTTAGGGGTAGGGTTTGCTGGTTAAGGGTCGGATGGTTCTAGTTAGGGGTTGGGTGTGTTGGTTAGGGTTAGGATGGTGCAGGTTAGGGGTAGGGTGGGGCTGGTTAGGGTTAGAGTAGTGGACGGGCTGAGCTGGTTAGAGGTGGGATGGTGCTGGTTAGGGGGTTGGTAGTGCTGGTTAGGGTTAGAATGGTGCTGGGTAGGGGAAGGGCGGTGCTGGTTAGGGGTAAGGTGTGCTAGTTCGGGTTAAAATGGTGCTAGTTACGGCCAGGATGGTGCTGGTTAGGGGTGGGATGGTGCTGATTAGGGGTAGGGTGGTGCTGGTCAGGGTTAGGATGGTTCTGGTTGGAGTCTGCAGCTCTGCCTTCAGGCAGCAGTAGTTCCGTACTCCAAATTAATTATCTCGCTATCGATTGGTGGGAGTGACCTATGTCAATGCGCCGCTTGTGGCTTCCAGCATCACTGTTGTGTCCGCTCCAGTTGTGGTGGCTGTCCACTTCCCTGAGCCAGCGTGACCCCACGGCATCAGCTGCGCTCAGCTGTCTGGCTCAGCCATCAGATCTCTCTGCTCTCTGACCCACACAGGCCACACAGGAAGCTGCAACCACATGTTAGACTTTGTAGGGGTGACATTTGGAGCCCAGCTGCTGGAAACACAACTGTAAAATAAATGAAAGTAAACCAGCTGTGAGTGGCTGAACTTACCTGCTATTCGTCTCCATCAGCCCCTTCAGTGACCCCCACGATCCTCATGATGGACCGCGAGGAGCTGGTGGACCGGGGACAGGGCAGAGGACACCACTGCTATGAGGACGATGAAGGTAAGTATATGAAAAAGAATTTGGGAAGGAGAGGTAAACAGGTCATAAGCATACATATGTTAGCAACACTTAATACCAGTATGTGAATATGTTCATCGAGTAAATAAGACTCATTAACTCTCATTGATTCATGAATAATCAGCAGCAGTAACAGGTTCGGTTTTTAGCAAAATCTTATGAGCTAACTAACTTCACACCCTCTTGGTGCTGTAATATCCTGTTATCTTATTAATTATCTTATTAATATTATAACATCTTGCTAATTATCCTAATAATATCCGATTATATCCAATAATATCCTATAATTTCTAATTCATGTTAGACTTTCATGTTGTACAGAGCAGCATGTCTGTCCAGAGATGCTCGAGTAATCTGTTCTTCACTGTCCTCTGTGACCCTAGCCTTGTAGCTCTGGAAGGTGACTTTCAGTCTACTGCAGGTTTCTCCTACAGCTTTCCTACCCAAATCACACTCCCTTCACCCCAAACACACTCTCCTGGGCCAACGGTTTCTGCAGGCATGCTTTATTGTAATGCTGGAGCCTGTCTTTCAATTTCCATGAGAGACTGAAACATTTCCGGAGGAGGGAGGTGAACGGAATGTTTGATTCCACAGATCATCATTCCGTCTACATTGGCGTCCCTGTCTCCCGGGGGACCAGGCATAAACGGACACGACGACGCTCTGCATCCAGCCGAGACTACAGGGACCGCAGCCACAGTGACCAAGAGAAACGAGATCGGCTCCACGGACACAAGCACCATGATCAAGAAGAGAGGGGGAGATTTGATGCCGAGGAAGGTGGCCTGGACCCACATAGATGTGAAGAGAGCCTGCCTGTGGAGGTCATCAGCACCAGTGAGTCACCCTGTATGCCTACACACACTCATTTGGCTCTAATTAAGAGAAATGCAAATTGTGGACTTCAAGACTCCATATCAGAAGGTAGGTGCACATTGTGAGCTTCTAGCGTCCATAGCAGAGGAGAAGTGCACACCGAGGCTATAGAGCCTCTTGAGAGCTCACACAGGGCTGAAGCACCTGGCCCTTATCTCTCTACCAGTGTCCCCAGCAGCAGAGCGTCTACGCTACATCCTGGGTGATGATGATGATATGCCTACGCCCACACTCTTCACTGAGATGGACACACTTCAGCAGGAGGGTGATGAGCTGGAGTGGAAGGAATCTGCCAGGTACACAAACTCACACAGGCAGGCAGACAGTCTACAGTGCTTTCCTGTCCTCTGCTCTCTGCCATCTACCTCCCTGGCCTCCTTTACCTTTTCACAGGTGGGTAAAGTTTGAGGAGAAGGTAGAAGAGGGTGGGGAGCGGTGGAGCAAGCCACACGTGTCCACACTGTCCCTGCACAGCCTGTTTGAGCTGCGTACCTGTCTGCAGACCGGCACCGTCCTGCTCGACCTCGAGGGCTACTGCCTGCCCCAGATTGTGGGTGGGTCTCGCCTATGTGGTTTTGGGTCAGTGGGAGGTGTGGTAGTTCTCCTGTGCTTTCTGTCAGTGCCCTGTGGCCAGCATACACCCACTCACTCCTCATGTGCAACACAGATGACATCATCAAGCGGCAGATAGAAGAGGGCCTGATAGGAGCTGAGCTGAGGGACAGAATCGCCTTCGTCCTGCTGAGGAGGCACAGGCATCAGACCAAAAAACCCATTCACCACTCACTGGCTGACATCGGTAAGACCAGCTCCACCAGTGAACCGCTGCCCACCGCTCACTGCTGCCCCTCCTGGCTCAAGTGTTAACAGTCATTCGGTCGGCAGATACCTGTTTACTGTGTGCTGTGTCACATGACCATTCTGCATTCTGACTTCCTGTTCCCATCATCCTCTGGCTGGCAAAGGCCGCAGTTCAAGTCGAGGCCCTGGCGCAGGTCCAGGCTTCAATCGCTCCACAGAGGACCTGCAACTGAAGCAGGCGGGGAGCTACGGCCGTCTGCGTGAGTGTCGCTCTCTGTCCCGTTCCTCTCTGCCCCATCGCCACTGATTCACTTCACTTCCTCACATACCTCCTTCTCTTAATAAAAGATAGCATGTTTCTTCATTCTCTCCCTGGGACACTGTTGTGTCTCCCCACTGTTTCATCTTCATATCTGAAGCGACCTTTAGTGTCTGTTTTTTTTGTCATTTGTTATTTTCTGGATTTTCTGCACTCAGAAAAGTTTGTTCACTTTTACTCAAGCTGGCATTTGACCAGCTTTTCTCCTTAAAACAACACCACGAAGCTCAGAAAGCTTGGTATGGTTCCCAGCAGAGCATGGAAACAGGAGGCAGCCATGTTGTTGTGTTTCAGGACACACACAGAGTCACAGTATGAATGACATCTCTGACACGCCCAGCACAGACCAGGTAAGTCGACCCCAGCCAGGAGCACTTGGGAGAGACAGATCCCACCTGTCGGTGTCTGACTAACCTTTGAGCCTTTAGGTTGTCATGGGAGCAGTGAGGCTCTGGGGTACTGCTTGCTGCTCATTTTAGTTGGGTTACACCCTGCAGAGCCTGGCTATACTCAGCAGACACTTCCTCTGAGGGCTTCAACCCTCACCACTGCCTTTACCCATCTGCCAATGTGCTCAGCACCATAACATTCTATTTTTCTCAAATGAATTCAGAAGGATGTAGAGCAAGGATGTGGGGGTGAATAAAATGAGTTCCTTGAACAGCTTAGCTGCTTCGTGCGTCATCTGACAAAGTGACCAATTTAAAACTGAACAGCAGAATCAAATCAAGATGAGCTCCGTTAATGAATTCTGTGACTTGTGACACAAAGTGAGACTGTTAATGTAGCTCGGTGCGGTTCTCAGATTGCTGAAGGCAATCCTGCATGGCTGGTAAATGCGGAGATGCTTGTTAACATGGAGCAGCAGGGGATGGGAATCAGACTGCAGGCAATGTGATCTCCTCTTTATGTGTACCCCTCTCTGTCATCTATTAAAGTAGCTCTTTGCCAATTTGCTGTTTCCAGTGTGTACATAATTTCAAGAACATTGGTCTCGGTAATTACATTTCGTGTCTTTAAACATCTGTTTAAACATGGTTTCCTAATGTTAATTCAGTTTATCAGTTGGGTTCTTCTTTCTAGCTAAATGCAGCTGAAAATGGAAAGGTAGACTTGCAGACTCCTTTCCTCACCTTCTCTCCACCTTTCCCCTGCCTCCACCTCACCCTCACCAGCTGAAAAACAAGTTCATGAAGAAAATCCCTCGAGATGCGGAGGCTTCCAACGTCCTGGTGGGGGAGGTGGACTTCCTGGAGAAGCCCTTTGTTGCCTTTGTGCGTCTGGCTCAGGCCACCACGCTGGGAGGCTTGACTGAGGTCCCCGTGCCAACTAGGTGAGGCATGTCCTCCTGCCCGTGTGACACTTTTCATATGTGTGTCATCATCCTTGAACACTCAGTCTGTTTGCTGCAGGTTCCTATTTATCCTGCTGGGTCCTCTTGGCAAATCTAAGTCCTACAATGAAATCGGCCGTGCCATTGCCACCCTCATGGTGGATGACGTGAGTTGCCCTTGTGGACCTCCCTGGACCTTCTGTTTTTTCTCAGTGGGTTGCTTAATGTTCTCCTGCCTCAGCTTTTCAGCGGCGTGGCCTACAAGGCCAGGGACCGCGAGGACCTTATCGCTGGCATTGATGAGTTCCTCGATGAGGTTATCGTGCTTCCACCAGGAGAGTGGGACCCCAAAATCCGCATCGAGCCCCCCAAGAAGGTACCTTCTGCAGAAAAGAGGTATGAAAGAATGTGACATCATCCAAGGACTGATTGTGAAGATAACGACCACTTTCCCTACTGATCTAATCAGTCAACTTCAACCCCTGTCCTGCAGGAAGTCTGTCTACTCTTTAAATGAGCTGGGTCAGATTAACGGGACTGCAGGAGGGAGCGGGGGTGTGAGTGAGGATGAAGAGATGCCTATTGCACATGAAGTAGGAGAGGAGCTGGTGTTCACAGGAAGGTGAGAGACTGATTGTGTTGCAGCTTTATGAAAGGCCACACCTCTCTTCAGGAAGTGATATACAGTATGAGGGAGAGGACACCTTGCCACATGACGCACAACGCTTTGTGTTTTAGGATCTGTGGTGGTCTGATCCTGGATATCAGGCGAAAGCTGCCCTGGCTTCCCAGCGACTTCTGTGATGGCTTCCACATCCAGTCTATCTCTGCTGTGCTCTTCATCTACCTGGGCTGCATCACCAATGCCATTACCTTCGGCGGGCTGCTAGGTGATGCCACTGACAACTACCAGGTTGGTCCTCTCCAGTCCAATGGTTCGAACAAAAGGAAAACATGGATTCATCATGACGGTGTTATCAGCCTCGATTGTTTATGGAAGATGGATGTTTTTCTAAAGTAGGATGTTTCCATTTTCCCCGTCTGGTTGTCTCTCTCAGGGAGTGATGGAGAGCTTCCTTGGCACATCCCTGGCAGGTACTGTGTTCTGCCTTTTCGGGGGGCAGCCACTTATCATCCTCAGCTCCACGGGGCCCATTCTGATCTTTGAGAAGCTCCTCTTCGATTTCAGCAAGTGAGTTCTCAGACAGGGGGACAGCAAAATCTGCAGCTATACATAAAAAAATCACAGAACCAGGCTGAATCAGTCAAATCCAGATCTGTTAGTCTTGTCCCGTGTTTCCCAATGCGGTCCTCGGGGACCTACAGACAGTCTACTTTTTTGCTCCCTATAGGGGCTGGGAGGGAACTTGGAGGGAGCAAAAATGTGGACTGTCTGTGAGTCCCCGAGGTCCAGATTGGGAAAGACTGGTCTTGTTTATAGTATCACATTCTCCACTTATATTTCCACATAATGGCACCCGCCTCGTGCAGGAGCAACAACATTGACTACATGGAGCTGCGTCTATGGATTGGAATTCACTCGTGTCTCCAGTGCTTTCTACTGGTTGCCACGGACGCCAGCTACATCATCAAGTACATCACCCGTTTCACAGAGGAAGGGTTCTCCAGCCTCATCTCCATCATCTTCATCTCAGATGCCATCAAGAAGATGATGGACTCTGTCAGATACTACCCCATCAACATTGGCTTCGAGCCTGATCTCATCACCTTGTACAGGTGCGAGTGCATGGCCCCTGACCAAGGTGAGCCCATCAGACAAAGCCTAGGACAGAAGATTGTGAGGCCATGGCTCAACTGCCTATTTAACTGAGACTGGTGGAGGGTGACAGGTATTAAGTAATTGGTCAGAACATCTGTAAACTGATTAGGATAATGTGGTTGTGAGGGTACAGAATTGTGGTGAGGCTTGGCCAACATTGCCCCATATCAGGTAAGGAGGACCTCCCTGGCTATATCCTGTAGAACATATGCTTTATGCTTATCTTCCTGTCTGACGTCCATGCAGGAAGCCCATATATGATTAATTCAACTCAGGGAGTGTGTTCTTTTATTTGACTATTGTAACTGATTTGTATTGTGTTTGTTTTTACCCCACAAATACCAATGGCCTGCTGACTGGTCCAAGTGAGTATCCATTCCTGAATGAGCTTCATTCATTCTTACCGACGCATTTCTTAGAAAAGTACTGTGATAATGGCTTGATGTGAGCATGTTCTCCATTCCTGTGTCTGCAGTGGCTCCAATCATTTTCAATGTCTCAGCTCTGCTAGTACCAGACAACACCACTGACCTGCCTGTGGTATGTGCTGTCTGTGTTAGGGACAGTTTCCTAATTGGGATGTAAACAGCTGGCAAACTGTGTATTAAGGAATTGTGATGTCATCATTACTGATATTTATTTATGACTTTATTGGTCACACCTTGTATAGCAGACGAACAACTCACTTGTTAAAAGCACTATTTGAAGTTCCACTTGTTGACCTCAGGATCTGAATTGTATCCATTATGCTCCATCCCCCCATTCTCTCTCCCCCCTTTCATCTTCTCTTTTCCTCACTGGTCCCTCTTCTAACTAACTTCCACCATCATCTCAACCATTGTGCCACCCTGTCCTTGCGTGATGCCAGCTCAATGTCACAGCACTGGACTGGAGCCAGCTCAGTAAGGTGGAGTGTCTGAAGTATGGGGGCTCTCTGGTGGGGAGCTCCTGCAAGTTCGTCCCTGACCTGGCACTCATGTCCTTCATCCTCTTCTTTGGCACCTACTCCATGACAGTCTCACTCAAGACGTTCAAGTGTAGCCGCTACTTCCCCACAAAGGTGATTTCAATGGAGGGTGGACAGGAAGGGCTGGAAATATCCAGACCAGCTTTTGAAAATGACATCCAGCAAAACAAACTATAAGCCAGCTGAAGTGAAAGAAGGAAGACAGGGAACTAGGGTGCTTGACTCCCCAACACAGGGTCCCGTGTGTGTGTTGTGTTTTAGTATAGAAATGAATTGTAAACTCAGGTCTTGTGAAATTCTAGAACAGTTGTAATTAGTGGCTGATTTAACAGATAGCATAATAAACAAACAGTAAACATACCACATTATAAACAAAACAAAAATACAGACAGGGCAGGTGAATAAATAAAATTGCATGAATTTTTTTTTTTATTCGCCTGCCCTGTCTGTATTTTTGTTTTGTTTATAATGTGGTATGTTTACTGTTTGTTTATTTTGTTATCTGTTTTAATACTATCTGTCATGTGAGACGTGTAATGCTGACCATATGAATTTCCCCTAGGGGGATAATAAAGTTTACCTTGACCTTGATTTATGCGCAAAACAGCAGGTTTACTAACTAGTCAACACTTAATCAGTAAACCATTGGAGAGTCCAGAGTCCGCATTGTTTCTGTTGACCTCTAATTTCTCCATGGGGCCCATATGTTCACCCTCAGTATCAAAAGTACAAATGAGAAACAGCTAAGCACAGGAAACAGTCTGAACACAATCTACAGGTGAGGTTAATTCTAGAATGTACACCTATGTCCATTCAAGCTTTATTAACAATATTCTAAATAAATGATTCTGCTCATAGCTGGATAACATCTGCTTTAATCTCTCTCATGCACTATATGGCCAAAAGCATGTAGACACCCCTATTAATTAGAGGAATTGCCTAATTAAGCCAAATGCATTGCTGACACAGCTGTATAATTAAGCACACAGTCACACTGTAACCTACAACAAAACTTAGCTGCAGAATAGGTGGTTGTACCGAAGAGGTTAATGACATTCCACTTGGTACCATCACAGAACATCATGTTTCCAACAGGTCATTTTGCCAAATATCTGCCCCTGCTGGTGCTGTGAGCACACTGGTCAAACACAAGTGAAGTGATTGTGAAGGTCAAAATGTCTGAGAGCAAGTTCACTTTTGATGTGGTAGCCACACAAGCTCACAGAACGGGACCTGAGAACCCAGTATCCATAACCAACTGAACTGATGAAAGCTCTATACTAGAGATGGGGTGTTAATAAGACCACAGAAACAGGTGAGGTTCCTCCACCTTTAAATAGCACCTCGAAATGGTAGAAAATTGCACCAACAATGTTCCAACATCTAATGGAAAGCCTTCCCAGAAAAGTAGACAATTATAGCAACAATGGGTCAACCAACTTCACCTTAATACCCTGGGTTTCTGAATGAGATGCTGAGCAAGCAGGTATCCACATACTTTTGGCCGTATAGTGTACCTGTGTACTAACCCTAACCTCATCCTACTAACCCTCAGCATCACTCTATCTGTCACTGTTTCAGCTCCGGAAGCTCATCAGTGACTTTGCCATCTTCTTGTCCATCCTGACATTTGTGGCTCTTGATATGTTCATTGGGCTGAAGACCCCGAAGCTCATTGTTCCAAGGGAGTTTAAGGTCTGTTGCCTGCTGGTCCTTGCTGGTCTAGTGACACATTGCCAACCATGGTTGATGTTTGAGCTTCTTTTTGATGTTCTCGTAGCCGACTCGCCCTGACCGGGGCTGGATGGTGATGCCATTTGGGAAGAACCCCTGGTGGATGTACCTGGCCAGCTTCATCCCTGCCCTTCTGGTTACCATCCTCATCTTCATGGACCAGCAGATTAGTGCTGTCATAGTCAACCGCAAAGAGAATAAGTTAAAGGTGGAGGACCTCACCTGTTTGTGTGTTGTTATAGACACCCCATCTCTGTAGTGTAGAGCTTTCATCAATTCAGTATGTTGATTGTTCCTGTGAAAGCACCTCTGACTGAGCTGTCCTATCTACTGAGATCACACTCCGACGATTGTATGGGCCTGGATATGTAACTGTGCCATTTAAAGATCCACGAATTTCCGTTTGCCACGTAGTGCAGCATCTCTCTGGCTTTGTGTGCAGAAAGGCTGCGGGTACCACCTGGACCTCTTCTGGGTGGGCGTCCTCATGGTCGCTTGCTCCCTCATGGGTCTCCCATGGTACGTGGCCGCCACCGTCATCTCCATCGCCCATATCGACTCACTCAAGATGGAGAGCGAGTGCAGTGCCCCCGGCGAGCAGCCGCAGTTCCTGGGAGTGCGGTGAGCTGGTGTGGGACCCATGCAGCCGGGCGGGGTGTTATACATAAGTTTCTAACCCGCTCTGTGTGTGGGATACCCAGGGAACAGAGGGTGACAGGGATCCTGGTGTTTGTCCTGACTGGAGTCTCCATCTTCCTCGCCCCTATACTTCAGGTGAGGAAAAAGTGACAGGAATGAAAAATGTGAAATAATAAGGAGTTAAGCTGGTTGGTCCCAATGAGGGAAGAGTCTGATAGTGAAGGAATCCTCCATGTGTCTGCAGTTCATTCCCATGCCGGTGCTCTATGGCGTGTTCCTCTACATGGGTGTAGCTTCTCTCAGCGGCATCCAGGTGTGTCAATCTATGCAGTTCCCTCGATGACATCCTACGCATAATTTAAGGGCCATGGGCTGTCTGTCTCCGTCTGGAGTGAATTTACAACCAAAAGAAGCTGTCCTGAGCATGACATGTCCCCTTCTGCCTCTTCAGTTCTGGGAAAGGATTAAGCTCTTCCTCATGCCATCCAAGCACCAGCCCGACTTGTCGTTCCTGCGTCACGTCCCCCTGCGCCGAGTCCACCTCTTCACTCTGGTGCAAATCATCTGCCTGTCTGTGCTTTGGATTCTGAAGTCCACAGCACTGGCCATCATCTTCCCGATCATGGTATGAACATGAAAAGCGCTTCAGTTTCATCTGTCTCTGCTTCGCAGTGACGCTGATGCTCGTACGCGGAAGTCTGACCATGTGACCGTGACCCGCCTGCAGATCCTGGGCCTGATGGTGGTCAGGAAGATGCTGGATGTGGCGTTTTCTCAGCACGACCTGGCCTGGCTGGACGACCTGCTGCCTGAGAAGGAGAAGAAGGTAGATGAGAAGAAGAACAGCAGGAGCAGGAAGAAAGCCAGAGAAGGGGAGGACGGAGACGATGAGGTGAGACAAGGCGGCAAGGCCACACGGTGTGTCCAGGCGATGCAGAGATCAGCTGAGCCACTTCCAGAAAGGTCGGCCACATCCAGTCATGCAGACATGAACACCCTCTGCAGGAAGGGTCTACTGTCAAAGGAAACAAAACAGAGACAAAAAAACTAACAGACAAAGGAGATTCCACATATGCTGAGCTCTCATTGGCCACTTTCCTTCACTCTCTGGTCAAACTCCCCCAAAACCATTTCTACTGCGATTAGGTCAGGTGGCCAGGTCATGTGATGCGACACTCTATCACTCTCCTTTGTAGGCAGCTTGTGTGTCTAGACTTTTGACTGGTACTGTACATGTGGCCATGTATTTGTCCTGAACATCTGCCCCGCACCTCTGCTAATTGTTCACTCCTGTCAGCCAGCCCCTGCTGCTTTATGCTTTGATGTGTGGCCATGAAGCATTTTTTAATTTTGTTTTCTCATACTATGACCCACTGGGGCCAAAAGCACTTCTTCTCTGTCTTACTTTGTGTTTCTTCATTCATCCCGTATTGTCTTTCTTTCCTTTTCCTCTCATCCCCTCCTCCCTTCTTTTCACCCTGCGCTCACTCCATACCATCTCTCACATCTCCCATCTTTCTGTTTGACTTTGTTGTCTCTCTGCACAGGAGAAGTACCACACCTACTCTAACTGCTCTCCTGCAGCATCCGACCTGGACCGTAGGTACTGTGCTGTCCCATTGTACATTAACCCCCTGTCCCCACAGCATTAAAGTTCACAGATGGGTTTGCTCACCAAGATGGGTTTAAACTCATCAAGTCTCCGTAGAGCAGCACCCCAAAGGTCTATCCTTTCCTCTGAACCCGCATTCCTCTGATTCGCTGTGTCGGTCTGTCTCGGCTGAGTCTCCCCGCTAAATTTCCATTGATGTTTCCCAGCATCACCCTGCACCTGCGAATCTCCTGTCCGCCTTCCCCCGCTGGGCCCTTTCCCCAAGGTGTGGGCTGCACCGTGCCGCAAGTCAAGATAGAGATGGAGTCTGACTACGAGGACAGCGAGCACCGACACAGGGACATGAGTAGCGAGACCACGCTGTAGAAGACGGGGGCACCCTCAGAACACCATCCAGGACCAGCTTGACCTACAGCTTTCCCTCTGAGAACAGGGGCACCCTCAGGACGTACACACTCACCGCCCAGGACCGGAGTGACCCACAACTTTCCCTCTGAGAGTGGAGGCACCCTCAGGATGTACACACTCACTGCCCAGGACCAGCGTGACCCACAACTTTCCCTCTGAGAGCAGGGGCACCCTCAGGACATACACACTCAACACCCAGGACCAGCGTGACCGACAGCTTTCCCTCTGAGAGTGGGGGCACCCTCAGGACGTACACACTCACCGCCCAGGACCAGCGAGACCCACAGCTTTTCCTCTGAGAGTGGGGGCACCCTCAGGACGTACACACAACCTGCCCAGGACCGCCGTGACCCACAGCTTTCCCTCTGAGAGCGGGGGCACCTTGAAAACGGACACACTCACCGGCCAGGACCACCATGACCCAACATGGGTTGCCCTAAAGAATCAGCCTCATGCCATGACCAGTTTTCATTCTACCACTGACTGCCTTATCATCTTCAATTAATTTTCAATTTGCCAACATTTTTAACTTGTTGTAACACTTCCAAACGGTAAGTCAGCCAACTAAGTGAGAATGCTATTTAGGCTATATACATTTCTTGCACATCCTTGTCCAAACATGTAGCTGGTTACTCCTTCACTGCACTGACTGTATTTGACCACAGTGTGGCACTGTGGTCTGGGGCACTCACTACCCTGAATCTACCGTCAAAACACAGTTTTGTGCATATGATTCCTTCATGAACTTGTGTGTTTTGACATCATGTCTGGGGCACTCCCTCAGAAACACGGTTATTTTTACTGCACTTGGGTCCCCACTCCTCATTCTGTACTTGAAGTAAGACAACACCCAAAGTACATTCAGACAATTTTTTTGTTTATGCCTGGTTACAGCACTGACATTTCTGTACGTGGCTGACTTGTGGTACATGTACTCTGCAAACTTCACCCTGGTATATGCAAATAAAAACATAGTATGGGTAAAAATGGTCTTTTTAATGATCTGATAAAGCATATCTGACAACTGAACAACAACTGACAACTAAAAAGCATACATTACACATCTCTAAAGGTTAAAGTGTGTAGCTTATGCTACCTGGAATTTGGAATGGCACGTTTCCCAGCATCCAACTGGAAACTGTTTTTCAGCTGAATGGGTAACATTAACGGCTGAACTGCCTGAAGATATCTGTTGACTGGTATTGTAATTTAGCATTCTGACAAAGTTCTGTATTGGACTTGTTTCCAGCGAATTGGACGGAGTGCCACTCTCTCGGCCCAGCAGCATGAGTCTGCTTTTAACAGGCAAGTTGCAAAATAACAGGCTAATGCATAAGACAGGAGGCTGTGTGAGTGTCCGACCCTGGAGGCTGCTGGGTGAAGCCGTCCCCAAAGCCGCAGGTCTTCTCGAGGCTGGGCGGCTGGTCACACATGGGACACAGCTTGTTGCGCTGCTGTGATGCTCGCAGCCACACAATGAGGTTCCAACGTTCCCCGGAGGAGATCCGCAGGGCCCCATGCATCTGCTGTCCGCGGTGCAGCAGGCCGCTGGCCACGTAGTGCTCTACCTCCGTGCACTCCGACTCGCTCAGAGGGACCTGCGGAGGGTGCCCTCGTTACATAGGATCCGCACTGTGATCATTTCCAGCATCAGAATGCCAAATTGCCATTAATTAGCCAACAGATTCTATTTGGAAAAACATTTTGCAACATCATAACAAGATGGGTTCTAGTATATAAATTACACCTAATAAGCAGCTGCTGGGTAACAACTGGGAATGTGAAGGGGGTCAACTCTTAGCTGCCACAACCCCCAACTATTGGGAAAGGGGACAAGATCACAACCCACCTGCCTCATATCCCCGAAATACAGGTTTCCATCGGTGAACTCTTTCCCAAGACACACGTTCAGCGTGACCTCCGCATTGTCATAGTGATAGCTGAGGTCCAGGTCCTCACCCATGGCATACTTCACTACGAAAGCCTTGTGGCTGTCCAGAGAGCGCCCGCCGCAGTCCGGATACAGCAGCTGTGTGATGGGCTGAAGGTAGCGTTCACGGAGGGGGGTGATGAACCCTTCGTCGAACCCAAGCTCATTCAAGAGGATCTGAAAACACACACGGCCATGAATTCATGCCCCTGGGCACAGTCAACATGGCCATTTCCACAGTGACCCATGTCCTCACCCCATAATTGTTCATAGTGTTGGGCCTCCCCTTTGGGGCCTCAGATCGCTCAAAGTTCTCCAGCTCCTCGATCAGCATCTTGCAGAATTCCTTTCGGAAAACTGGGAAGCGATACACTCTCTGGGCTCAACGACAGAAAAGGTACACACTGAAAAGGTGTCGATCGTTTTCCAGTCATTCAGAAAGGCCAAGTCACACAAACTCACCTGCTAGCGGTTCCATGTGGTCTGATAAGCCCCTGCTGATAGCACCTTCTGAACAAGCATAACTCACAAGCTGCAGGAACTCAGGGGCCAGGAAGGACTCCTTAACAGAGTGATGTATGAGAGTTAAGAGGAGTTTCCCAGATTCTTTAGGGCACCTGTGGGTCATCTCATTTCACCTGTAAGCAGTACACCTGCCCATGGACAGCTCTGTACACACTGTTTATGATGGCCATTCTCTCTGCGGACTTCTCACACAGGTTCCTGCGCCTGTCCGCTTCAGATTCAACCTAAGGGGCAGCCATCAATGAATCAACTCTGGAAAGAGCAAATCTAAATGGGGGGGGGGGGGGTTTAAGGAGCAAACCAGGCTATACCTTCTGCAAGACACCCTGGAGATGAGCATCAGTCACACAGCCACAACTCCTTAGGACCTGGAAGGCAGCAAAAGGAACGGTGTAAATGGATAGTTTCAGTAACTAAGCCTGGGACGGACCCGTGCATGACCCCGTTTGCCAGTAAGTTTTCCGCGGGTGCAGCGCACTCACCTCCCCATAGTCTCTGAGGAACTGCTCCCTGGAGGAAAACCGGACGTGAAGCTTGAATTCCTCCACGAAGATGTTGTGCGCATAGAAACAGCTGCAGCTGTAGAACTCCATGGTCTTTTAATTACCGATCATTTAACACGGCGGTGTCGGTCCAGCTCGGCATCGGAAGCAGCTCAATACACATAAATACACCCCGGGATAGCGTCAGGGTTATTGCGTTCAGTTCCGGTTCGCTTTGCTTAACTTGGCGTACGTTTCGGTTTCAGGTTCAATTAAGTTTAACTTCCCCGGACTCGTTACGCTCTTTCCGCCGTTCAGATAAATGTGCTGCTATAGTATCGTGGCGGCGTCCCGGTAAGGCAGTACGGGCGTGCGGCTCTGCCGGGTCAGCGCAGGACCGGAGCCGTGATCGCACAGAGCTCGTCCAGGAGCGCCTTGGCTTTACCCTCCGCTACTTCCTGCTCTGTAGTAAACTTCCGGGTCCCGCAACGCCCCTTCACTCCCTTTCCGCTCCATCTCACCCTGATTCACGGCGGCTGCTACTGCTGCTTCGGGATCCCCATGCTTTTGGACCGGGGGGTGCATCCGCGCCGGTCGCAGCCCCAATGTTCAGCATGGACTCCCTGCAGGTGGCCGAGGAGGAGGTGGTGGAATCCACGTCCAGCCGCCTGGAGGACATTTACACCTTCCTGGCGGAGGGCTGCTACCCGCAGACCATGAACCCCATACGGAGGAAGAACCTGAAGCGATACGCGCTGAAGTTTGTGATGGAAGGTAATGCTCATGGCGTCAATCGGCTGTGGACCTGACAGGACCCGCGCTTGCGAGGGCTGCGCATATGCCGGACGCCCGAAATTATTGCATCTGCGACATGCACAGATGGGCGAATGCCAGTATATTGGTGGGCATGTTTGGTATTGTGCAGTGTGCTGTCTGAGATGGATGGAGGTCCGTACCTTCCAGCCCCATCACTTCCAGCCGTGTCTCCGCAGAGGAGCGCCTCTATTATGTGGGGCCGAAGAAAGACGAGAAGAGGGAGGTGGTGATCGACGGCGAGCGCAAGCGGCAGATCTTCATGGAGTGCCACTTTAACGAGGTCGGCCATCACCTAGGCCAGAAGAAGACTGTGCACCGCATCCAGAGCAAGTACTATTGGCTGGGCATCGTCAAGGACGTGGTGGACTGGGTAGGTGTCTAACGGGGAGACGGTTCGTATTTGTTACGGGTTCGTTTTCATTTGACAGGTATTTCGCTTGTAGCGCCCATGTTAACGTGTCTCTTTTTTCATTTAGATCAAAGTCTGTGAGACGTGCCAGCGGGCAGAGCGCAGTAAAAGCATGACGAGGACGATCCGGCCCATCAAGGTGGAGGCTCCCTGGGAAATAGTGGGAATCGATGTTTTCGGTAAACTTGCATTAGCAGATGGATTCTTCCATGCAAAAATAACTTGAATCGTTGTTTTCTAATGCAACGGTGTAGATTATATTTTTGCTTTATTTTGGATGAAATGAACAACTTAACTCGGCAACCTGGGGAACTGAGGTTGCGTACCCCTCAATATTTAATCTGGATTCATTCATCTTCTCCAATAAGTAGGCCTTTGTATTTAATTATTAAGCTTGCCCCCCCCCCCCATATCAAACTCTCATACGCTGCTGACTGTACTACAAGCGTGCATGTTATGTTCCTGGATCTCTGTGTGTAATGATTTTATTTTTCTTTTATGTGAAGGGCCTTTTCCTGAGACAAGACAGGGCAACACCTATGTGGTTATAATTACAGATTATTTGAGTAAGTGGGTAGAAGCCACTCCTATACAGAAGAGGGACTCTCTTTCTGTGGGGAGATGCATTTCAACCGCCATATACAGGTAAGCGAGAAGAATGGACTCAAGTGTCATCAGTTAAAAATGCTATTATGTTGGTTATACGAATGCTGTTTTTTTTGTACACCTGGGGCATTTCCAGCCGGTTTGTTTATTATTATTATTATTATTATTATTTATTTTATTTTATAAATAAACATCACCAAATGGCCCTGAATGACCCAGTATGACTGGTGACTGTAACCTAGTGATGGCCAAATGGAGGTTCATAAACCAATTGCTATACTTTCTGACACCACTAGATGATGCTCTCTGTTCAAAAAAGGGCTCTCTTCATGCCCCAATGCAAACCAATAGTGCCATCTAGTGGGGTCAAGAAATACAGCAAATGGTTCATGAAGCTTCATTTGCCCATCACTACTGTAACCCCAATCAAATTTGCATTCACCGTGTTGAGTTTAATGGTTTGACTGACTCCCATGAGCCCTTTTGACATTAATTCTGGTGTTAGGGTTAAATAACACTTCCCTTGTGGCTGGATCTCTGTGGTTTTGATAATCAGAATATGAAACATCATTCTAACTCTGTAATGGACCGTCCCTGGTTCCAGGTTTGGGTTAGTGAAAACAGCATTCTGTTCCGAGACTGTGGACTTCTGCGAGGAGGTAAGAAGCTCTCATTCCTACTCATATATTCATTTAAAAGATGCACGTCTATGTCACACAGTGTCTTTAGATCCGCATATGTCCCTCCCCCTCAGGTGAGCAGGCACCTGTGTGACAGGTGGAACGTGGTGCTGAAGGTCACTCACGTGGGTCAGCCTCAGGTCAAAGCCCTCTATGACCAGAGCAGCAGTACACTGAAGGAGGCAATCAGGCAGCTGGTGAACGAGAAGCAGGTTGAGTGGGATGACTTCCTGGACCCGCTTCTATTTGTCTTCCGCACGTCAGCCAACCCCATCACCAAGTTTACCCCCTACTACCTGATGTTTAACAGGGAGGCCAGGATGCCCAATGTGGTGAGACGCTTGACCCAGTTTTACTAGTTTCAAGAAACATAATGTGACTGGTTAGTGTGGTCTCCTCCTTGATCACCAGAAATGGAAGAATCTGTGATTTGGTTAAAGTCAGCTTTGCATGTATATCTTGCCATTGTGTTTATGGTTCTGGTTTTGACCTGTTCTCTCCTCAAAGATGGAAGCTGACTTCCTCAAATATCAGCAGGGACAGGAAGTCTTCACAGCCAAGGATCAAGGTGACAGCAACTTCATGACAGCCATGCAGGAGCATCAGAACACGATCAGGCAGCTGGTGGGTCTCCTCCCTGCGTTCAGCCCCATCTTGCCATGCGTCCCAGAGGCTTGCATATGCATGTGATAGACTGATGCTGCCACTTGGAGACTTCATGTCCTGGGGTTGCACCAGAATGACCAGAAGTGTGATGTGTCAAAAGCCTAGATTATACTATGTTTTTATTGCATGCAGTTAGTCCGTGGAGACTCATGTGTACATACCTCATTTGTTCGTGGACACAGACGGGCATGATGAGCGCATGCGTCCAGTGTTGATGTTCCATCAGACTAGCAGAGGGCAGATGTCTTCTTAGTCTAAATGAATTCTTCTCTTTGCCCAGTGTCTGGGCATTTTCTTTCTACGAATCTGTGCCATTTATTACTTAAAGAACTGAAAGGAAACTCAAAGCAAGGAACTTCCAACATGCCTGTTTGTACGTGAAAACAAACTGCTCTGTCTGTCTTTTCACTGCAACTCTGCATCGGACAGAAGTCCATAGAGGACATACATCATTGTCTTGTTCTGTCTTATGTCGAGCTTAGAACTTATTTTTCTTGCGATCTCAACATAGCCAGAGTTGTTTTCTCAAGATCACAAGATAAGTTATCACGGAAAAACAAAAGTTGTAATTAGACCTGCAAACAGCCTCCGTTGAGAGAGGGTGAGAGGGAAGTGGATTCCATTAAAAGTGCCATGGCTATCATGCTCCGTACGGATCAACTAGGGTCTGTTATGCCACTAGTATTTTTATCAAATCTGTGGTATAGTCAGAGACATTTATTGTAGATGCTTGACAGTCGTTCTGTTACTTGAGTTGCTTGAGGTCAATACAAAAAGGGTTCACACAAAACAAATAACGACCAGGCAATTTATTTTTCTAACTTGCTAGTTAACCTTAGCTCACTAGACTAACGTTGATATATCAAGCCAGCGACCTTGTTTTATCCTAAATCTCCAGAAAGGGTAACAAATTATTAAAATGATCTCTAACGTTATACTATTTTGTTAAAAACAAAAAGTTTTGTTAAGTCATTCACATTAGTGCCGTTTTCACCACTTTTAAACTTTTGTTACGATGGACCTTACAGCTAATGTAAACTAATGTAAAATTTATGTCATAACTTAGTGCTACGTTGAAAATCGGTTGCACCATGCAAATAGTTATTTTCTAGTAGTGCATAAACTCAAACGTAGAGGCAGTTTATATCCACTGTAGGCTAAGATCAAACTTGCGCTTAGTTGGTGCGACCCACTGCAGATCTCAACCCGATTGAGCTTCTCTGGGCTGTGCTGGACAAACAAGTTTGATTCAGGGAGGCCCTGCCTCACAACTTACAGGACTTAAAGGGTCTGCTGCTAATATCTTAAGTGCTGCCTCCTACTGGAAAAACCTAGTCAGTTTCCTTTCATTTGCAGAGTCAACACTCGGCAACGCACACACAATCTGCTAGGCCAAATTCTGGCCTGCATGTGCACAGTCCGCTGGACACTCCTCACTCACACTGTGCACAGACCGTAATGGCACATGGAAACATGAAGTCCAAATTGGGCTTAATGGTCATTTACTCCCAGCTCTATCCATTCATCTGTCCATCCATCCATCCATTTCTTACCCACTTGTCCTATTCTTTTCAACACAGATATCTCCACCTCGGCTCTCCTGTAGAGGACATCAGGCTCTTTTCTTCAACGTCTTTCAAGAAATCTGTCATTTTTAGAATTAATGAGACCCCAAACTCCCTGCTGTTATTGAAGCCTGTGGAAGTTGCTAAAACACAGATTAAATAGAAATACTCTTCTCGATTTTTTAAAAGAATGTTTCTACTCGGGCAACGTGGCATCCAGAAATTGCAGAACATAGATGATTCAAGTCCTTTAGTGACTAGAAGGTATTTCAGAACCTCACCACGCTAGTACAGAAGCTGATTAGCCATATTTGATTAGTATTATTTAGAATTATTATTGTCGTATGGGTCCTCGTCACAGTTGTTCTGCAGAATACTTACGATACATTGTACATCTGCTGATTTACACTTCAATGCTGTGATGACAATCCACTGTCTGCTATCACTAAACACCAGAGATGCACAGGATGGGGGGAAAATACTTTAATCTTCTGGTACTGAGTTTTATTAAATCTGAATTTTGACAGCTGTTGGGCTGTTAGCATGTCTTATTCATGCACCAGTTAGCATAGCTGCCAACAGACTGCAGCAGTCAGCTTGCTAGGTTGCATATTGTAATAGAGTCAAGCATTCGTGGTCCAAGGTGTTGTTCTGCCTGCCTGTAGGTAATCACCAATATGAACGTGGCCTACAGACAGGAGAAGAAGAATGGCAAGCGCCAGGCTAGGGCCGGGAACCCTCTGCTGGCCCCTGGGGAGGCATCACCTATGAAGAAGATGAAGGAGAGCTTCCTCCTGTCCTTCCCTGTTGACGCAGTGCTGAACTCTGAGCATAGCAGCACCCCCGACAAGAAAAGTAGCCTGGAGTATCCCTTGCCCGTTCCAGATGTCCACTGACAGCTGCCACAGTGGAGGGAGCCACGGGCGGGCATCTTCTCTGGCCCTGTGAGATTTCTCCAGATCCCTGAGGGAAGTACAGAGGAGCCTCGGTAGTGAAGAGGCAAAAGTCTGACCCCCACCCTCCTCATGGTGATCAAACCACGGTGCTGGCCAATCAGATGGTCCCTAGAGTTGGCTGGGTTGTTCTGAACTTGGCCATCGTCACCTGGTATCATGTGGTGATGGCGCTTGATCGTTCCTGTCAGGAGGAGCTTCTGCGAGGTGTTTTTATTGAAAGAGGTAGAGGAAAAGACCACGAACAAAGAACGAGTGAAACACGGGAGGCAGTCTAATTCCTTGGCTGATCCCTGTTGTACTCACATCACCGCTACCGTGTGGTAGCAGTGATCATTTTAACCATTTTTGTTATTAGTTTCAAAATTACTTCCTCCTACCGACTTACTCAAGATTATCCTTTGAGCAATGTTCTTAGCGGCACCCTGCCCTTGACATTTCCAAGAGGAGAAAATTTATTTTTAACACTTTTACAACCTGATATTGAAGGTAGAGACTTGCCTACAGACTGGTGAACAAGCTTTAGTCCCCATCAAAGGAAACGGAATTTGCTTTTTGGCGAACTGAAGAATGAATCTCATCACGAGTATTAGCGGCAGTGTTTGCTTTACTCTTGATGAGTCTGGAGGATCTGTAACAATGTCTGTTTCATCTTTAATTCTTCCCGCAGTAAATTATCATTATGAACAATTTGTTATGCATTAAAAGTTTTTTTATGTATTTGAAATACACGACTGTGCTATCTTTCCATATAATATCGATTTCAGCGGCTCACCATATCTGTGTTTAAAAACCGCCGGAAGAGTAACTCTGAGCTATCTGCAGTCCGTTCAAGAGTTTGCAAATAACGGGCGATGATGATTGTGTAAGTGTCTTCTGTGGGCTGCTCACTTGTCTTGCGGTCTGTGATGGCGAAGGACGCTGGCAGAGGCGCTTTTAAGAAAGGCTTGCAGTTAAGAGATGCTGTGTCGCAATGGGGCGGGTTGGGGCCGGAATCTGCGGCGTGTGCGACTCCGCCGGTCACGCGCATTTACCTGCCATTAGGTTTGCAGGTGCGCGCCTAGTTGTCAGTGATCAAATTACGCGGACAGGATGCTGACACCAGCAGAGGGGGCTCTCTCTGAAGCAATGAGGGTCGCTTCTTGCATGATCACCGAGGGAAGCTGAAGGTTTACGATCGGTTTCGTAACCAAAGCCGGTTTGTGCCCTTCGTAGCCTCCGCCTTACGTAGTTGGCGATCACTGGTCGGTGGTTAGGAGGAGGAGGAGGAGTCAGTGTCGCCTACAAAACCGGCTCCCGGAGCTCCTGCTACACGAGCAGCAGCGTGCGTATACCGTCCGCATTGGAGCCCCAATCGCCCCGAGAAAAGGGGGTGACGCGACTCGTCCAGAGGGAAAATCTGTGAGTTTTTGTTGGGATTATACTTGAAGCATAACAAATATTATAATAATACATCTTATTTAATCGAAAAGGTCGACTTTTTTAAGATCCGCATGTAGCCTACGGGATGGTAAATCTATATTAATAGCTCTGATGAAAAAATAACCGTCGTACCAGCACCAAAACACAACATATTCTGGTATTGTCAGCATGACTAGCATGCATTATACTGGTTGTGTTTTGATGCTGGTAATTTTAATTTTAATTTTTTCCCGTAATGTAATCTGTTTAGTTTTATTTGATTTTAAATTCATTTTATTGTAACAGATTGAGAGTTATATTAACTAAATGTAATAGAAGAGGACTTGAGATAACATAAGTGCACATTAGAATTCCTCAAGGGTTTGATCTTGGGTTTGATACCAAATTTATCTGGCTGTACTTAGTAATGCTTTCAGCCGTTTGTTCCTGTCATTGTGAAGTTCTCACACAGACTAATACAGAGGGACCCAGCCTCAGCCCAGGCTTCCAGACCCAGTGTGAGGAGCATGGAGCTGGTGTCCGCCCTCTGCTGTAACCTCCTTTTCGTCCTTGTGGACATTGTGGTTTCTACTGTCCTCTACGTCCATGGAAACCAGCTGATCATGTTTGCGGAGGACATCAGGGACTTTGACATTTTACGCTCTACGTTGGACCTGTGGGGGACACTGCTGGTCAGGGTCTCGCTGCTCCTGGGGGCCTCAATTGGGGTGTATAATAACCGAGAGGATGGACCCCAGAGGACGCGGGACCTGGAGACACTGAGCTCACTGCTGTGCCTCGTGGTCATGGCCTATGCCCTGGCCAAGCTGCTGATGTTCTCAGAGCAGGATACCATAATGCACCAGCCCTGGTTCCTAAGCCTGTTCACCTGGACCTATGTGGCGGCTATAGGGACAGTGTTCATGTGGCGCATTCTCTCCAAGACCCCACGGGCTGAGGTGAACGATGAAGAGATTGAAAGGTTGCTGGATCAGGCAGCTGGCAGCAGCTCAGAGGAGGAGGAGGAAGAGGAGAAGTATAGGGAGGGGAAGGCCTGGAGGAAGGGGCAGACAGGACAGGCCACCGCCGGGGCCACGGTGGGCCGCCTCCTGTCCTACTGCCGGAAGGACACCGGTCTTCTGGGAGTCGCATTTTTCTTTCTGCTCCTCTCTGCTGTGTGTGAGTCTAGCCTGCCCCCCCCCCAACTGTCCTGTATGTGCACCAGAAGATGACCCACTAGGGGGAGCTCTGGTACAGCTGGTTTCAGGACCAAAGATTTCACACCAGTCCCCCACTGTGCCACCAATGCCTGTGTCCTTTATTAATAAATCCAATTTTTCCCACGTAAGTAGGACAGGAGCCCTTTAGTGGGCCACTCAAGTGCCTGCTGTGTGCAGTTAGTTACATCACTTTGGTAGCACTGTTATAACTGTGTGTGTGTGCGTGTGTGTGTGTGTGTGTGTGTGTGGCCTCAGCTGGCTCATTCAGACTTAAAACTCACAGTGTGTTTAGTTTCCAAGTAGCCTGGTGCAGACTGCAGACTGCACAGAGACGCGAAGTGGCCGACAGATTATTGTATTCCCTGCCTTTGCAGGCGAGGCCTTCATTCCCTACTACACAGGCCAGGCCATCGACGGCATTGTCATCCACAAGAGCCTGCAGTACTTCGCTCAGCCCATGGTCGCTCTCACCCTGCTGGCACTCGTCAGGTAATCAGTCTGTAGCCTCCTTTGTGATTCTACCCATCATGTCCTCATTTTCTACCTACCTTTAGGATCTCCAGAAGAAGCCCATTCATCTACCTGCTCATCTTCCGAGCTTCTAGCACAAGGCTGGGGTAGACCCTCGATTGGATACATGTCCATCAGGGCAATAAGCAGAAATTGAACTGAATTATTTTATTTATGGACTTAATGAACTTGTTAAATTTTTCTTTGCTACAGTTAAAAATATAAAACTTCAACAGAGACGAACTGTGGCTGTTAGTGCTGTAACTGGCATGTAACTCCTCTCCTCTTTCACTCCCTCTCTCTCCTTCACCTTCTCCCTCTTGCTCTCTTTCTCCCTGTAGCTCGGTGGCTATAGGGATTCGAGGCGGTGTCTTCTCACTCACCTTTGCCAGGCTAAACATCCGCCTGCGTAATCTTCTCTTCAGGTCACTGATGCATCAGGAGATTGGTTTTTTCGATGCCAACCACACAGGTTATTTCCGTCGCCATCGATGTGTGCTTCTGTTGTACCTAATTTGGCTGTTTTTATAAGCCTTTTAACCATGGGCATAAATATGAGGGGGTGGGGGGGTTGTAATCCCCCCAATAATAAGAACCAGCCAATACAACCCCCCCCCCCCCCAAATAATTATATTGCCATGATGAATGGTTGGGGACCTCAGTCCCCCCAATGATTAATCCAAAGTTATGCCATTGCTTTTAACAATGAGGTTAAAATTGATAGATTCTTTCGTTAAACCTGAATACGTGATAGTTTCGGGCTGCGTTAATTCTGTTTACCTTGCAGTATTCCTGTTGTTCAGAGTCCATCTGCCCACTAAGGTTGGTCGTTGGCATACAGAGTCCACTGATGAGCCCTCTGCTGTATCTAGGTGACATCATCTCCCGGTTGACGTCAGACACCACGCAAGTGAGTGACCTGATCTCGGAGAACGTCAACCTGTTCCTGCGCAGTCTGATCAAGGGGCTGGGCTTCTGCATCTTCATGTTTGGCATGTCCTGGAAGCTGACTCTGGTTACCGTCATGGGCTTCCCTTTCATCGCTGTCATCTCCAAGCTCTACGGGGAGTATTACAAGGCAGGCTTCATCGCCTCTGACAGGATTCTTCCACTGACAAGGAACTAACTGTTGCTCGGGTTTCAGCCTCTGTTCAGTGCACATCTGCTAGCGTGGCTATTAATGATTCTAGCGTGTGGTCATGAAATGTTGAGTACGGTCTTTTTAAGAGTGAATGGAAAAGTAAACCCAGAGTAAGTGTATTTTTGGCCTTCCGCTAACATTTGCCACCATATATTACTGCCCCCCAGAGGCTAACAAAAGAGGTGCAGAGTGCCTTGGCTCAGGCCAACAAGGTGGCTGAGGAGACCATATCAGCCATGAAGACTGTTCGCAGCTTCGCCACCGAGGAGCTAGAGGCTGACACTTACCACCAGAAGCTGCAGGAGATGTTTACACTCAACAAGAAGCAGGCCTTTGCCTATTCCTGCTATATGTGGTCCAGTTGTGTACGATCTACCCTCACTATTCAGGAAACCTGGGCTGGGAGGGGGGAGTGGGCAGATTGCAGGTTAACATCTCCCAGGCTTTTTGGATTCTTAGTAATGCTTATGGCTTCCAGGTGTTAATCTCTTCTAGTGCCTACATTTCTGTACATTAATAATGCATGTAATTCATCAAAGAGAGCTCCAGGCATGATATAGGGGAATGGTGATAGTGGTCTTCCCGTTCTCGTCCCCAGATCTCTGAGCTAGCTCTGCAGGTGGGGATCCTGTTCTACGGGGGCCATCTGGTTGTGTCAGGTCAGATGAGTGGGGGCACCCTCATTTCCTTTGTCATCTATGAGCTGGAGCTGGGAGAGTGTTTGGAGGCAAGTGCTGCCCGCCGAGGTGCTCATTGCACACACTGGGACATAACGGCGTGGTGCGTCCGTCTGTCTGCAGTGTACATGCTTCCAGAACTGATGTTTAAAATAATGGAGAACATTGTGGCATTTGCCACTGTTTCCCATTGTGTCCATACAACAGAGCATAGCCTCGGTCTACACGGGGTTGATGCAGGGCGTCGGGGCGGCCGAGAAGGTCTTCGAGTACATTAGCCGGGTCCCCGAACTGCCACAGGATGGACAGGAGGCCCCAGACACCTGCAAAGGACTGGTGGAGTTCAGGAATGTCACATTTGCCTACCCGACGCGACCTGAAACTCCCGTCTTAAAGGTGCGTCTTGTCAGATTGTGATTGGTCCGTCAGACCTGTCAGGGTCATGTACCCTCAAAGCAAATGGGCTTCAGCTTCAGTATTAAGTACACAGCATGACAGGACTGCAGACGGTTAGCTGGGGTAACGTTCACCTCTGCTTTCTGCAGGACGTGTCCTTCGTGGTGCGACCAGGCCAGGTGACAGCCCTGGTGGGGCCATCAGGTAGTGGCAAGAGCTCCTGCGTCTGTCTTCTGGAGAACTTCTACAGTCCCCAGTATGGCCAGGTGCTGCTGGACGGACAGCTCGTGAGCTCCTACCAGCACGCCTACCTGCATTCCAAGGTGAGGGCATCGTGAGGCCACGTGAGGCCCCCGGCAGACCCATCCAGCCCAGGGACATTTGTGGAAAACATTGTGTGTCATTTTCTAGGTAGCGCTGGTGGGGCAGGAGCCTGTCCTGTTCGCCCGTTCTGTCCAGAAGAACATTTCCTATGGTCTTGGGGACTGTCCAATGGAAAGTGTGGTACAGGCTGCCTCCAAAGCCAACGCGCATGACTTCATCTGCGGGCTCTCCAGGGGCTACGAGACAGGTGACCTGGCCGCGGGTGAAGGGGGTTAGGCATAAAGGTCTTCCTGACACATACTCAGACCCTCACACATCAGGACTTTCTTTATTAGTTATCATAAAATTTTAAGGTATTTAGCGTAGGCTATGAAGCAACACTTTCATAGCAATGTCTGTCAATATCTATTCATCCATCCATCTGTCTTTCAGGTGTTAGTCCAGTATAGGGACATTGTGGGGGGGGGGGGGGCTGGAGCCAGGAAACACAAGGCAAATATGTACAATGTTACACGGGAAACTACATGCTTTTAATACCGTGGTCAAGCCTCGTTCGACTGTCATACCCTGACGGCTGGTGTGCACACCTGGGACAGGTGTGGGCGAGAAGGGCACCCAGCTTTCGGGAGGGCAGAAGCAGAGAGTGGCCATCGCCCGCGCCCTCATACGGGAGCCCCACGTCCTCATCCTGGATGAGGCCACCAGCGCCCTGGATGCTGAGAGCGAGCACATTGTGAGTAGGGGTGGGGGGGGTTACATCGTAACTGACGCTTCCCATGGACCTGACGTAAGGCACTATGGTTTATCCAGGTGGAGGTGATTGTGAATATATTTGCCCTGGAGGGTTGGGGTAACACCTTCTGTGGAGAAGCGGCTGGGAAAATGGCGCCTTTGTGTGGGAAACGTCGCCCAGCCAGGTCGTCTGCTATCTCACAGATGGGCCAGTGGGGAGCGCTCCAGTCCGTGCAGAATTTTATACTTTGGCTTGGCAGGAAAAGCAAACTGGGGGGGGCATGGGGCCAGGGAGAGAGACTTGCGTTCTTATAAACACATACTTCAGTGACTCAGGCCATTGATGTTAATCACATAAACGGACTCTATTCAGCTATTTTTACACACATTGTTATTGATGGTCAGGCTCGTGGCTAAGTGCCCCATAATTCTAGCGCTGTGAAGGCTGGAATCATGTGAGCTAAGCTTTCTCCTCTGTTCTGCATTCTAGGTCCAGCAAGCCCTGAGCAGCTCCATGCAGAAGCGGACGGTCCTGGTGATCGCACACCGCCTGAGCACAGTGGAAAAGGCTGACAGCATCATCGTGGTGGACCGCGGCCGTGTGGCCGAGCAGGGCAGCCACAGGGAGCTCATGGCCCGGGGGGGTCTGTACTGTAAGCTGGTGCAGAGACAGGTCCTGGGCATTGAGACTGGCGATGAGCAGGTCTGCGCCCAGGATGCACCTTCGTGTCCAGAAGGGGGTGGCAGGCAGGCAGCCCGACGGGAGAGCAGCGGCTCAGAGGACCTGCCCCGGTACTGAGACAACGGGCAGAACTGTTTAGGAGCTGGGATTGGGTTCTCATTTTGATGCACTGTATTATATAGTAGAATTTTTATCATAATATTTTACAGTACCAAAAGTCAAAGTAATATATTAGTAAAAGTAATAATTACCCATAAGAAGTTAAATATAATTTAAAAGACTGGAATGATGTCATTTCACTGTATAACCGGTGATTCCAGTTGTTATGTTTCTAACAATCTAAAGAAACCAATGTCATGATTACTGTGTTAACTGATTTATGCAAGGACTATTTCTGTGCCTATTATTATTATTATTATTATTATTATTATTGTGTATATATTTACAAACGGCTTATTATGGTTTTATTTTTACATCACATATTTTGATCCCTAGACAGCATTATAAGGAAATTATTTATTTAGCATAGACTAATATTTTAATATTACACAGTGGATCGGACTTTATTTTGATGTATGTTGGGATAACGAAAATGAAAAATATAATTTTAAATCATGTTGAGTGGTTTTTAATTCATTTTTATGTGTGTATTTAACACAAAATGAACATGACTTGACTGTGTGCGCACGTGTCTGTATGTATTTGTAAACCAATTCAATCAAAAAGACCTGGATTTCACTTAAGCGCTGAGTTCTTGCTGTGTGCTGATTGGTCAGTCTCCTATCATGCACGTGTCACTAATGTGACTGTGAAACAGCTGGATGAGTCTTTCAATCAAGGAAACAAAGCAGCCAAAGCATAAGAAGAACTGAACTATTTAGCCAAGCACAGAAACCCTTCAGTTTTAATGTAGATTGTAAAACCTGAAGTAGCTCAATGTGTCCGACCCCTAACATGGATTATCTGGTCACTCTACCAAATGTCACCTTCAATGTGGTAAAGCCTAATGATGGGCCATGAAGCTGGAAAGTGTTTGGGTCTGTCTTTCAAACATAGGGAGACACCTCGTGGGTTTTGGCGACACTGAACAATCTGAGAATGACATCTACATGCGTTTGCATCGAATGAATGACCTGGCTGGTATGACAGCAGGGTCTGATTGTGTTAGGTTATATATAACCTTAAAAAAATATTGATAGTGTTTCTGTCAAGTTTGCTTATATGTATTTTCAGTCATTATATATTTTCAACAGGGGCATTGGAGGAGCATGGATATCTTGGCAGATTCAGGGGGCTCGGCACTTTACAGGCGCTCTTGGATTCCTAAAATTATAATAATATATAATGTAAGGAGGCCTGGGGGCCCACAATGTCTAGCTACTACCCTGATTTTCTTGCACCCTTAACTTCCAAAATAGTCTCCCTGAATAAAACAAGTGGGTACAAAAATGGATGGATGGATGGATGTGTTATTACCATGTGACAGATGGAGCAATGGCCGGTACAATAATGATAAATATGATAATCATTTACATTTAAAATAATTTACAACAAGGGTATCAAAACCCAGCCTCCTGTGTGGCAGGCGAGAATTGGCCCAATGAATCGGCAATAGAATTAATAATACAGTGATCCCTCGCTATATCGCGCTTTGACATTCGCGGCTTCACTGTATCGCGGATTTTTCGTTGGTTTGCGGATTCTGCGGACGATGGATCTTTTTATTTCTGGTACATGCTTCCTCGGTTGGTTTGCCCTGTTGATTTCATACAAGGGAGGCTGTTGGCGGGTTGCTGCCAAATCGGCCGAAATCAGCTGAGAATGTAAACATTACCATAATGCAAATGGAGCGTGACTGCAGTGTTCGTATTTTAGAAATATGATACTATTAAAGGAATAATCATATTATATCTAATATAACTGGGTAAGTAAAACGAGTGCATCACTGTATATTATAGTAAATATAAAATTATTTTTATTAAAATATGTATTATTACAATGTGTTTACAACTACGTTTTACGTATTAAATAAAACTCTTCAATGATATACGATATGGATATTTGTGCGTGGTATATAAACAGTGTGTTTACATACATAATTACATACAAAACGAATCTTACTTAATATCCAAGAGAATATAAAGGGTTTATAAAGGCTTAAAAAATACAAAAAATAACTATATAAACCTATGGTTTTTACTTCGCGGATTTTCACCTTTCGCGGGGGGTTCTGGAACGCAACCCCCGGTATAGACGAGGGATCACTGTAATATGTATTATTATTATTGTTGTTGTTGCTGCTGCTGTTGTTAATAGTATTTTGCCTTTTTTTGGTTACTTATGGTTAAGGTTAGGACTGAGTAAGAGTTAGGGTTATAATACTTGGGATTAGGGTTATGTCCACAGAAATGAATGGAAAGTCCCCACAATGATAGGCAGAACTGTGTGTGTGTGTGTGTGTGTGTGTAAGAGAGAGAGAGCGAGAGAGCGACGTCATGTGACGCGTGGGGAGGGGGCGTACACGTGGTTCGGGGCTGGGCGCTGATTCTCTCCCTGAGCGCCTGGGTGAGCAGCTCCGCACTTCCGCTCCGGGATCTGTTCCTGTTCCCTCACCGGCTCCGGTTCCTGCTCCTGTTCCGGCTCCTTCTCCCTGAGCACGGTCGAGAGGCGGACCTCCGGCAGGACGCGGCAGACATGTCCAGTTTCGGGGGCGATTTCAGCTCGTACACCTTAATGCAGCTCAACGATCTGCTGGAAGATGACGACAAGCTCAGTAAGATCGTGGAGGAAATGCAGGAGGTAGGGATTATGTTGGGCAGATCCAGGTGCGGGGCCTTGGCTTTGAGCTGGACTCATTATTTTCCCGATAAGTGATCTAATATCTTTACTGGACGTCAACAGTGATGCAGTGTATGGGATCTCGTTAACCTTAACCCCGTCTGTGGAGTAACAGTACCGAGGCGGATGGGTAAAGTTCGCTGTTCAGGTCGCGCATCTATGAGCAGCTTGTTCAGGGTTTTATTCCAACCCCTACATGTGTGCAGATATACGCATCTATAAAACACCGAGGTTACCCACCTTCCCGCTGCCATGGGCACCGTGGCACGGCCGAAAATAGCCCTCGGCAGCCGGACCGGGACGGACCTCCTCGGGACAAACGCGCACATGCTGGCCCGTGGGGGTGTCTGTCTTCGGTTCACTGAACACTCAGCTTGGTTTGACAGGTCTCAAAAAATGAACGATTACCTGGGGGGACGCAGACATTTAACGCATCGATGATATTTGTTACCATTAATTGGTTACTGGATGGTGTTAGGCATTATTGTAGATGGGTGACGGTGGAAGAGGTTGCTGGTACCCATCTGTACCCCTTCCCACTGTGCCCAGTGTCAGGCTCATTGTGCGAGTCAGACCCCCCACCCCCCAGGCACGGAGCCGGTCTGGAGATGTAACGATCATGACGCTGTCTGCACCGTCAATATGTCATGCATCGATGGACTAAATGGGGAAAAAATGTTTCTCTGTGAGGAGGAGGAACACGTTTGGTGACTTTCTGTCACACACAGGACGTGAATAGCTGCGTGGGCTCGTCACACGTGTGCAGTGGGATGTCGTGAGTAACGCTTTGTGATACCCAGGCTTTGGAAACACAGCCCCCATCAGCCTGCTTCAGCTTGTGCGGGTCAGTTTGTTGGCACAACAGGGTGATCTTTATCTCCCCCGTCCGGGGCAGCTCTGCCCTGCCTCAGTGCCTTTGCGTGACGCCGGGAGCCCGTCACGCACTGGGTTCCCAGGTCCGGAGCTCGCAGCCAGAATTCCTCCCTCTGATGAATGAGGGAATATGACATTTCGAGTCCTTGTGTTACATAAACTGTTAAAGCGCAGACCTGGGCGTTTTTCCCTTAAAGCCGCAGGCACCTTTGGAGCGCCAGTCGTGTAGTTTCTGATCACATTGGCTTTGGGCTGTTTTCTCAGAAGAAATCCCAAAACGAGTGTCTTTGTGCATGAATGGAGTCCGTGCGAGGAGGGGGCTTTCTGGGTCAGTAGCAGGGTTCCAAGGGCTGCGTGTGCTTAGAACACCCTGCCTCCTTCCTGTACTGGACAGTTAGTGGAGCGCTGGGCCACTCTCCTGTTTGGTCGAGGTAGAGGGCTTGTTGCTGCTTGTGCGTGGCACCCAGTACAGCCCATTTGTGGTTTCATAAGAATCTGGCTAGTTTTTCCCACTATTGCATCTGTACTGACAAGGGGAGATGGTCCTGGACTGGTGTCATGTGTTCCCCCCAAAAGACCCGCCCCTTGTTCCTAGGGTATGGCTTAGGTCACTTGGTTGCTGTGTGTTTGTGAGCACGGCTGGAGATTCTGGACTATCTGGCGCTGCGGCCTTCGTGATGCCGACTCCGTTGACACTTGCTGCCTAGGACGAAGTATGACGTGAGCGCTAATCAGATGTGAAAGAGGAAGTGCTATGGAAGTTTCTCTCACTGTGAAATGCACTCCTGGGCAAGGTGGCCATTTTTCCTGTCCGGAGGCAAGAATGAGTTTCGTCTCTCTCTGAAGCGTCCAGGTGATTTTCCTATGGTTCACACCCGGCTCATCTTACAGTAACCAGTTCGTTTGCATGCTGGTCACCCTGGGCTTCCAGGTGAGTTTCCAGTATCCCAGCATTTCTGGAATCAGTGCGGCATCAGCAGGGAATATTACGCATCCCTCTCTGTTTTTTAGTAGAGGAATTCGTGCGCATATCTGTGGCCCTGCCACCTTGTGGATTGCAGCCAATAAGAGCACTTCTACAAATAACTCATGGATGGTACCGGCGCTGACCAATCAGCTCACTTGTTTATGTTGCTACAGCAACAGTTTCTAATTCTAGTTTGTGACAGACGGTAGCAGCAGAGCAGACAAGGTTGATAAAATGAGAAATTGACTTTGTACTGTAATTTTTACTGAAATGAAGTGAACCATGGCACATCTCCATGTCATGCTATTATCTCCAGAGTAATAATAATAATCACTTTGCTGTGTGTCGGAGTCCGCTCCGTAAATGGTGGTCTTGTTGCACACAAGTGGGGCTCAGTCCTACAGATGAGCAGTGGGTTTTCAACATCTGCGTCTGGCAGGTCCAGGGGGACCTTCCATCTCTCTCTTGTCCTGGGTCTGCAGACACCATACAAACCTAAGAACAGGGTAGCAGTACTATAAAGTAAAGACTTACAGGGAAAATTCTGGATTGAGTGGCCTAGATTTCCAATTCTGCTGGTTGACAGGCTGTGTGGATATTGCTGCTACTGCCCCCATTTGCTCTCCGGTGCTCTCTGCTAACGTGTTTACGGTGGGGTTGGTAACGCAGGGCTGTGTCCTGGGTGTGCGTGACCCAGCCTCAGGTCTCAGATACTTTATCAGGCTCAAACCGCTACTCTGGAAACAGCTCGTCTTCCTCCACTCCCAGTGAACTCTTATTAATCATTAACCTGCACATCAAATCTAATTTCAAACCCAAAGGTGTCTTGCACCCAGAAGTTCAGGTTACACGCATTACTCAAAGTGCTGAAAGTGACCCTCGTGAGACCTATAACCTTGTGGTGAGCGTCTCGGCATTAGTACTAGAATGCAATAGATGGTGGTCTGATCTTGATTTCTGAGGGCTTTACACAAGAAACCGTTCCTGTAAACTACAGGACACACCCTGTAAATCTGAACACCAAGAGTCCCGAATGAGAGTACAGTCCTTGAGCCCTTGCACAGAGCCGTGGCGTCCTCCTTGGATGCCTCCTGACGTGTCCCTCGCTGAATCGCGGCTCTGTGTGTCTTTCAGGTGAGGGAGGTGCAGCAGACCAAGCAGATGACCCTGGCCGGTAACCGCAGCCTGGCTGAGCAGAACCTGCTGCTTCAGCCCAGGCTGGACTGCCAGAAGAATGAACTCATCAAGCGCTACCGCTGCCTGCAGGAGCTCTTTGAGGCCTACCAGCTGCGCAGATCCACCTTAGGTATGCAGCTGCCGCTTCCGGTCTGTCTGCGCTCTCTGTCCTCCAGCCACAAGCTCAGATTAAAACATCCGCGGCGCATTGCACTAGGCACACGTCCTCAGTTATGTTGTCATTGTCTACCTTCCTGACGCCTTTGTTTACGTTAGGGTGGAGGCGTTCTTCACCAGCCTGACCAGTTTGGCCGGTTCTGGATTTGCCTCGTGGGAATTTCCTGTTCTCTATGCTGGCTCGGGCTCTGTATCCCCACGGTTTCAGGTGGCAGATGGCCGGTGGCCACATGGCAGAGGGTGGCACTGTGACGAGGCTGTGTCCCAGTGTCACCCCGTCCCTGTCTCCTGCGTGTCACTACAACACCTCAGTGGACCAGTGTGTGAGTGAGCTGAGAGTAAACAGGTGTGGGGCCAGTGGGTGTGACTAAAAACTGCTTCCTCTGTGGAGATGGAGCCTCAGGAATAACACCAACCTCAGAGATGGAGAGATCAGCGCCTGTTACTGCATGTTAAAGGTTTACTTGGCCTTTCTCCAGCAGTTGGTAGGTTTAGTTTGCTTTTCTCAGGTGGCTGTTTAAGGCACTATGCTCTTCTAATTAAATTCCACCTTAAAGTTTCCATAGCGACAGTAAAACAGCCCCACGATTGCGGAGATCCTGATGGAGTGCTCAGTAGGGCTCCTGCGTGTGTCTTCCTCTCCTTGTGTCTGCTTTGTGGGATGCTGGCCAGGGCTAGAGCCTGAACAGGTGGGTGGGGTGTCTCTGGGGGGGTCTGTGTGCCCTACCCTCCAGCTTGTCAGCAGCTCAGCCAAGCCCCCATCCTGCACTGTTGGCCTGGGTTTACCTCTGCCCCTCCGCCTTACCCCCAGAGTAAATCTCCTACCATGACAACTGCAGCTGCCTTTGTGTAAGTGAGCCGGGATTGGAGAAGCTGCAATCGCCCCCCCCAACAGTGTTCCTTTGCTCCCTTAGGGAGTGTGGGGTAAAGGAGGTGGGGGGTAGTGTGGCGGCAGCTGGCTTGTGTCACATGATCACAACCGGATGGGGAGTGTCGCTGTCTCCTGACTCACTAACAAGCTCCTGGAGAGGAGCGGTCAGTCGCTGCTCGGGCGGCAGATGGTGCCCCAGCACCAGAGAGCCTCCGTCACGCCACAGCCTTTCCATGCTCTTCTGCCAGGCAGCCCGTTGTCATGGCAGCCCTGCCGGTGCGCCCTCGCTGCGTCGCGTTTCTCCTCCGATTCCCCGGCCGATACGGCTTTGTGTCTGGGCCCGGGCGCTTGAACCCCGGCCAGCTGCGGGCTGCCATCAGTCCTGCCTAGGGAAGCAGGTTAGAATAAGCCCTTTATCTGGCTGAGGGGGCAGGAGGCGCCAGGGGGCTGGGTGGTGGGCTTTCACTCACCCTCTACTCTCTGCCACACTTGAGAACTGGCTTCCGTGCCAAGCGGAACAGTCGCTCCCATCGGGGGGGGGGGGGAGGTGGGGAGTTGGGGGGGGCG
>JAAGVU020000040.1:21894283-21909704 GCA_011763525.2 Mormyrus iriodes
CGGTGCTGTTGTCTCGGTTTTTGTGTTGGCAGCCAAGTCAAAGGGGCAGAAGGATTTGTCAGTTTGGTGCCAGGTTTGGTCCGGTCTGGCCAGGCTGTTGTGGTGGCCTGTAATGTTCTTCTATCTCTCCAGCTTTGGATAAGCTCCTGATGTACCGCCTCACTGTCTCACTGCAGACCACAGGTCTTAGATGAGTTCCTGGTGTAATGCCTCACTGTCTCTCCGCAGACCGCAGGTCTGGGATCAGCTCCTGATGTAACACCTCAGTGTCTCTCTGCAGACCACAGGTCTGAGATGAGTTCCTGGTGTAATGCCTCACTGTCTCTCCGCAGACCGCAGGTCTGGGATCAGCTCCTGGTGTAACGCCTCACTGTCTCTCCGCAGACCACAAGTCTGGGATCAGCTCCTGTTATAACACCACTCTGTCTCTCTGCAGACCACAAGTCTGGGATCAGCTCTCTGGACACCCTCCTTGCCCTGCTGCAGGCCGAAGGAGCCAAGGTTGAGGAGGAGACAGAGGTGAGGGTGCCGGATTACGGGCACGGGGTGGGCTGTCATGTCCCACGGTTCGTCCCATAGAGCTACTCAATAGCAGTACATCAGTTATGTGTGGGTTGTGTTACTCACTGTTTGTCAGAGCCTGGTGGATCATACCTTCAGCATGGGCGGGTCACCATGCCATGAAGAGGAGCATTTTCTCCTCACCTACTGAAGTGTCCAGCCTGAGGGAACCGGGGCAGCTTTTTCGGCACAAACATGGAGCCTCCCATTGACACCTCTTCCCTCTCGACTCTCTCTGTGTTTTGGGCAGAACATGGCCGACTCCTTCCTGGAGGGCGACGTCTCCTTGGACACCTTTGTGGATGAGTATCAGAAGCAGAGGAAACTGGCTCACCTGCGACGCGTCAAGATTGACAAGCTGCAGGAGATGGTGCTGAAGGGCCCCCGGCTGCCCCGGGGCCTTCCGCAGGGCCCCCTGCTGGACGCCCAGCCCATGGGCGGCTCCCCTGCTCAGCAGCCTGCCCCATCTCCAGTGATGGTGCCCCTCGATCCTGTGGCTCTGCCGTACTCAGCCACCCCCTACCCCCCCATCCCTCCGAGGGTGGGCTTGCCGCCTCCTGGGGCCCCCCCAATCACCTACCCTCCCTCGGTACCCTTCATGCCCCAGTGCCCGCCGGCGCTGCCCCCGAGGCCCGCCCCTCCCTTTACCCCGCAGCCTGGGTTCATCCTCCATTGAGGGGACTATCTCATAATGACAGCTCAGCATATGCTCAGTGGCGCCACCCAGTGCTCATCCAGGTGCATCAACTGCCACGGCAGAGTACCCATCCGAATTTGACAGCCTGTGGTTGTTCCGCTTCGTGCTCCCTCCCAGGGTGAGGGACTCTGCTTCAGCTTTCCCAGGATGCTTAGCCATCTCTCTGTTTTTGGGAAAAATACAATCCCTCTCAGATGGGGTTTATATTCCTAAGTTTGTAAGACTTTACTTTGAAAATGTTGGGATTTATAATTTTCAGTTTTGCTGTTTATGCCGTGTGGGTGGAAACAGGTAAAACGGTCCTTTTTTTTTTTTTTACTAAACTTCTCCATTTTTAACTGGAAAACGCCGGTCTCTGGAGGGGGCCAGGGCCTGGGGGCGCTTATGCAAAGCCAATACGAAAACCACACCGTGCTGATGTCAGAATCACGTGCGTTTTGGAGAACTTTCTGTTTACTAGATTAGTTGCATAAGCCTGCAGCCAAAGATTTTTCTGAATGGTTTTATTCCTACACTACTTCATTTCAAATGTTTTTAACGCTATACTGGCCCGAATCGGAGGCTGCATTATAATCCGCAAAGGGATGATGCAGAGTTCTCCAGCGCAGCGGCTTGGTAATTAGCCTGGAAAATGAGCAGCATCTCTGGAGGAGATTTTGCTTACTGCACCCGCTCCTCACCTGTCAGCCTGGAGCGAGAGCTGCAGATGTGAGTAAAAATGACCAGGACTTTCCAGCTGGGCGTGATCGCACTACACAGAGGCCAGCGCATTCTCAGTGACCAGCCCCAGTACCTGTGATTAGCCTGCTGGTGCTCCCAGGTCTTTGGTATCGGGGCAGGGAATCATCCTGACCAGTAGGGGGCAGCATAAGTGGTGCCACAGGCTGCTCAGTGTCAGCCCTAGCGGGTGACACCGTGTACCTTACTCGTATGCACAAAGCGCTTCAACTCAGTGATGCACAGAGCCCCTGCAGCTGCCCTTCCTGCTTTTCAGTTGGCCCCCTTGCAGTCACACAGACCGGCTCTCCATCCCCCGGCACAGCGCTGGCCCTTCAGCGAATGCCTGAAGTTTTGCTGGGACCATGTGGTGCTGTTACCTAGGCAGCTTTGCCTGTCTCTTCTCCACTTTTGCACAAAGTCTGTCCCTATGGCCTTTTGACATTTTTTTCCATGCCCGTCTACCGCCGCGTGACCCTCTGACCGGCTTGTCTGTGACGCCATTAGTGCGCTGAGTACATCCCCATAGCTGACGGCTCCTCATGTTTCTGTGCGTTCTGTTTCCACGTGGACCTGATCCATAGCTTCTTAAATATTATCTCAAGAGCTGAATCCATTTTTATGTTTAGCCACAGCTCCGACAAAACTCTACTCTGTTCCTCGGGCCCTGCGGGCTCCTCCCCCAATCAGGCGGTCGGGCTGTTTGCAGGCCGGCTGATGCATGAAGCTTGTGATCTGGCTCCGCGGTCTGACACTGTGCCCACAGGGAGGAGAGCCCTGCTGCCAGCTGCTGTTTTCTCGGTTGTGTTTGAGGCCTCGTGAACGTGGTCTCTTGGAAGCACTGCAATCGCCCTGTTAAGCCTTTAAACTCCTGGGCGACAGTGGCTGCTCTATTTTTGAGCCATAGGGACATGCACTGGGGGGGTGGGGCACCGTCAATCGGCCTGTCCATCCGCCCATCAGGAATCTACCCTCACCTCTGGTGCTACAGAGCCCGCACAGACACAGCAGGGACATGGTCGTCCGCCTCCGGAGCGACCCTTTTCTACACACTTTTTCCACAGATAATAACACTGGTTCTGGTCCTGCACAATCCATACTTTGACCCGACCCAAGCGAGACAGCAAGTGGAACACAGATGTAGGTAGAAATGAAATGTGCGTGCGAGTGTGTGTCCGTGTGTGTCTGTGTCTGTCCGTGTGCGTCTGTGTGTGAGAGTGAGAGAACTGAAATAAAGCCTCGTAAAGCCTCATTTCCACATATGGTTAAACTCCTTCACAGAAACCAGCATGATTAATATGTTGCTATAGTTACCACCCCACGTTAGTTTAATTGTAATTTTTCTGTGAATAATGAGAAAGCTGGTGATATGAGTATATAGGACCTGACACAGTGCTCTGTAAATCCAGGCCTTTGGTGAAAATATGTAACCACTCGCCCCGCCCCCCCCCAAAAAAAATCTGTTTTATATTGTAAGATGATGGCTGGTTCATGCCCAGTGTAACCTGTTGATTGTCACTGTAATAGTGTGCTGTATTAATAATGACGGTTGTAGAGGACAGCAGAGGCTGTCTATTTTCAAGGCTAATAAATCAAAGTGTTTTCTATAGTTTTGTGTTTTTCTTTTTCTGGAAATTTGCCTGCATGTTTTGGTCATGTTCAGTGGAAATCTTTCCACAGTAAGTGGGTTTCACGACATTTGTATTTGGGACATACGTACTGTCTGCTACGCAGGTATGTCAAGCAGGAAGGCAGGAACAAAATAGCAACATACATTATGGCAGTGTTTCTCAACTCGGTCCTCGGGGACCCCCGGATGGTCCATGGTTTTGCTCCCTCCCAGCTCCTTACTAGACAGTCTACATTACCGGGAGCTGGGAGGGAGCAAAAACATGGACCATCTGGGCGTCCCCAAGGCCCGGGTTGAGAAACATTGGATTATGGAAAGATGAAATTACATTTGTTTTTTCCAGTTAACACGTGTTCTGTTCTTTTTTGTGGACAGAAACAATTTATTAGACTCCATTCCCTGCATCCATCTTCAAGCTGCTTATTATGGTCAGGAGTAGAGGGGGACCTGGAGCCTGTCTCACACATGGCAGGGGCACACCCTGGATGGAATGCCAAGCACTTATTGGACTGTATTGTGATATTTCTAGTTTAATACTGGTATAAAATAAACATTTGGTATGTTGTGAATACATGGTTAGTTGTGAATACATGGATATTTTGCTAAGAGATTTATTGGTTCACCTTTCGCTCCAGAAATGGGTCTATTTGATATTTCGCGTCACACCCTTGTACAATAGATGGCGCTAAGGGATATCTGGTTTAATACTACTGAATAAGGAATTTTTCGCTTCGCATTGCATCTTCCTGTACGGCAGAGGGCGCCAAGTGTCTTTTGCCTTGGTTAGTCACACTGACGTCACCAACGAAGAACAGAGTGGAAGTGGTAGTAGAAAGTGGACGTATACGTGTGATGATCCGGGGAGCTGACGGAGTGATTTTCTTATAAAAGTAGGTCCATTGGTAGGCGGTGTGACTGATCCGTGGGGCTGTTAGGTATCGTTTTGTCTGCCGTCTGTATATTATGATCTATGTCGTTATACCATATGTCCGGCTCGCCGAAGCCGTTTCTATTGTGAATATACGTAAGTCAAGTCAGTAACTTTCCGCTGATGGGTCATGAACATCTGTGCAGTCCATCAAAGTAGACTTGGCCATATATCTTGACCATAGATAGCGGTGATATGTAAGTTACTTTAATGTTTCCGGTATCTTAATGTACCTTAGGTACATTAATATTAATGTTTTAACCTGGTGATGATGATACGCGATGACAGCCCGATCGACAGCTGTCTTGTGCTTTTTAGATTAAGTGTGGATTCCGTGTTCCTTTTGTGTTCACACGAACAGAGCGATGGCGAGTGGGAAAGTACCACTGGATGAGCAGCATCTAACTGAGCTTTGCGGTAGCGAGGGCGGGGAACGCTCCCTGCCAGCGCTGGTGAGTGCTAGACCGCTGGCCTGAATGGCAGCCTTACTGCTGATTGCTACGTCGCCTGTTCACTAGTTGGGCTGTCTGCTCTCGTTCTGCAGCACCCTGATCGCAAAGAGGACCGATGCTTCATCACCTACAGACCCCCACCTGTAGACTGCTCCCCAGCACTGGTGGAGGAGTTTTTAGAGCATGCTCAGTTTATTGCTGAGGACCTCGAATGGCTCCTAGCTCTGCCACATGACAAGTTCTGGTGTCAGGTGGGTGTGATGTCCTACCCTGCCTGCTGTTTGCCGCCTCCCCTGCCTGGTTGTGCTTCAGGGCTCCTCTTTGCTTCCAGGTGGTGTTTGACGAGTCACTGCAGAAGTGCCTTGACTCGTACCTGCGTCTTGCCCCCAGGGGGCTTGACCCTGCCATGCTGCCCGCCTCACCTGCTGTAGTCGAAATGCAGAAACGCCTCCACAGATTAGTCTTCATGGCGTTCCTCAGGATGGCCACACACAAGGAGTCCAAGGTGGGGGGGGCTTTTTCATATAAATGTGATGTCAGTTTTCGCTGTGTCATGCGTTCAGTCCGGTCTTGGTTACTGAAATTGGGCCTCACTGCTACTGAATGAGTTTTTGTTTGTTTATTTGTTTGTTTGTTTTTTGTCGACATGCCTTTGTCCTCAGGAGAACTTCATCACTCCAGCCGTGTTTGGAGAAATCATCTACAACAACTTCCTGTTTGACATTCCTAAGATCTTAGATCTGTGTGTGCTGTTTGGAAAAGGAAACTCACAGTTGCTTCATAAAATGATTGGTAGGATATTACCTTTTAGTTAATAATTTGTTTAAAACCACAAAAATAAGTACTTGTTCATTAATCAAAGCCAGCTGGTTTAGATGAACCGCAGCTTAGCTAAAAACATCTGGTCTTGTTGGAATTCCACCTGCTGGGTCTGTTGTCTGATGTCGGATGTTTTTCTTGCAGAGAATATATTCACTCAGCAGCCCAGTTACTATAGTGACCTGGAAGAGGTTGTACCTACTGTCATACAGGTATAAGGACTAAAGGCTCACACTCATACTCGCTGGCACGTTCCACACAACTGTCAGTCTCATTCTGTCAGTGGCCTCCTCCCACAGGTGCTGGACACAATCGTGGACAGGTGCGGCCTGCAGAGAGAGGGAGCCATGGCCGGTGAGCCTCTGAAACTGGGTGCCAGAGCAAGGGTGACGCCCATGAGCATCAGCGAGAAGGTGACTGTCCCACAATGCACTGGTCGGACATATGTGCATGCAGCTGTTTTCAGTCCTGCTCACTGTAATGCAGATAGTGATTTCAGACTCCTTAGAAAGTGACATCAATATAGTTCATATAGCAGGTCATTAAAAAGACAACAATTGTGTCCTGTGAGGAAACTGAAGAGTCGTGATGGTAATTCAAGCTCCATGTTTGTTTGCGCTCAGGATCTGGTGGACCTGGTCTTATACATGTGTGACTCCTGTACCACCATCCACTCCTTCCTGGATATCTTCCCCCTCGCCTGCTCCACCTTCCAGTCTCATGGTTTCGTTCACCGGTGGGTGTGAACAGGACACTCATTTCGCTGCTGGTCTGAATAAACAGAACTAAGTGTGACTGTGGTGTCTGCTTTTCAGACTGGCCTCGTTTTACGAGACAGTCCTACCAGACATGGAGCAGGCTGTCCGAAAGAGGATCTTTGAGGATAAGAGGTCAGTGCTGCTCTATGCACGTGACTGTACTGTGCACAATGGGGCGGGCAGTACAAGAGACTTTTTACTCTGCCCCCAGTCTTCAGGAAGACCTGTGGAGGAGGGTCTCACATTCCCGCAGGAAGATGGCTGAGATTGTCCATCTGCTCCTTCAACACACATGCCTTCAGCCCATTCTGGAAGGGTATGTGCCTGTGTGGTAAAGCACTGATTTCTATGTCTGTGCTTGCTGTCAGCCTGTCTGGTACAGTACTGATTTCTATGTCGTTGCTTGCTGTCAGCCTGTCTGGTTCAGCACTGATTTCTATGTCTGTGCTTGCTGTCCGCCTGTCGTCTGCTTCAGCACTGATTTCTATGTCTGTGCTTGCTGTCCGCCTGTCGTCTGCTTCAGCACTGATATCTATGTCTGTGCTTGCTGTCCGCCTGTCGTCTGCTTCAGCACTGATTTCTATATCTGTTCCTGCTGTCAGCTAGTTTGTTACACAGCTTATTTCTCTGAGGAACAGTGGTCAGTGCGATTGTGATTTGCTGGTTAATCAGACCATAACATTCCCATTTCAGCTCGGAGAACATCCCAATGTTTGTGGAAGATTTCCTGCAGACGGTCACGGCTCTCCTCCCGGAGAAGAGGTCAGGGCCTGTGGGATATCCATCTCGGGCCGTGAACATCCCCATGCTGTCAGTCATCTGACTGCGGCCTCTCTCGTCTCAGGTTTCTGGCTGATTACGACGAGCAGTTCCCGGTGGCAGACGACATCAGCCTCTTACAGCAAGCATTTCCATCCCTGTATCCTCCTCTTTGCCCCCACCCCCCACCCCCAGTCCAATGTTTGTATCTGACACGTTGGCCTTAATGGGTGTTTGCACAGAGATGAGACCAGGACATCCTATATCCTGCAGGGGGTGCTGTCTGCCTGGGAGAGCTCGGGCAGGAAGCGGCCATGTCCAGAGCCCCACAAGGGGGCAGGGAATGGGGCTGAGGCCTGGACAGAGGGGGAGCCTGCCCTGGTCGATGGGCTACAGAAAAGCACAGCAGTCCCAGAGCCCCCACAGCGAGGAGAAAACGTGCGTTCAGAGCACCCCGCACCACCCCCCGTGCGTGTACACACACACACACACACACACACACACACACACACACACACACACACACACACACATACACACAATTTAGCTCAGATCCACGGAGCAACCTTCGGATAGGGTGAAAATGAGCTCTGTGTGATGCCCAGCCTCACCAGCAGGGGGCGACGTGCAGCGTGAGTGCTGGAGAGTTGGAGTCCTTGCTGTCTCACATCCGGGACCTGCTCCCTGAGCTGGGCGAGGGCTTCCTCCTGGCCTGCCTGGAGGAATATGGCTACAACTCGGAGTTGGTCATCAACAACATCCTGGAGGACAGACTGACCCCTGCGCTGGCCAAGATGGACAGAGCTCTGCCAAGGTCAGACATGCTGGTCAGGCTCTCAGCAGCATAAGGATGCTTAATGTACCGTATCCCATGGGCTGCCACCAGGGGGCCGTGCATGGGTACCCTTGCAGCATCATTAAGAAGGCAGTGATGAGTTGTCACAAAAAATGAATGCAAACTGATGCTACTTTATTAATGAAAGCCTCAATTATATCTTTTTTTTTTTGTAAAATATAAAATGATTTTTCTGGTGAGGCAAACAATTTTGGTTTGGTTACTCACTGAGTGTAGAGATTTGATATCTGCCGATTGGCTCAGTTTTTAGACTGTATATTTTGAGTTCCGTCATCGGCAGCAGTAACCAAATCCCAAAATGCATCGCGAGCCGAACAGGCTTTTTTCCCGAACAGGGAAAGAAATGAAGAGGCACAAGGTTATATCTGACTCTGTCAAAAGCAAACTGTCAAGTGCACATGACTTTGTGCCCCCCTTGTTTAGATGTATTTCACGGTGCATGCCATAACCTGAGCTACAGTAGACTGGCACAGGGACACTGTCTGCGCATCTCTCCACCTCACAGGCCGGTGAAAGAGGAGCCTCCACCCGTCCTGAGCAGCAGGTCCAATGTGTTTGACGACGACGATTTTGACGTCTTCAGCCGGGACCAGTTGGATATGTCCCGTATCTGGAAAGGCAGGAGGTGACAGAATTCCTCTGGATTTACGTATTTTCTTTATTTTTATTTTTTATTTTTTTAAATCTGCCGAATTGACATTAAAAGCCCCCCGTTTCCTTCCTGGCCCATGGCTTGTCGGCATGACAAGACCATCGGGGACAATAGCAGGGACGGTCATACCCTAACCCCCCAGTTTCTTTGCCATTCCGCATTCCTGCAGGCAGGGGGCGAGCACACGCGCCTTCTTGGATGACAAGCAGCACGTCCAGGAGCAGCGGCAGCGCTACCAAGCCTACGAGACCGTGGTGGATGAGGTGCCGGTGACCACGGAAGCTTCCGGAGGCCAACAGGAAGACGAGTACGATGATGAGTACGACGATACCTATGATGTGAGCCAAGTGGGGGCCAACGACCTGGATGGAGATGGGGACATGCTGAACCGCAGGTAGGACGTCCCCCCCCTCCTCCCCGCTGCCCGTGAGGAATGGCACCATGAGGGGTGATCTGAGGAACCTTCCCCATCTCATCTCCACAGACCCTTCACCATCCCTCAGATCCTGCGATCTGGGAAACAAGTCCAGGGAAGGGATGAGGAAGAGGAGGAAGACGAGGAGGAGGCGGAGAAGGTGCGGTATGGCCTTGGGGGTCAAGCAGTGCTGGCATGGGGAGGGGGACTCAGTGTCCTCACAGCCACTGTGTTTGTCCTCCACAGGAGGACAGGGTGAAGAAGGACCATTTTGTGGAGGATCCTGCAGTGCTGAGGGAGCGTGCGGAGGCCAGGAGGGCGGCAATGCAGAGCAGGAGAGGGTGCGTCTATACACACAGTTCATGTATTCCTATCATTGTAGGGACTCTTATTTCTATGGGCATAATCCTAATCATGACTATGATAACCCTAAACCTTACCTAGTCATAACCTTAACCATAAGTCATCAAACAAAATACAAGACTTTTGGCAATTTCAGTTTTTTAATTGCAGTCATAGATTTTTATAAAATTTAAGGATTATATCCTGGGGACCTGAAAAATGTCCCAAGAAGATGTCTTCACACACACCTCCCAGACCCTGTCCTCACTGGTGTCGTCGGCTCCAGTTTCAGGCCAGAGTCAGGCAGCCACGTGGCAGGTCGAGCGAAAGGTCAGGGTCAGACCCAGGAGACCATTCATGACCGGCGCAGGAAGGAAGCCAACAAGAGCCGTGGAGCCAACCACAACCGCCGGACGATGGCTGATCGCAAACGGAGCAAAGGCATGATCCCTTCCTGAGGGCCACCATGGCTGCTGGGGTGGGGGTGGGGGTGGGGCAAGGTGGAGCCCCGCCCTGCAGCCACCATAATGGTGTGATGATGCACCTTAAAGGGAATGTCCCTTAAAGGGAAATGACTTCTAACAGACACACAACATAAAGTTTGTAACAGATCCATTTATTAAACACCATAGAGATGTAAACACTTGAATCAACATTAAACAGACTCCCTGTGACCTTTAATGGACAGAAGGTACATCAGTTAGGGCTTGGGCTAGAGCCCTGTGTGACATACGCCGCCCCGACTGACACGCGCGCACTGTGAAACATGGACAAGGACACCTGAGCTGGAAGAGCCAGAGAATGTACTTCATCACGTGGGAGGTATTTCCGATGGGTATGTATCCATGGGTACAATAAAATGTGCGCTTTCTGATACCATACTGGATTTTGTCAGTTGGGGGCAGCGACAGTGTAGCTCCACTCAGTGTGTGCTGGGAGCGGGGAGTGTGCCTCACCCTATCAGGGCCCAGGAGTACAGTTTTATATCACAGCTGTAAACGGCCGGAAGCAGAGAAGTGTAGACTAGGGCTGCACAATATCAGATCTCTTTCCTCGCTTAAAATATTGAGATAAAATATTGTATTGTGATACCCAAAAGTTAGTAATCTGTACAACTTTAGCATATCCTTGTTTATTAAATTCGGTCAGCGGAGCATGCCACATGCTACTGCTTTGGTAAGTCATGGAAGCGATCAGCACTGAAGTGGTGGTGAAGAAAGGGACAGCTCAGCAGCGACATGGTTTGAAAGAGGAGACATTGTGAGTAAACTAAGGTAAAAAGATGTCGGTGGTGTGGTGGGACTTTTTGCAATTTAAAGTGACATTTACTAAACATAAGGATACACTGAATTTATGCAGATTACTAATATTTTAGACATACTACTAATGTGCTTACCAAATTGTGGGTGTAAGTAAATGTCTGTATAGTTCCAAAAAGCCGGCGTCCGGACAAATGTTTCGCCCTGGTGATAAGCGGGAGGAAATCGAGATCTGATATCATGCAGCGCTAGTCTAGACTCTGCAGGGTCTCTGTCCGCTACTTTTTAATTGTGTATGGCCACTGATGCTGATTTCATGGCCTCACTTGCAACGTTTCGCACTGAAGTGTTAATTTACATCTCTTCCCTTTCATTATGGTTGTCAGCCCAAAATGGCCGCAGCGTCGGGTTACCATGCAAAATCTCAGTAAAGATTATAAAACATACTGAACAGTATTAAATATTATAAAAAGCTTATAGCCCATTGTGGCCTGTCAGCTGGAGTACAGGCACACATAGTGTGCCAGGGCCGGTGACTTCAGACAAAGGAGGGTTAATCATCTGTCATGACAAAGAGGGTGTATAACAACATGAGGGAGCCAGTCTCATGGCCTACAGACTACCATGACAGTGCCAGGGTGGGCACATGCACGCACACAGATGCCCTCATCTGCGGGGTGCTCAGGAATGGCCACAGAGGCTAGCAAGGTTTAGAGCACCGGGGGCTAGGCTGGGGGGGCTTCAGAGCTCGATCCTGTTGTGAGACCAGTCACATCCCAGGTAGATGCTATTAGCTGTCCTTACAGAAGTTACCTTAAATGAGGAAAGAAAGAGGTATTATGGGGGGTAGCCAAGGAAACCATTTAAGCAGGTAAAATTCTAGCAGTTCTAAAGATCCTCAGCCAGGTGGCGCCACTCACCCAGGATGCTGCGCTTGCACAGTGGGCAGGTGTGCTGCAGGAGCAGCCAGGTATCCACACAGTCCCTGTGGAACTCGTGCAGGCAGGGCAGCACCCGCAGGCACTGTGGCGAAACGCGCAGCACAAGTTAGCGTAGCAAAGGTCAGCACACACGGACAACCATCGCATCATTCATAGGGCTGCATGTTTTACTAGCCCCTGGTTTATTTTGGTAATTAAGCAGGTAACTGCTTTAGCAATTAAATATGTAATCATGTATCCAGTCCACGGCGATCCTTCACTGAGAGGCGACCTCTGAGGCAGGCCACGCACACCTGGTTGTTGTAGAACTGCTCCAGACACACAGCACAGTCCTCCGTCTCTGCAACCTGGCCACTGTCACGCCGTGGCCGAGGTGGGCGATACTTCCGGGTCTTCAGAGCTGCCAGCCTCTTCAAGACATCCTGCTTTGGAAGCAACTGCGAAGAGCAGAGGTGTAAGCGGCCATTCAGCTCACAGACACGTAGAGACATCCTCCCTGGATGTAGCCTTGAGAGGCAGGGCCAGGCACGTGCCACACCTCCATGTTGTCGCCGCCCTGCTGGCCGCGGTACTGCCAGTGCGCCTGGACGATGACTCCCGTACACAGGATAGTGGCCACCAGGAGCACTGTGTCCCACAGCTGCTGCAAGTACTTCTGTCGACATAAATGCTGGAGCTCAGAGGGGCAGCAAAGGCATGGCAAAGTACAACATGTATATTTTAGACAGTAAGTTGGATCATCAAAGCTGGGGCATGACTGCCACGACGAGGGGCCTCCAGGGCCAGCAGGGTCGTCTGGTTCAGGCAGGCCTACCTGGACTTGGGAGTTGGACTCTCCAGTACAGATGACTCCCTGCCACTCTCCATACAGGCCCCCTCGGGAACGTCCACAACTGGACCACAGGGTCAAGGTGGCTCCCTAAGGAGAAGCAGGGCTCACATCCACAGATACTCCCCATCACTGCCTTAATGACCGTAAGCCTAATCTAGCGAGCGGATGCCTCGTACCAGGTTCTCCTGCACCAGGATCCTGTATGTGATTTTAGCCGTGGCACGCAGACCCCTGTGAAGAACAGCGCCACACCCGTCACCGACTGCTGTGCCGAAGGGGGCATGCATGTGTGTTACCAAATGCATCATCGTACCTGAGGAGAGCGCCGAGCAGCTTGGTGACGTTCTCCGACGTCTGGATCACCACCACCGGCTTGGAGAGCACCTGGGAGAGGTCCATCTGCAACAGGCAATACAGCATGATGGCAGGTCCATCCACTGGGGGAGTTACCGAGCCCAGGACACCACTGGGGTGTACGGAGGAGCGAGCTGGACTCACCTCCCTCAGAGTGTTCTGGTTGAAGGCAAGGATCAGCAGGGCAGATGCTCCTAGGACCAAGGCTCGCTTCATCTACAGGTGACAGTGAAAGCATCAAGCCCACTATGATGTTCCGAAACCACCATCAGGATTTTATGCAAACATGAAACGCTGTTCCTTAATTATCAATGAATGGATGACTGGTCAGTCTGCAGGGCAGAGCTTGGCCACTCCACATTCATTTATGCTGGGAAATGGGTGTAACTCCTCGTCTTTAAATCTGACCTTGCTCACAACGGTGGCTGCAAAGGACTCTTGGTTCCCATTTGAAACTTCACTCTCTCCAATCTGGACCGGAACCACACCTATCCAGGGCTCCCTGTCTTCTGATTGGTCTTGGAGATCGACACCGTCATCCTGCACCTGTAGGCCATCGCAGGAATGCTATAAGATCACACCTAACAAAAATGTCAAATGCATAAAAATTCCCCATGTGTAGTAAATGTTCTGCACTAACACTATGTATATTACTGATTTGCACACATCATAGTTTTCTGTTATTATGACTGGAGAAAATCTTTAATAATCACTTATACCCAACCATTCATCTTCTGTGACCACTTGCCCTATTCAGGGTCGCAGGGGGGCAGGATGGGGCGCCAACACATCACAGGGCACACTCACACACACCATTCACAGTTATATGCAATCTGGCCACTCCTATTAACCTCAGCGTGTTGTTGGACTGTGGGGGGAAACCGGAGCAACCGGAGGAAACCCCACGATGACACGGGGAGAACATGCAAACTCCACACACATGGAACCCTGTCAAGTCTCAAGTCTCCTGGTCCCAGAGGTGTGAGGCGACAGTGATAACCACCCCCCCCAAAAGCTCGCGTTCTAGGCCGCCGTGTATGTCACGTATAGGGTTGGCCGCCTGGCTTATAACTATGATGTTTATATAAACGTCATCATCGTCTGTCTTTAAATGTACGTCCGAAACAGAGTAAGGGATGGGGCACGGAGCAGCGAATGGGACCGAGAAAGGGACGGGGTACGGCCAGTGTGTGGGACCGAGTAAGGGATGGGACCGGATGGCGGCACTCACTACGCGAAGATTCCCCTCCACACTCCCGGGTCGAAGTTCAGCACCCCTCGGATCACCGTCCCGGTGCGGATGATCAGCCCAGCTGCCCTCGATGACCTCTCCTTGCAAGAGGGTGGGTACAGACCGGCGATCCTTGAGAAACACTTCCACGGAGGCCAAGCTTTGGGCAGACACCAGCAGGCACGGCCACAGCGAGGAGAGCACAACCGGCAGCAGGACAACACGGCGGCAGCCATCCGCTGCCATGGTCTAATAAGAGGCGATCGAAGAGCGCTACCGTGTGCCGGCGCTGCCCGGCTAGCCTCAGCTGAACCATGTAAACATTAAAAGCGCTTCCCGGGCGCCCCGGAACAGACACGGAGGAAGCGAGACTGCCATCTAGCGACGGCTTGGGGGTACTGCTGGAGCTCTGCACACGCAGCGGTGTAAACGCGGAAAGCCGTGTGTGGAGGGACCCCGGGACGCTGAGATCCAGTGCTGCAAACTCACTTCCCTAAATACGGCGTTTCACCCCCACCCTCTGTCGGCGAATGTTGTTCATGTATTACGGACATCATGCTGGTCCGTGAGGCGTGGAAAGTAAACAGACCAGAATCATATTCCAAAGGATAACATTTTATAATTGAAACAATGATTCTAGAAATATGTCTAGAAAATCATTCCAGATGACAGTGTATGTTTGACAGTGGCTATTATAAAACCAAGCATAATTCCAGTATGAGCACGGGTGTTTTTTTTTGTATATATTTGCGATCCAGAATTCCGGTACAGTTTTTGGGTCACTAAAACTCAAACACAATAAACAATTTTTACTGTTATAATTAAAATATTATGCCGCCAGCGAAGTGGTTTCATGTTCCTCATATACAATACAAAATGCGTGTGTTGGACTGTCCTCATACCATCAAACCAGCCCAATTAAGTGGAAAAATGACGAGGCCAGTTGCCAGCCCCAATCATCCCCGCTAATGTAACCTTCAGCGTCGAGTCTACACCATAATTACACACGAAGCCTGCATAGTAGCTACGCCATTTAAACCAGTTTACACTTCAGCGCCCTTTGCCAAAAAGAACTTATTTACGGTGCCACCAGAAAGTATTCACCCCCCTTCACTTTTTCCACATTTTGTTACGCTACAGTCTTATTCTAAAATAGATTTGAGTGTAGTTTTCTTTTACAAAATCTACACAAAATGGTCCATAATGGCAAAGTGAAAA
>JAAGVU020000040.1:21919133-21936607 GCA_011763525.2 Mormyrus iriodes
ATGCACTGTCTGGCAGTGTCCTGTAGCCTTATGCACTGTCTGGCAGTGTCCTGTAGCCTTATGTACTGTCTGGCAGTGTCCTGTAGCATTCTGCAGAAAGTTTTGTAGCTCTGGTCCTGGTAAGCGCAGTTTATGCTGTGCTTGTGTATAATTTATTAAGCTAAGCACTACAGTTATACCTTGTTATTATATGATCACAGTTAGCTAAGTGAATTTGTGTTCACTTAGTATTAGATAATCAAGGTTTTAACAGCAACTCTTAAAAAGCAACAATAATACACTAAATTAATCAATAGAATTTCATCAAGTTCAACAGTTAGTTATTTTAAAACCAACATGGAAAGAGGCTGTCCCCCTGGGACCGGTCTTTTCACCATAACAGATATCCTCTGACAAATGTCAGTTCACCCTGTCTGCATTTGATTTTGGAGCAGTGCAAAGCTCAGTGGAGAAGGGCCAGTTAATTCGGAGCATGGCTGTGACTGGGACCAGTACAGACTGCGGCTTTACAGGCCGTATATATGTGAGACATACAGTGCTCTGCGTCTTGCAGCCGGCTGTTGTGTCTTCATAGAAGAAATCCTCCAAATTTTCCGGTTAATTTATTTTATTTCTCACTCTGATCTGGCTGTGAGGCGCAAAGCATGCTGGTTAATGGTCTGGCAGCTGCCTGACTGGGCGCGATGTGACTCCTTGTACCCATAGATGCACAGATAAACAGCCCGTCTGGACCAGAGGATAACTCTCTGTCATGTTGTGGCACGAGGGAACCGTTATGGGACACTCCTGAGGAGACGCCTTCTCGGAGGGCTCAGCTATGGACAGAAACTGACTTTTTTTCCCCAAGGTTATGAAACTGACCCCATTTCCCTGACAGTGTGTGAGGCAGTTTGAGCATTTCTGACGTTTTAATCTTTTGATGAGAAACATGTATAAGACATATTGACATACTGTAGTTCTGCACATGCTCCCCTAGTTCAGTTTTGTCTCCCGGAAATGGACTTCCGCAGCAAGAGGCTCGCTTGGAGTGTGGCTAGCAGTGTGGGCACCTGCTCTTATTGGCTGTAAACTAGTCAGATTGTAGCTGAAGGACAATCCAGCTGAAGGGGTCATGAAATCTGTTCATTACAAACCTCCAGAGTGTCAGGTCTGACTCAGAAAGTTCCAGAAAGGAGGGCCAATGGAAGCAGTAGCTCTGAGACCCACATTCTCGTTTACAATAATGAACGGAAATGTGAGATTTTCTCGGATGAGTCTGCAGGCGTCTGTTTATGCCAACACAAAGCCACAGTCCCTGGAAGCCGTCTGCTGGTTGACTAGAAGAACCAAGGGGCCCCTGCACCCCCCCACGTTTCCCCTTCCTCTTTTTCTCACTCTCCCTGTAACTATGGTTTACCGGGTGAAACTGCTGGTTGCATGCTAATAAATGAAGCAGATTTCACGGGCTTGTGGACTGGATTCCCGATTTGTGCAGCAAAGAATGAAAACTCCCAGCCCAGTTTTCACATCTCATGCCAAGGAATGTTGCAGTGCTTTTAAACTGCACTAATTTTCACCTATAGTGTGACTGGTGGTCCTGAAACATCTCGCATGAAAGTTAAAACATCCCACCAGCCGCGACCATGTGGCCAGATGTCTCACAAAGATGTCACAAAAAAAGAAACTTCATTTCCATTTAGTGTGTGTGTGTCCTTTGAGTATATATGCATGTCTCACATTCATCTTGGTCTTTTGGGATGTTGTGGATGCCTCTGCTGGCTTTGAGGGTCAACTGATGAGTATGTCTGTGGGATTCTGGTGAGCAGTATGGTCAGATGCCCTTGGATTTGGGAATCTGGCAGATTGGTGTCTGTATATATGCACATGGGCGATTATTAACCTTTTATTTAAGCACGTGAATCCAATGATAATATCCACGGCTGACCCAGATACCCAGTCCAGAGTAATCGAGTCCTGTCAAACAGTTGTACCATCTACCAAGGTGTAAAATGTGTAAAAGTAGTATGAAAACATATTAGTAACACTATATGATTACAAGTGCATGATTTCCCACAATCCCCCCTTTTGACCATTAATCAAAACATTATATGATCAATAAGGGAAGCAATGCATCAAAACATTTTACATCAAGCATCTGATTGGCCAGTTCGGACACTTTCTACTAACAGATTACGCATCTGCAGGTCTGACATCTCAGTCCGTGTAGCAGACTTTGAAAATGATTCAAAATATATGATTTCCCACAGCAGTGACAGACGTGGTGAGTGTCCCGGATCCTGTAGTTTAGCTAAAGGAACGTTCTTAGTGTTGTGACTGTTGCTGGACTTAGATGCTGACCTTTATGTTGACATCGTGACACTCCTGGGATGCGTTTTGTGGCACCAGGTGAAGTGCGGGGGACAGGTACCCAGGACTTACTATGTGCGGGAGTCTGTCAAGGTGCAGTATGAGCACAGAGTCTCCATCCGGCGGGGATGCTGCTACCAGCTGGAGTACGAGATTCTGATTCCAGGCTGCATGCTGCGGTGAGTTGCCTTTCTGCCAAACTCCTGCATCGGCCAGCCGGGGGAGGCCAGGGTCTGCAGCCACACCTCTTTCCTCTGCACAGGTGGCAGTTTGCGAGTGACGGGGGGGACATTGGCTTTGGGGTCTTCAAGAAGACCAAGCTGAGGGAAAAGACGACAGCAGCAGCAATGGTGGAGGTGCTGCCCAGTCAGCGATATAATGCCCACCTGGTGCCTGAGGACAGCTTGCTCACCTGCGCCGATCCGGGTGTCTGTGAGTACGGGGATAGAGTGGCACTCTCATACTGTATATCAGGCCTGGTTGTTCGACTGTATAAGAATGTCAATGAAAAGTCAAAAAATGCAACTTAGAAATTGTATAATGGAACTTGCACACAAACCAGATTGGCTCCTTCCTCTCTAGACGTGCTGCGGTTTGACAACACCTACAGCGTCTTCCATTCCAAGAGGGTCAGCTTCTCTGTGGACCTCTTATTGTCCAACAGCCAATCAGGGCCTGAGAAAAGCAGAGGTGGGGCTGGATTGAAGGTGAAACTGTGTGCAGATAACCAATAGCAGGATGAGGATGGAGATGACTGACCCTGCTGTGAGCCTATGAGCTGAGTCATCTGAGCTCCCGGCAGCCTCCTAGAGCTACACTTTGGCACAGCAATAGCCCACTCTAAATGCTGCTCACAACCAGTAGCAGGTCTTCTGCAGGCTCTGGTGCACTGGTAAACTAGTATACAGTAGTATAAAATACTACACTGTAAAAGATATTTTACGTGAAAGTTTCAGTGTAATACAGAACACGCTAAAAGAAATAAAAAAATTAAGAGACCACAGCAACATTTTCAGTTTTACTCATTTCTCAATTTATGGGTATGTGCCTGGGTAAAATATACATTTTTTTGCAAACTGCAGCCTGGTTTGCCTGGTTTCTCATGGATGAAGGGCTTCTTTCTTGCTTTATGGGACTTCAGTCCTGCTTCTATGACCCTGTTATGAACTGTCCTAGCAGCGCACTTCACACCTGCTCTTAATGTTTCCCATTCTTTTTGAAGGTCACTTGAGGTCATCCAGCGATTTATGAGGCTCTGCTGGATAAGTTGACAGTCATCTCTGGCATTAGAAAGTTGCTTCTATCCTCTACCTGGCTGGTTTTTGGTTATTGCCAGTGTCTTGTGCTTCACCTTGTTCTTGTGTGCTGCTGTCTTAGAAACTTTGAGCCTGGAAGCAGCCTGGCTCGCAGTGTAGCCTTCTGCCAGCAGAACCAGGGTTAAACCAGGATTCAAAAATTCAGATTTCTAAAAAATATAGAGTGGTCTCTTAATTTTTTCCAAAGCTGTATGTTGGCGAATGTACAAACAGTGTAAGTGTACACAGTCTGTGACCACTAATAAGTGACTTTGGCCCTTTATGGGAGCAGTGGGTGTGTCAGTCTGTACAGTCTGTGTCATGGATGTGGGCTGACCGAGACTGTGGACTGTTATCTTGTGGTTAGCTAGGGTGGGGGGAGGCACCACAGAATTGTGCTGAATTGCCTGTGATGGGGTGGTGCCCCATCTGGGGTCGTTCCTTGCCTTGTGCCAAGTGGGTACAGAAAATGAATGGATGGATGGATGGACCGACGAATGTCCTCTGTCCTCACCCTGACTCCAGGTGAAGGAGAAGGTCTGCTACATGCTGTTCACATCCCCATTTTTGTGAAGCTTTTATATTTTTTAAGTATAACTTAATGAAATGCAATAATGAAATAATGGAGTTTGTAACTGTGGCTAATGAAGCAATTTTAGATGTAATGCAAGTTAGCTGAGAGGATGCTGTCTGAATGATGTAACATTTAATGAGTGTATACTCATTCCTTCTGCTGTGATCTTGCTGTTTGCTGGTCACATGCCAAGATCTCAGTGCCTGACTGCTTGCAATCTCCCTAGACATGGTAGGAAAATGAGTCTCCACATATTTTAATTAACACCTGTGACAATATAGTACAAATGACAGAATCGCTGTGCGTGAGACACTGTCAGGTCATCACACCTGTTTCGAGCTCTCAGAGGTTCAGCGTACCTGAATGCTAAGCATATGCCCAGCTGATGATATGATGACCTCTGGCTGTAGCGCCCTCTGGAGTGAGGGCTGTGCAAGTCCACATGTTGTTGGACCAGTGAGGTTAATATAGCATGTAACACAAATAAAAGTGTTCACTCCCAACAATCCTGAAAAGGAAGGCCTTCTGTGCCTCATTCATCTTCACCTCCTCCTTCGGTGGTATCATGCCAGGGTGTGCCCGGTCTTCAAGCCTCTGCACACATCTGCAGGTGCAGCCGAAAAGCACAGTCATTCCTGTCTCTTAGACTTTCCCTACAGTCAAGGGTGCAGTTTGTGGTACAGATCAGCATTGGCACATGCCGGGAAGGACAGAGGACTTCGGAGCAGGATTAAGGGGAAATGTAGGGACTTCATTGAAAACAAAAAAACCAGGGCAAGAAACAAAGGGATCACATGGAATCAAAAACTGACACTGGGGACCAGGTCTGAGCACAGATACAGCAGGGAGCATCATCAATGATGGAACTAGGGAAGACAAGCCTGACAAGTACTTCTATACTGGGTTAACAAGGGGCTAAACAGGAGGCAGCTGGAGTGAGTTAACAAGGGGGTAGTAACAAAAGGAGAGACAAACACAGAACAGGCGTGGCTCGTTAGAGCCCTAGGGAGAAACAGGAAGGGCAGGTAAGCGGGGCGTGACAAGAATGGGGCAATATGAGGCTAGTAAGTATGAGGCAAAGTAAGCATATTGCCCTTAACCCCAAAAACTGCTCCAAAGTTGACGTCTAAATGTCTGACCCTGTGCTCTGTCCCCAAAACTGTCCCTCACTTGCATGTGTGTTTGTCTCAAGAAGAAAATCAAAGAATTCTTGTGCACCTGTACTTGTACAAATGATAAGAATTGTCGTCAATCACAGCAGTGACTCCTGGTCTTCGAAAACAAGGTCAGGGGGCTTCACCCTGTCCATCAGCATTTCCTCTTTATCTGTACATTTCATGAAATTTACTTTTCCACCTGGGCTGGATGTCAAATGGAATATATTCACAAAACTTGTGATTTTTAAATCCACTGAGTATTTTTAAATCAGTGAGTGAGCAATATATGTTTACTAGCAAACTATTTTTTCTGGAGAAGAAAAAATCCAAAGTTCCATTAGCGAGGTAAACTGGGATTCCTCACAACATGTAAAATTGTGTGTGTCTGTGTTTGTCTGTGTCTATGCCTGTGTGTGTATCCTGTCAGCTCCTGCCATATGTTTGCCATGCAGCTCCACTACGTCTGTCCTGACCAGACTTCACACCCCCAGGCTTTTCTCCACATTCCCAGACCAGCCGTGACCAGTTTCTAAACCCCCAGGCCTGTTATGACCAATCACCACTCCCTGGTCCAAAACAATCACATTCCCTTTAGGTAGTATGTAAATGTGCATGTTTGATTTGTAAGTAACTTCCAAAAAGCAACCATTCAGATTCAGCATTAAGAATACGAAAGACTGGAAGATTTATGTGACTAAATAAAACAAAACACACTGCAGGAAATACACAGTACATCTGACATTTTAACCCTGTGGAAGTTAAAGACTTAAACTGGTGAGAGGTTCTACTTCTTTATTAATTCATACTGCAGTCATCGCGGATCACTGTCAGACAAAGTCAGCAAGCATCTTCAAAAAAGAGAAGACCACTCCCTCTCTTATAGACACTTACAACAAAAGACTTTTCAATGTTTGGCAGGTGGTTGCATCCCCCAGAATCCTCTCTGCTTTTTCTACTTAATTTCTATTAGCTAGTTCCACACCATTCTGACATTCCTCATGTGTGAAAGTAACATTTTTAATCTTCTCATGACCTTGCTCTTCTTTTAGATTAGGTTTGGACAACCTCTTTACACAAAAACAAGTTAAGGCAGTGTTTCTCAACCCGGTCCTCAGAAACCGCCACACTCCACAATTTTGCTCTATCGGGAGCTGGGAGGGAGCAAAAACGGGGACTGTCTGGCGGGTAGCTGGGAGGGAGCAAAAATGTGGACTGTCTGGGGGTCTCCGAGGACTAAGCTGAGAAACACTGAGTTAAGGTTAAACAAACATTTCATACTATAAATCACAGATTACAATAAAATTACACTCTCATAACATGAAATATTTCCTTTATAATGGGGTGCTTTTAGTCTTCTTTTAAAACAATTTGTACAGGACCCTTGAGTTGGGCTTGCACCTTTATAATGTTCACTTTCCTTTTCAGCAGTTATTTTTAAGGCATATATACATTTTACATTTACTACTTTAACATCATTCCATTTATTTTTTACTCCCACAACCCTTATCCTGGTTAGGGTGACAGGGGTCTCGACCCTATCCCAGGCAACACAGGGCACAAGGCTGGGGTATTGAATACTAAGGTTAGGATAAGGGAAACAGTGCATACCTCAGAAAGGTGGAAAAACACCCGTGACCGTCCCCAGGATACGCAGATAAAAGATGGATGGAAGAACAAACAGATATGACGTCCCAGACTGTAACACAAGGGGGCGCTGTGACAACGGCGAAATGGTGAAAGGTAGACTTTTCTTGAAAGTATGCTTCTTTGTACGAAGTACAATATAATAACAGGCTGATTAAAGGGGCAATTTCCCTGGTTTAATATGTAACACCAAAAAAATTATTCAGAAACTGTTATTCAGAAGTGTCATATAACGCCAAAATCAAAAGCAGCATGATGCTTGGTCGATGATGATTTCTGCGAATGACAGTAGTGCCTTTGTGGGGTACTCCGGTGTGATTACAGCTTAGTCAGTACCGAGTTATTATCACAGTGCCTGGGTCCGTATCAGTGACGGACATGAACATGAGTCTGGCACTCCGCGGTTTGGGGATCAGTGTACGGAAAGGTGTATGGGAAGTCCAGATCTCCATGAGCAGGTCGCATTCGCAGACAGAGACGCTCAATTCAATAACAGAATCACAGACATTTTTAATGCACTACATTACAGCGACTTTTCGCGGAAGTTATAAAATGGGCTTGATTAGCTATCGCTACTATGGAGACATATGAACAGGTTGATATTTCACCAAATTCCAATGTTCAACAACGAGATATCGCTCTGGCTTATGCTGAAAAGTCAAACCATGTCAGTAACCACTGTACCACTCGGCACGACATCTAGAAAGCCATAAACGGACAAGGCAGAAGTCTGCGGGTACGAGAGCGTGGGCCAATCAGCGGCTGCCATAACAGATGGCGTAATGTTTACAGCCGGGTTCGGCGGCTGCATAGCAGAACTAGTCTGTGCCGAGGGGTCGGACTCATGCCGTGTTTATAGACATGGGACATTTCAAGTGAAAACACAATGTCGGGAAGCAATTAGAAGCATTAAGTAACATTTTTGGTATTAAATATTAAAGCAAGGAAATGACCCAGTTATTCAGAACTGCGTGGGCTACGATCACAGGCTACGATCAAGGAAAAAAGACACATTTGTATTGAGAATATTATTTTGTAGATGACTTAAGGCTCACCCACCTCGGCGGTGACATTTTAACGGGAAAAAAAGCAGTGTGAGTTAAAGTAAAACGAGAGGCGTCTTTCAGTTAAGTTTATTCGCCTTAATTTCGTTTTAAGATACGAATAGCAAACAGCGACCACCCGCTTCATCCTCCGCAAAGGGGGCGGGCGCGCTGGCCGTGACGTATTAGATGGGCGTGGATATACCGATGAGGGGGCGGGATCGTGTGAAATGAATAGGTGACGTCAGTTCCCAGCTCTCAGAGAGTGTGACAAACATGGCGACAGGCCGGATCGCTCTGGGGTATATTCTAACTTTATTGGTGTTTTTGTGGACTGTGGTAGCGGGACTGGCCGAGACAGCACCAGCCGGAGTTAGCGGCAGCCGGATCCTTGGTATGCGCTTGGAGTGGAGCAACAAGCCGGCGTTGACGACCGATGACGGGGTCATCCAGGTAACCGAGGAGAGCAATGTCACGCTCAGGTTTTACGGGATGCATATGAACTCTGACACCTGGGAGCATATTAAGTTCACGGAGCGCGGAGAAGGTAGGGAGCCGGGGCGCGACTCCGATAGGAACTGTACCGACTTCACCAAGGACTTCAGCATCCAGAAGTTTATGAACGTTAGCAATCTGGACACCTCGGGGGTGCTGAACATGGTCATCAAGCCGCTCCGCAAGAGCGAGCCGCGGAAGGAGTACGCTTTGTGTGTCAAGCAGGGTACGGACGACAGGTGGTCCCTGCTGGGTGGGAACGACGGCAAACTGCTGGTGGTGGAGGAGAAGAAGTCACTGCTGCCTCTGTGGCTTCAGATGATCCTCATCGCCTTCCTCTTGGTGCTGTCCGGCATGTTCAGCGGTCTTAACCTGGGGCTCATGGCCCTGGACCCGATGGAGCTCCGCATTGTGCAGAACTGCGGGACAGAAAAAGAGAAGAAATATGCTCGGAAAATCGAGCCCATTCGCAGGAAAGGAAACTACCTGCTCTGCTCCCTTCTGCTGGGGAACGTGCTGGTGAACACAACGCTCACCATCCTGCTGGACGACCTGATTGGCTCCGGCGTGGGCGCCGTGGTAGCCTCCACCATTGGCATTGTCATCTTCGGCGAGATTGTACCCCAGGCCCTCTGCTCTCGCCACGGCCTGGCCGTGGGTGCCAACACCATCTTGGTGACAAAACTGTTCATGCTGCTCACCTTCCCGCTGTCCTACCCAGTCAGCAAGCTACTGGACTATGCTCTGGGCCAGGAGATCGGGACGGTGTACAACCGGGAGAAGCTGGTGGAGATGCTGAAGGTGACAGAGCCGTATAACGACTTGGTGAAAGAGGAGTTGAACATGATCCAGGGTGCCCTGGAGCTGCGGACCAAGACTGTGGAGGACATCATGACACCACTGAGCAACTGCTTCATGATCCACAGCGACGCCATCCTGGACTTCAACACCATGTCTGAGATAATGGAGAGCGGCTACACCCGCATTCCCGTCTTCGAGGATGAGAGGTCCAACATTGTGGACATCCTCTTTGTCAAGGACCTGGCCTTCGTTGATCCAGATGACTGCACGACCCTGAAGACCATAACCAAGTTCTACAATCACCCGGTTCACTTTGTCTTTCATGACACTAAACTAGATGCCATGTTGGAGGAGTTCAAGAAGGGTAAGTGTCCCATTCGGTTCACGGTGGGGGCGGGGGCAGTCCTGTTTGTGCACGTTTTGCATTCCTGAAATGAGCAGATCCTTCCACGGGGCTCCAGCGCCCCAGGGTGACCTACTCAGGACCATCGGTACCTCATTTTCTGGCTTCCTCTGAAACCAGAGAAGACAGCATGTTTCCAGGTCATCTCCTCCTGCGCTTCTCACACCAATGAATCCTTTTCTGGGACAGGCCTATTGCTTTAAAGGTCATTATATATACCACAATTTTTCCGGCAGACCTTGTTGTCCTTTCTGTGAAGCAGCCCTGTACTCAAAGCCTCTCAATCTATGTGTTGAACACGTCACACATTTCTGGAGCTTCATGGTCAGATTGGGTTTTGTGTTTTTTGGACTGTTGGTCATTTTTTTTGTTTATTCTGTGGGTGTGAGATTTTGTGCTTAGCTCCTAGCAGGCAGGGTGGTGGCGTGGCTGCGGCTCCGTGGCTTAGGAATCTGTGCCTTCTGTGTGGGTGGTTGTTGGTTCAAATCCCATCTCTGACAGAGTGATGTCACCAGTTGGGCCTTTGAGCATGGACTGGCTGGCCCTGTAAATACCTCTAAATAAACAAATGTATGTTTGGGTGCCGTGCTTTTTTTAGGGTGGTTGTCAGTCGGCTCTCCGCAGAGGACAGCTGGTCTCTCTGTATGAGCCCCTCCCAGCCTGGCTGTGTTCCTCATATCCAGTTTGACCAGCACATGGAGATCCACGGGCCTCCCTTCCAGCCCTGCAGACAACACCCCCACCCCACCCCACCACCACTCACTCTCAGGAGCTGGCAGGTGTCTGTGAAAAAGTACCCCACTCACCGCTGGAATCTGACCCCCAAGTGGAGCAGATCCACTGTCTTCAGCTGATCTGTTCTCCCTCCTTAATTAATTATTTACCACAGCGCTTGGGGGGCTTTGTGCATTTCCTCTCCGAGGTCAGTGGGCATGTGATGGCGGCTCACTGCTCTCTGCCCCACCCTGGGCCGCTCTGAAGCGTCACACCCCTGTGGTGTGACCGGCTGCGTGTGTCTTTACATGGAGGGATTCCCTGGTGCACGGCAGTCGTGGTTTCCACATGACACGGTCGCCTCGTATCCTCTGGCAGTACTCCACACGCCTCATTAACGCGATTTAGGCGTTTAGCCGGTGCGGCTCGGCACTGCTTCACACACGGGTGTTTGTTTGTGCACGCCATCTGGATTCTACCCATAATTCAAGCTCTGTGTCAGGGAGGGTGGTATGAATCTGTGCTCGAGCCTATTCGTCATTCATTAATAGTGCAGCAGTTGCCAGCAGTTTAGTAAAGTAAGCAGTTAAATAATTCATTATTACTATTTAGGGTTGGGAAGTGGCCTGGATGCCATTAGAATGCCCTCCACGCTTCGGCCGGGCCTGATTGGCTAATTAAGCAAGCTCAGTTGGGCGGTCGCGGCTCTGCCCTGTTCATGACCAGTTTGGTCTGTTCTGACACGTGAGGCATTCTGCCTTATAGTGATCCACACATACCCCCCCAAGCCCCGCCTCCTTGCCTCCCTCCTTACCCTCTCCATGCCTCTGCTTTGCCCCACTTCCTGGTCTGTCTGTGTTAATGCAGAGTGACACATTCTCTCTCTCATTCTCTCTCTCTCTCTCTCTCTCTCTCTCTCTCTCTCACACCACAGATCATGTGTGTGGCCGTTAGTCTAAATGTGGCTCATGTTCCTCACGTGTATTCCTCATGTGTTCCTCATGTGTGTCTGAGTGGACATCGATAACCCTACAGTTCGGGACAGCTAACTAGGCATTTACTTCGACCTTTCAAGGGAGGAGAGGATCATTCCATTTTACTGCAACAAATTTCCAAAAACGTTTTTTACATCACCATGTTTGATTCTGATGGAATTTGGCATGTGAATTACACTTTCTCTTTGAGATATAGTGCCTTTTCTACACCACGGGTAGCAAAAAAGTGATCAATAATGAGTGTTTTCTTATGAGCTGTAACTTTTTTACGATACAATACAGCTACATGGCTCAGCTTTGGCTTCTTGTAAAGCTCAAACTACTCAGACTAGCTCAAACTGTATTACTTGTATATAAAACATTGACCTGTTATTTGGTCCCCTTCATGTAATAAGAATAAATTCTTGTTATTCAAAGGGGTGAGGAGTGTCATAAAAATAACCCAAAATGGACCTGGGGGGTTTTCCCCGAAGCAGGATTTCTTGCTTAGCCGGATAACTTGACAAATTTAAGGTAGTCTGAGCTAAACGTAAGGGAACAAAGATAAAGTTCATTTAGTCCAGACTACCTTAAATTTGTCAAGTTATCCGGCTAAGCAAGAAATCCCGCTTCGTGGAATACCCCCCTGGAGTATATCAAAAGCGTTTAAATTGTTTTGGGAGATTTTTCAGAGAATTTCACCTCTTGCAAGATGAAGTCCTGACATTCCACTGATCGGGTGGTATATTTCAAAGCGAATTTTTAAAACGGTACGCAATAAAAACACTTCTGAGCTGTAGAAGGTATCTGTAATTTGCTTTCCAAATTTAATCAAAATTAAAAATGGCTATGTAAAGGCCAAATGTAATGACCCGACAGTAATGACAGTAATGATTTTAGCACAGCAGACTCCTCTGAGCAGTTACGCAGCTGTGAGTTACATACGTGAGAGTGAAAGGCGTCTGTCCGTGTCTGAGACTGTATACCTGCTCGTGTGTCCTGTCTCAGCATGTCTTTATTTGTTTGTTTCGTCTGGTTATCTCTCTATCAGTGAGTGTGTTTGTGTGTGTTTTCCTGCCACTATGGTTTTTATCCTTTTATCCCTCCCCCCAACCTCATTAACCTTTGACCTTCACTCCCATCATGCCTTGCACACGCCCACCCTGAGAATTCAGCTTCCTATGAGGTAATGCCAGAGACACACCCCAGTTTATCATCTAGCAGAAGTTCTCCTATGATTCTCATCAGGCTTCCACTTCTAATGTTACAGATGCTGTTTGCAGAGCTGGGGGACATGGTCTGATTTGGCCCATGACACTTAATGTGTTTGTCTGTGTCAGTGCCTGCGGTTGGTGGTGCAGGGCGTCCTTCCTGCTGACTCGGTTGTCTTTTCCACTGATCTTCTACTTCCCCTTCTCGTTTGCAGCTTTATTTCAGTCCATGGGGGAGGGGGGGGGGGATCCAGACGGAGCTATCTACCGCGGAGGCTTTGGAGGCAATCACATGACCCCTCCTGAACATGTCAGCGACTTTGTGATGTATGAAGTCGTGCTGTTTAGCATGATAGGTCTGCAATGTGCTGGTGACCCCTAGTGCCCAGTCGGGTGGTGGCCCTGAATTTCCTACACCAGGTTTCTTAAGCCTGAGGCCCATGTGTAATCTGTAGGGCCCAGAGAGTCCCTGGGCCAGGAAGGGGACCTCCAGCTACCCACTCTCGCCTTTTGTGTGCATCTGTTCAGCTTGGCTGTTACCCATGTGTCATGGGAGATGAGGGGCTCACACGCTTGCAGTCTCTCACCCGTGAGGATGTGGGCCTCACGGAAAGCGGGAGAGAGATGGGAGGCAGGGGAGGCCATGTCTGCATTTTTTAGACCCCTGTGCAGGTGACTGAGCAGAACTGGTTTTCTGAAATGCACCGTACTCATGTGAGAGTGAGTGAGGCTTTCTGTGATCAGGTTTCTGTGTATGTTTATGACTTTGTGATTGTGTTTGTGATGCTGTCTGGGTTAGTGTATTTTTGACTTGTGTGACTTAGTGCCCATGATTGTATGTCTGTCATTGTTTTTATGATTCAGTGTCTGTTAACCTTTCCCATGCAGTTCTTCAAGGTAGCGATCTTTAGATTGCCACGTGAGTTGAAAATCAATTTTTAATTATAATTATAAATGTAGGTTACTGTAATTATGCTTGTCACATTTGTTACTGCTAATGTATTTGCCCAGTTGCATATGGCCAGATTTTGTTAAGGGACTGACACACACAAGTCTGGTAAGGTGCTATCATGAATGAGCAAGTGTGCAGAGACTGCCTCAATTTAAATCCAAATTTTGGGCAAACTTTGGATTCTATAAAGTAGGGATAGGAATCAGTACTTGAGCACTCAAGTACCTGAAAGTGCACTTGCATACTCAAAAGTGTATCCAAGTACTTAAGGGTGAAGGCAGAGATGTATTAGAATATTGGTACATCGAAATTTTAATCCCTTTTAATATGTCTAACAAGCATGCATCTGAACACAATGTGTTGCGTACAGCGTGTGGTACATTTTTAATGGGCAAGTCACAATGCAGTTAAACTGGTTGTATGTACTTGTTTGTTTGATTGGCTAAGAAATTTGGGGGCGGGTAGTATATATTCCCAGACTAACTACACAGTACTTGAGTACTTGTTTTTTCCATGTCGGGTACTCAAGCACAAAAAAATGACTGTAATTCACATCTTTACCACAAAGTGAACAGACACCTGCATGTGAGTAAGGTTATCTGCAAGATTTATCGTGGTAAGATCACTAACATCCATGTGCACCTTTCCTGACACCCCAAGTTGAAAGACCACGAGCTTGCAGTAACGTGCAAAGTAAAATCCCTCGACACAACTCAATAGCTCCGTAAAGGCTCTATAATGTAAGGAGATACAGTCTTTGCTATAGAGGAGTAGTAGGTCGATGTATTTTCAGTACAGCCGGGAAATAGAATTTGTTTTGAAATAGATTTTTTATTAAAACCAATTAGGAGCAATTGTAACCAAGTATAAGGCAATGTGTCTGTCAACGTGTCTGAACAAAACTCATTTGCACACTAAAAATAAATACGTAAAGTTTAAAAATTAAAAGTAAGGCTGCGTTTCGACAATCATAATAAATCTTGTGTTCCCTACTTCTGCGCGTATTCGCATCAGAGGTGGAAGGTTCAGGTTCAGAAAGTAAAAATCCTGACCAAGATTTTGTTTCAACCAGCCAGTTGAGTATGAAGAGTCACAGTCACAGAGTACTCAGCTAGTTGGTCGAAACAAAATCTTGGTCTGGATTTGTGCTTCCCGAACCTGAACTTTCTGCCTTTGGGTCGCATATATCTGTAACGATATTGTTGATGTTTTTAGCCCGGTCTGAATATCCCAGCAAAAGCGCCTTAAATGCCACTGGGAGACTAACTTGCAGAGGAGGTCTCTGCCTCCCTCCGGTGTCACACACGTGCGAATGATGTCGTCTCAAACGAGTGAGCATGTTGCATGTAATTCCAGAAACATATCCGAGTTCGTTATAGCAGAGCCGACAAAAGTCTTGGTCTTCTGAACTACTCTCTGTCCAGTGTTGATGTAATTTATTGGGAAACCAATATGTTCCCAAACTACCGATTAGCCGTAACCAATTCACCACCACAATTAGCAAAACGTTTTCATTGTTGAATATCTACTTTTGAATTTCAATTCTGCCCGTGTCAAGAATTGTATTTATTAATTTTATTACGCATTCTGAACTGAAAAAGATGAATGTGTAGTGTTACAGCCTTTGTCTTTACTAGATGTCCCCTGTGTTATGTTTGGGGTTGAAGTGACCCCAGTCCATTTTCAAAATGAGGATAAATTCTATAGAATCTAGAATTTAGAATGGAAGAAGTAAAATACACAAGGGACATGTCAGTAGATATCGTATCAGCAACCAAATATTGATGTAGTATCAAATTCAGAGGGCTCTGCCAATTCCCACCACTATTGATTAATGTGTATGCGTACGTCTCTCAGGTAAATCCCACCTGGCCATCGTGCAGAAGGTAAACAGCGAGGGCGAGGGTGACCCTTTCTACGAGGTGCTGGGCCTGGTCACGCTGGAGGATGTCATTGAGGAAATCATCAAGTCTGAAATCCTGGATGAGTCTGACCTCTACAGTGAGAACCCCGTCTCCCTCCCACCACACATGGCTCGACCCGCCTCCTGCTGCTTGTACTGCATGCTACTCCCTCCTCCAGGACCCCCAGGTGGTCACTGCTTCTCAGTGGTCTCCTCAGGGACCTGGGCGCTCGTTTATCTATGCAAAATACAATTTTGTGACATAACGAGGTGGAGGAGGGGGGTCTCCAGCACTTTCCCCAAGCAATAAGCAGCAGGTTCTCACCAGCAGGGGGCGATCCAGGAAAAGACCGTGATTCCCCAGCTTTTCCCAAGCAGGTGTTCCCGTTATTTTTGCGCGAGTTGTGTGGCGGTCATTTAAGTGCCACAATGTCCCTCGTTCAGCGGACAACCGTAACAAGAAGAAGGTGGCTCACAACAAGAACAAGCGTGACTTTTCGGCGTTCAAACACGAGAGTGAGTCCAAGGTGAAGATCTCCCCCCAGCTTCTCCTGGCTGCCCATCGCTTCCTGGCCACAGGTGGGGGGGGTCGTGTGCCACCCGCTCCCGTTATATAGTCCCATGAAGTGTCTAATTTGACTCGTTCGTTTATCTCCTGCCCTCACTTCGCTGTCCTTAACCCCAACGCTCTACAGAGGTGATCCTCTTCAGTCCATCTCAGATCACCGAGAAGGTCCTGCTGCGTATCCTCAAGTACCCCGACGTCATCCAGGAGATCAAGTTCAATGAGACCAACAAACGCTCTCCCCACCACTATTTGTACCAGCGTGGGAAGCCTGTGGACTATTTCACCCTCATCCTGCAGGTACCGTGCACCCCCCCCTCCCCCGCAAGGCTGGCCCGAACAGCAGGGAGTTACCAGGTATTGTCCAAAATCCACGCCTGATTTGCGCTCAGCATTCCCACAGTGACCCATGTTTATTGCACCCGCCTGCCTTGCGTGGGTTGACACGCACTTGCTGGGTGGTGTGAGACGCTAATGTGTGAGGTCACTCCTGCTGCAGATCGTGCCTTAAGAACAGTTCCCCCCGTTACTGTTCCCATAGTTGCAGTAAGGACTCAAGGGTCCAACAGCCATTCCCTGTAGGGATCATGTGTGTGTGTGTGTGTGTGTGTGTGTGTGTGTGTGTGTATATATGTGTATGTGCGTGCTCACGAGCATGTGCTGTGGTCGGATCCACAGGGATTGGGAAGAGATGACGGTTTATCCCGATGATACACTGTCTGCTCTCCTTGTCCTTGTCCAATTATGGCCACATGCACTGACTTCCTGCTAATTGCCGTTATTGTTAGACTTTATTTATTTTTTCGTCTTACTTACTGAGACAAGAATGTGGGGTAATGATGGTGCGTTTCGGTTAAACATTAGAATGAATGTTAGCTGTAATTTTCCCAAGCCAAAACACTGTCATCATCACACAAATATTTGTCCTTCCGTAGGGTGGAGGAGTGGGAATCGGGAGCTTCAGCGGGAGGGTCGGGGGGGGGGGGACGACGATCGTAATCGGATGGCTTCCTCATACTGTTCGCCCAAACCTTAGAACCTGAGCTTTTAAACTCATGCTTGCATGTTACAGGACCGCTGTGTCATGCCGTGTTAAGCTGTGTCACGCTGTGTCACTCTGTTATGCTGCAACGCGCTGCGTCATACCCTGTTATGTTGTATTACGTTGCGTCATGCCATGTTACGCTGTGTCACACTGTGTTATGCAGTGTTAATGCGTATTATGCTGTGTCTCACTGCATCACACTGTATTACAGTGCATCATGCTGTCAGTGTGTCACGCTGCGCTACACCGCATTATGCTGCATCACAGTGTATTATGCTGTGTCACGCTGTATCTGCCATGTTACGCTGTGTCACACTGTGTTATGCAGTGTTAATGCGTATTATGCTGTGTC
>JAAGVU020000040.1:21954537-21968302 GCA_011763525.2 Mormyrus iriodes
GCCCGGCCAGCTGTGACGCGCCCAAGCACGGCCCGGCCAGTTGTGACGCGCCCAAGCACGGCCCGGCAGCCTGTGACTCGCCCAAGCACGGCCCGGCAGCCTGTGACTCGCCCAAGCACGGCCCGGCAGCCTGTGACTCGCCCAAGCACGGCCCGGCAGCCTGTGACTCGCCCAAGCACGGCCCCCCTGGATAGAAAGTCCCAGAACACTGCAGTTGGACAGCCAAACACCAAAGTTGCGGCCAGCTTGCATGCTAGCCATGCTGCCCCGGTGATGTCACGGCCCAGGAAGGACACCTCGGCACCTGGCCATGCTCCTGCTGTCCCTGGTGCGACACAAAGTGAGCCTGACCTTTCTCTGGCCAGGACAACAGGCCAGCTTAACCTTGCTTTGGGCGTGACAAGGTCAAGACCTCTGTTTAACGGCAGAAAAGCTTCACCTAAACCCGCTCTGCCTCGAGTCCAAAAGCCGGCTGCGTCAGGTCTGAGTGCCAGGCCAGCTTCCTGGGCCAGAACCGCTCCCCTGACAGGGGGACGACAGTCTGGCCGGGCCAAGCCATGCCCTGGAGTCTCGGCTCTGCACAGAGTGGTGCAGCAGGCAGTGGCTGGGCTGGACAGGAAGGTGTGCCAGCGGGTTGTTCCCCCACATGTCGACGGGGCTGGAAACGGCACCCTGGCAGCAAACGGAGTGAAACAAGTGCCTCGCACAACTGGCTCAGGGCAGGATGGGAGAAAGTTGACCGCGGCTCAGGAGGAGAGACTGTGAGTTGCCTTACCATCTTCAGGTGTTTATTATAAACCTTATAATTTCAGTAAATTTTCTAGTGTATGATTCAGTCATATAGCCCCCCCCCATTTTATTGCATTTTCTCACTTCACTCCTGGCTCCCGCAGGCAAAAGCTTCAGGAGTGGCGAAAGGCAAAGGGCATCTCTTATAAGCGCCCCCCCATGCCTGTGAGGCCCTGCAGGAAGAAGGGGGTCGCCCCTCCCTGCTACTGGCCCACCATGGAGAAGGAGGACGAGGTCCACCACCTTGTCTCCAGCATCGACAGCTCGCTGACAGACTGCATGCAGCTGCTGGAGGAGGTAGCCAGGACTGCAGGCAGGGCTGCAGCTGGAGGGCCATCCTCACTGGCACCTCTCTGCATGAGTGCTGTGTGTCTCCTCAGGGCTGCCCCACGGAGCGCGTGACCGAGCTGCTCTCTCGGCTGCCTATGGCTCACAAGTTTGCCAAGTATTGGATATGCCGGGCACGGATCCTCGAGCGGGAGGGGAACCTGGAGGTGCTGCCGCTGTTCGAGGAGGCCGTGCGTGTGGTGCTGGAGGTACAGGCACTGGACCCATCTGGGGTCACCACAGGTCAAGGGTGCCCTGATCGTGGGCTGATGAAACTGCACTGACCCGTCTCTCTCTGCATGCAGCCCGTGGATGAGCTGCGCACCATGATATATGAGATACTTAAGAAGAAGGAAACTCAAGGTGAGTCACAAGCAGGCTGTCCACCTATAACCAACTGTGCTGTAATTTTAGCTGCCTATTTGGAAAAATATTAGGGGAACATTATAAACGTCATGATGGACATTCTTACGCAGTCTTTCCCTCTCCCAGCTCTAGAAGCAGAAACTGGAGAACTCGGAGCTCTGCAGGACAAGGCCCAGGAGATGTCAGGAGCCGTCCCTGTCACACCTCAAGCCACCAGTGTCCTTATTCGGGGGACCAAAGAGGGCTCCTCTGTGGTGAAGTACAAGATCACAGCCACCCCAGGGTTTGTAGCTCATGGCTCAGCCGTGATGGTTCATGTTTCAGAGGAACATCTCTCGATTTTCTCCAGCTGTCCAGCTGGTTCACCTCTGTGTTATACTCTTGTGTCTCCAGGGGCCGAAAGAGTCAGCAGCAGGAGCCCATGCACTTGGATGGTCAAGAGCTGCGATTCTTCACTCCAGTACGGCGTTCCGTGCGCATTGAGAGATCCGCCCGGCAGTACCCCTCAGCCCTGCGTGAGCACGACCCCTGTGTAGCCTCCCTTAGGGACCTGCTGGTGGAGGAACAGCCTGAGGGCAGAGAGTCTCTCTACATCTACAGAGAGAATGAGGCCCTGGGTGATCAGGTTCAGCTGCAGTTCAGGTCACCTGAAGCTCTGTGATCTCCATGCTGCCCCCATGTGGTGATGTGATTGATTTCTCAGCATCTGTATGCTGTCCACATGTACAGTCCATGATCCAGCTCAGACACAGTCAAGGTTTGTGTTTGGATGCCATTGTCCGTTCTAGCATTTTTATAGGCGCTCTCAGTGTGTGTTTTAAAAAAAATGACATTTTTATAATTTATGTGTTGTGTGTAATGGGTGGGAAAGAAAAGCTCAATATAAATGGGCAATGTATATTTTACATTTTAATAAAAATATTCTTTGTCTGTCTGTCTGTCTGTCTGACTCACTCACTCACTCACTCGACAGGAATGAAAGGCTACCAGCCTGACGTCAAGCACCCCCCGCCCTCGTCTTTGATTTGCGTAGCCCTTAAGTCGGGATAGGTATTTCACTTTAAGCTGGTTTGTTGTTTTGTGTAAACGTTTTTTGAAATAGTGAATGATTACTGCAGTCAGGATTAAAACGTTGTGTATACCGACCTCTTGTGGTCGGTACAAATATTTTCTTGGGGGGGTTCGGGTTAGGTACCTTAAATCGCCCATATGAATTGTTTTAAGTAGAAATGCAAGGAATCGGCAGTGAGCGATTACTGAGGATTTAGACGTTGTATATACTGGCCTCTGTTGGTTAATGGTATAACTTTTGGAATAGTTTAGCAATATAACGTTCGATAGAAAGCACCCCGGGCTGTTCTTTTGCAATACACTCATCTGTCAAAAAGTTACAAAATACTGCAAAAAAGTTTATTACATGATAAAATAGTTATAAACCTTATCTATTCTCAATGTTTTTTCCAAGATGGCGTTAAATTGTGTGCCAGGTCGAAGGGCAATACGTGAATCATTTCGTAGTCTAACAGTCTTGGCCAACTTTAAAAAAAGCACCAGTTCCCCACCCCCATCACACCCTTATCCTTTTATAGCCCTGCTAATCTCACTTCGCTAGCTGATCACACGAGGCATCGGCCCCAAACCATGGAAAGCGTCACCATTAATCACGGGATCGAAACCCCGGTACGTAACCAGTCCTTCTTCGAGGGGATTAAACCGAGGGACTGCGTGGAGGATCACAGCCTTTTCGCCCTTCCCGGACCCGCTTTTCCGGGTCTGGGGGAATACGATGGGACGGTGCTCCGCAGAAAGAGGCAGGGAGCCGATGTCGGTTTTCAAGTGCTTCTGGACGTGGCCCAGTTCCGTCCCGAGGACATCCTCATCCAGGTGCTTGAAGGCTGGCTGCTGGTTAAAGGCCAGCACGGCCGTAAGATGGACGAGCATGGCTTCGTTTCTCGCAGCTTTACTCGGCAGTACCGGCTTCCCGAGCACCTTCGGGCAGGAGACTTGAGAGCCATGCTATGTCATGATGGGATCCTGGTGGTGGAAACCAAAAGCTGCGCTCCCAGTTCCCCATGAGCACTTCCAGTTACACACTGGCTGGAAACAGGCTCACCAAGACTGTATATGTGAATGTAAGCCCAACACTTATGTTTAAAATTAGCAATTAGAAACGGAAAAGTGTAATGGCGAACGACTTGTATGTAGCACTTAATAAACCTTCATTACGGTGAGTCTCAGGATAAATTTATTTTCCGGGCATCTGATTGCATGTCTATGAATAGCGCGATGGGAAGCTGCGCTGATAGCCAGACGGTCTTTTAAACAGTTGTATTTAGGGCGTCTTTACTTACATGTTTTGAGTTTACAACGTTTTCGCAAAGTTAAGACCAATTATACTTCAGGATTATGAAACATTTAAGTGTAAAATATTTAACGTGTTCTTAGAAATAAATGCACTCCCTAATTAGATGAAGTAAAAATGAGTATCGACACACCATAACGAAATGTGTCCTCTGCATTTAATCCATAGCAGTGAGCAACTATCATTCAGCATCTGGGGTAATTGCATGGGGGTAGTACCTTGCTGATCGGGGATTCGAACCAGCTACTTTTACTATCACAAGCACACTTCCCTAACCGTTAGGCCAATACTAGGAGCATAATATTAATATTTTCTGCGTTTACTGAATTAAGACTTTTGAATTTACATAATTTAAATATTTAAATCACCACCTGTCTTTATAACAGTATTTTAATTCAAACATTTAGTGATTATACGAATTTTAATCTTAAATAGTAAATAGTCAACTGTCATTCAGGAGCGTAGGAACCAGAGGGGGGGGGGCATGTAGCCTAACCGGCCTAATTTCGCTTCATTCATCCCCCCACTAAATAGACCTCTGTATTTAGATTAAGTTGTGTCCCCCCTAAACAAACAAATAATAAAAAACTCTCCCCTACGCCACTGCTGCCATTTGATAAAGTGTTTCACTTTCTTTGCTGCACGTCGGTGACGGGGCCACTCGCTGGCTGAATTAATGGTTAAAAAGGCTGTTGGACTCCCAGACATAAGAAAGCCGTGACCGGCGGGTACTAACCAGGACCAGGGGAACACTTAACAGGAACAGCGCGTGCTAACCGAGAGCAGGGGGCCGCGATAGTGACCCGCGATGCTGCCTGACATGAGGCCACTCCGGGCTCCTCCTCCCCAGGTTTCAAGCCGAGCATGTGCGGCGCTGTTGGTTTCTCACACATGAGTGTGGGTTGCGGGAGGAGGCAGGGGCAGGAACTGAAGCGGCATAATGCGCATTGGGCTGTGGTCTGGAGGCATCGCTGAACTCAGAGGACGGCAAATTAAGGAAGCTGCCCTACTAACGCCGGAAGAAGACTTGTGGAAAAAGCTGAAAATATCACTTCGGAGGGAATCGCGAAGCTTGTCTCGGCTGGCCGGACAGGTCCTCCCCGGGAGGTGCTGCCCCAAATGATGGCGCTGAGGGCGAAGGCTTTGTACGACTTCGATTCCGAAAACCCGGGGGAGATCTCCATGAAGAAACACGAAGAGCTGACTTTACACAGTGAACAAGACATAGAAGGCTGGTTTGAAGGTACGAACGGCAGAGGGGAACGGGGACTGTTCCCCGCTTCTTATGTGGAGATCCTGAGGACCAGCGCTGGTTCCGACAATCAGGGGGCGGCACACGGCAGCGGTTCAGCTGGAGGCTACGGAGCTTCTGATACGAGCCAGACTCCAGTTGATCAGTCCGCCAAAACCGCAACACCCAAATTACCCGCGCTTCCCACTTCATCTCATCATAAGTATCAGTCCAGCGACGACGACTGGGATGATGACTGGGATGAGAGCTCAGGCGGCGGAAGCGCTCCCGGTGTCGGAAGACACAGCGATGGCAATGGACCTTCAATATACAGTATATCAACTTCAGCAGGCCGGGGTCCAAATGCCCAGCATGCCAGGGGCTCGGGAACAGTAAGCAGGAACCTCAACAGGTTCACAACCTTCGTGAAATCTGGAGGAGAAGCGTTTGTGCTGGGAGAGGCATTGGGCTTTGTAAAAGACGGGGACAAGATCTGTGTCGTAATGGGACAGTCCGGTCCAGAATGGCAGGAAAACCCTTACCCGTTTACATGTACTATTGATGATCCAACCAAGCAAACAAAATTCAAGGGGATGAAGAGTTATATCTCATACAAGCTCACACCTACCAACACGCAGAACCCAGTCTACAGGAGATACAAGCACTTTGACTGGCTGTATGCCAGGTTAGTGGAAAAATTTCCAGTTATCTCTGTCCCCCATATTCCCGAGAAACAAGCCACTGGGAGGTTTGAAGAGGATTTTATTTCTAAAAGGAGAAAGGGACTTATATGGTGGATGAACCACATGACTAGCCACCCCATACTGTCCAAGTGCGACGTTTTCCAGCACTTTCTCACTTGTGATAGCTCCGATGAAAAGGCTTGGAAGCAGGGCAAAAGGAAAGCGGAGAAGGACGAGCTGGTGGGCGCCAGTTTCTTCCTAACAATCAGCACTCCCCCAGCCCCACTCGACCTGCAAGAAGTGGAGGGTAAAATTGAGGGCTTCAAGCTTTTCATCAAAAAAATGGACGAAAGTCTGCTGCACGTCAACGCTGCGATAAATGAATTTGCGAGGAAACATGTAACGGGGTTCAAGAAGGAGTACATGAGAGTAGGACAGTCGTTCAAATCCCTCGCCCAGGCTTTTGAAATCGACCAGCAGCCCTTTTCTGGTGGCTTAAACCACGCCATCGCCTACACTGCCGAGACTTACGAAACCATCGGCGATTATTTTGCCGAGCAACCGAAACACGACCTCGACCCCATAATTGATTTGTTAACCGTCTACCAGGGACACCTGTCAAACTATCCTGACATCATCCATGTTCAGAAAGGTAAGGTAGCCTTTCAGCTTTTCATACAGCCCTAGGAGGACGCAGAATTAAGATGCAGCCTGATTTGCTTGGAGTAGTTACAGTTTGCGAAGACAGAGACATTGATCCTGCAAGTTAAAGTGAACTAAAAAAATAACAATGTATTTTATCATGTGTGACTGTTCTCAGATTATGTAACTACACCAGCCTGTCTACAAAAAAATTCAAAAATAATGTTGAGGTTACCCCCGTATTATTATTATTAATAATAATAATAATAATATTAATATTAATAATAATAATAATAATTAATAATAATAATTATTATGGCCTATCCTAAGGTTATAACCTAACCTATATAACCTAACTCGTGACTGGTGAGGTTATGATATCTTGAAGTTAATTGCTGAACATTTCGTACTGTTATGATGGGAATATGCGTGTCTATAACTGCTTACTAAGAGACACCGGCAGATTAATTGGGGGACAAGCCTCATTTGTTACAGCACTGAAGTTTTCTTAGTGGATTATTGGTTTGATCCGCGCATTATACTGAACACGCGCCTCACCCATAATACGCCGTTTCTTTTTTAGCAATATGGCCATTAATCCTTTTTTAAAACTAGCTTGTAGATCCTTAGTTCAGGATGTTGACACGGGGGTATGTGGACTCAAGGGTATTACTTTGGGCTGAGCATTGAGGGGTTGAGGTCTCTACCCCCAGGGGGTTGTATTGACTGGGTTTGATTATTGGGGAGGGGGTTACAATCCCCCATCCCCTCATAATTTACGCCCATGGGTGGAGTATTTAAAGCAGGCTGTCACTGTACCTCAGCTCATATTAGAGCGGCACCCTTTGGCATTGATGGGGCCCCCTGTCTGGCTGTTACGCAGTCTGTAGGAAATGCCGTTTTATAATGCAACGGTGATCTTACGGAATACCACGGGTTTAATGTGAAAGGACAAGCGACAGGTTGTGCTCATGAACCCGTGACGCTGTTGGGCTGCTAATCCCATAAACAGCGTGCATTTCGCCGATGGTTGGTGCGCTGCAGCTTGCTTTGTATCTCACACCTTTTTTTTTTCCGATGTAACCACCAATCTGTTTTGCGTCGTCTGCCAAAAGTATTTCTGTCCTGCTCGGTACATATTACATAACATTAAATGTTTCCATTTTTACTTTTTAATAGATCATACGACGCTGCGTGGCTGACGCTGCCAGAATGACAGGCACTTCTATTCCATTAAGCGTATGATGAGAAAGTCATTCTGGGTCAATAGCTTGAAGGTATTTCATCATAGTCAAACACTGAACTGAAGTGTCCGGGGTTTCTCACGTTCGGATGAACTTACTTTAGGGATGAATATTAAACTCTCTAACTTGCATTTTTCGGTTGTTCTCCTAAACTGCACCAGCGGACGTTTTAGGCATAGATAGCTGTTGTATAGTATTTTCCTAAGAAAAGTGACCTTGAAATTTAAATTGAATTCAGACTTGCTAGTTTTGTTTTGTCTGTGTGTCTGGGTGAGCTTATCTTCTGTGCAACTAGAGCACAACTATTACCGAGGTCATTGCAGAATTACTCATCATTAAATTAATAGCTGCATAAGGTTGAAGGTCGGAACCCTGTATTTATAGATGGGACCCTGCACTGTCAGAAAAATGAAAGGGAACCAATGCTGACCAGTATGAGAGTCCAAATTCTCTGCATTCACATATTGAAATCTGCTTCTCTAGTAGCATCTGAACCAAGTGCTCCTCTCAGTTTTTGATCACTTTTCCATGTTTTGTGAGGACAGAAAACAGTCAAGGAGTTTATTCTCATTAACCTGTCACTTCTGTTGATCGTAGAAAAGTATGGGGCAAGGAATGTTCTGTGCAGATGGGAGAACTGGCCACGGTCTGCATTTGGTCACAACAACTTTTGCAATAGGATTAGGGTTCTGAGATGGTGCGTGAGCCTCACAGTAGAACCACAGGACTTTGTTGGGGTCCACACCTCCAAGATTTTGTTTCAACCAACCAGCTGAGTATTCTGTGACTGTAACTTTTTATACTTAATTGGTTGGTTGAAATAAATCTTGATCTGGAGTTCTACAATCTGGTCCTGAACTACCCACCTCTGGGCTTGTCTGCCTGGTGTACTTTAATCCCATTATTTGACACTTCTAATCGGATATGGCAAAGAAAACGAAAAGTGTGCCTTGGGTTCTGGTTTGTAAGGTCGTAGAACAGGGGTGGACAATCTTATCCACAAAGGGCCAGTGTGTATGCAGGTTTTTGGGATAACCTTTAGGTCAGCTGTTCAAACCCAGGTGTGAGGACTCTTCAGCCAATCAGTCCTATAATTAGTAATTAATTAGGGAGTTGCAGCGAAAACCCGCATACACACCAGCCCTTTCTGGATAAGATTGCCCCCCCCCGTCTTAGAATATGAGGTGATTTATAGGGAGTAATTTGATGACTGATGTGCTAATGACCCTGGCTGAGCCCATCCTGGCATAGGGCAGCCCTCTCACTGCAGTTCTGATGGCGAAAATGTCCTGGAAAATGTGAGCTGTAGCTCTGCCTTGAGTTATAAAGGTTCCGGTCCTGTGAGTCATGCACTGTGTACAGAGTTAGCTGGAATTCGACTGCCTGTATGCGCCACACATCAGATTCATCTCTAATGATTCTCTTTGCTCTGTTCCTCTGTCTTTCCATCCATTCATCTGTTTTCCTACAATCATTTGTTCAATGAGCCTGAACTCTATTATAGGTAGCACTGGGCTCTAAAACAGCTATAAAACTAATTAGGAGTACCATTTCATTTATAGCACTAGCTGTGTTGTCAGCCCAGACGATGTGTCAGATAATCTAACTCTCTGAATAACTTGACAGTGCTGTGTCTGAGGCCATTTTAGCTTAATTCGTTTAAGTTTTACTTGCTACAAATAAGACATAATTTTTTTAACGGCCTCTTGCTGCTGACAGCCAGAGAGACCAGAAAGTTGGCTTCCTGTCTGCATTTAGGGAAGATTTTTTTGTTCTCTGACCGCCATACTAATCTGTACTCCTGACCTCCTTCACAGGAGCTCTGACCAAGGTGAAGGAGAGCCAGAAGCACATAGAGGACAGCAAGATGGATCGCTCACCACTGGAAGGAATCAACGAACGGTGCAACATCATCTCATTCGCCACACTGGCTGAGATCCACCACTTCCACCAGATCCGTGTCCGTGACTTCAAGGATCAGATGCAGTACTACCTGAAGCAGCAGATCTCCTTCTTCCAGAAGGTTACTGGCCGGCTACAAGACACCCTGCAGAAGTTTGACACGGCTTAGGACTGAAGCAGAAAAGCACAGAAACAGGTGGAATCAGGAATCTCTGCTTTAGCAATGCGACAGAAACAGGAAAGGCTCCTCCCCTCCTTGCCAAGATTATCTTCTTCCAAAGGCTTGGTCTCCTCCTGTTTTATGACCTGAAGACTCTTTGGAGAAATGTGGCTGCTGGATGATGACTTCCGAGATGTTCCTGAGCCACGGATGGAACATCTGTAGGACTGTACAGATGCCGCATGTATTTTGAACAGAACAGCACTGTTTGCCAGATCCTGTCTGACCAAATCACTGCACCTCTGACCATGGTGGATTATTGTGTGAACATTTATTTGCCAATTTCTTAATTTTACCAAAGTAACTACAGAGAAAAAAACAAGTTTCTTGTGTTTGTAGTAACACTGCAGCCTCTGGGGACTCCTAAAGCCTCACATCATTGCTTGGATATGAAATACAGTAAGTTTCTGGAAGGGTGTTTAAAACTGATCACTATGTCTTCTCTGCCATCGACAAACTCCTTTACCAGCTCAGATGAAATGTTTACAGTTTCACGACAGACCAGTGATGACCGGCTGTGCCTCCTTTTTTCCAAAATAAATTTCCAGTTTACAGATAAAATTTTGCAATTTGAGGACTCAGTGTTCCTTTTCCTGGACGAAGACAGCTTGTTTTTAGAATGAACAGCCTGGAAAGCACCGCACTGATGTCATGCTCCAGTCCTGCAGGACTCACATTCCAGGGTGGGCCTAGCAACCCTGCCTTAACTCTTTATGACTCCGATGCCTGGACCGGGGACAGGGTGTGGACCAGAGGAACACAGGACCTGTTGAGAAAGGGGGAAAACTGAGCCCCCCCCTCCAAAAAGACATTAACGTGTCAGGGCACCCCTGCTGTGATGACATGATTTAGAAGATATTGATCTTACATGAATGCCAGCTTCCTTTGAAAGCAGCTGAAAACAATTTTGACTTTTACATAACTGGGTGGTACTCCAAAAATGGCTAATAAAATGTCACTCCTCTGCTAATGCTGCCATCTGAGGAGGCTGGAGGCCGTGAGGAGGCGAGCCAGTGCTCTGTCCACTCACAATGCTTCTGTGCAAGGCAGACTGGACATTGCTTAAGATAACCACCAGAGACTTCTGCTGGCATAGAGGAACCAAAAGTAAATGACTCTGAATGAGAGATGCTGGAGAGATGTTGGCTTTTTTCTTTTTAATTTAGCTCGACCCCTTGGAAGGTCTCTCAGCTGTTTCTATTCATAAAAAAGCTTTTGCACCAGTGGACAATGGCGCCTAGCGTGAAAGGAAATCATAATTGTTGGCATATGATTCTAATTTCACAGAAAATGTTTTGTAAGCATGAAAATGGTGTTTGTCCTTTAGTCAATGACTATAAAGAGACTCTGCTCTGAATTTGTTTGTAGAGAGCCTACTTTGTTCTTGGGTGAAATGTCAAGTATACAAGCAGCAATGCACACAAATTAGTGACCAGTTCCAACTGTAAGCAGTATTGGAACAAGCGCTATACGTTTTTCAATCATAGCAAGAACCTAATAAAACAAGTGCAACACTAAAAGCATTCAGGCAGCATAAGAGACCAGCAAGGGGGTATGCAGTAAAAAAAAATTAAAAGCCTGTTTTTCATGAATAAGCAGACTGTTGGTTACTGCAGTAAAGTAACTGCTCCCCCTGGTGATAAACTTGGGTCCACCTTTCCTTTCTGGCACTCAGTAAATATGGAGAAGCAGCTGTTGTCTTTGACATGCAGCCTGGCGTCTCCTGTCTGGACGGCAGACATGTTCACCTCGAATAGCCCTTTTGTCCTCACATCACACGGAGAGCTTGAGTAGAATACTCACGCTCGGGGACAGACTCGTTTTCAGGGATTCCACTGGAAATGGCCTAACAGAAATGGATCATTCTCCAGCGTGATGAAACTTCAGCTTCACTCTCTGCCTGCCCTGTTTACATCTTCAGAACGCCACTCACCATCTTGATGCAAGTAAAGGACACCACAGTGTTTTGGGTTCTGGTTTATTTTCTGAGATTTCAAGTACTTCCATTCAAACTGCCACGTCCGTCGGTCAAAATTATTTCCCAGTTCTGCATTTCTTTTATTATTAATTCAGTACATTAAAAACCTGCAAAAATTGGTCATAAATGGCTAAATATACAGTGCACTTGTTTAAATAATTAATTAATTGTTAGAATGCACGTGGTATATTTGTGACTTGTGACTACACCTAGCTTTGACCAGCTTAACTAACTGACATACCAGTGACCCGTGACTGTGAGTGGCCAGAGGGTAAGTTTTCACCGGAAAAAATAAAACCTTATGCAAATAATGTAGCAATGATCCTAAGCCCAAACCTTCATCTCTGCACTGAAGGTGGAGATGTTAGTCAAAGAGAGGTGAGTGTAACAGAGTTATTGAGGCGTGACAGAGAATGAGCTGACTGCCCACATCACCCAGAAAAAGTAAATGAAAATTGTGAGTCATTGTGGAATCCTTCATTGTTAATCATTGTTGTCCTATTCACTGCTCAGTACCTCTATCCTGCTAAATCTCTGACCCTTTAATAAATGCCTAACCTATGAAATACTGCAGACCTGCATTAGGCGTGTCCCTCCACTGCGCTTTGGGCTTCTGGGAGCTTCTCCAAGAAAGAAACTAACTCCAAGAAAAACTAACTTCTGTATTCTACTGAAGTTATGACGGTCCTTCTCTCTTCAGTGTGAGAAACAACATTGATTTGCAGCTATTAAAATGCTTCTGAAGAGCATCAGGGAAATATCATCCTGGTTGATGGTTGGTGGCCACTAGCCCTGCCATGTCCTTTGAGGGACTGAAAGAAATACAGACGCTCCCAAGATTACTATGGTTACAAAAAGTAGGCTAACGTAGGCTAGGCTAGGTTATGATGTTTGTTATGTTAGGTCAGATAAAGTCAGGTTGGGGAGCATGCACTAATGCAATTGCGTTGCCACACCCACCACATGACAAAACACCTCAGGATCCCGACTGGCGACCTACCAGGCAGACACACGGTCCAGTCCCACCCTCCGGAAATGGCCATCCATCTGCCGCAGCCAGGTGTTACATGGGTGTCCCCTTGGCCTGGTCCAGCCGCTTGGATCCTGCGAGCCCGATCACCCTCAGGGAAACGCACCACATGGCCGTAGTGCTGTAACTGAGGCTCCATCACAATGCAGGTAATTTGCCTAATTTGGGACTTCTCTAGCTACCCTTTGTTCGACACAAAGTGAAACCAGCAGTACCCAAGGATTCTCCGAAAAGACACAGTACGAAAGGAGTCCAGTCTTCATCTCAGCTCACTGGATAGTGTCCATGTCTCACAGCCATACAGCAAGACAGGGAGCAGACTTGGACCTTCATCCTCTTGCAAAGATATCGAGAGTGCCATGCACCCCTTTCCAGCAACCTCATAATCTCCCACTCTCTCCCAATCCGTCTACTGACTTCATAGTAGTCACCAGAGACATGAATGTTGCTGCCAAGGTAAGTGAATCTCTCAACGAGGTCGACATTCTCCCTACAGACAGACACACTACTGATGGCTGTGCCCAAGAAGTCATTAAAGGTCTGGATCTTAGCCCAACACCCAGTCCATGCAAGCATTGAACAGAGTAGGAGCAAGAACACCCTCTTGGCGAACCCCAGAATCAACTGGGAAGAATGCACAGGTTCTCACTTTATTCTGCACAGCACTTACAGTACCAGTGTGCAGGCCAGGCATGACGTCCAGCAACTGGGGGGGATTCCATGAAGCCTCAGGATGTCCCACAGGTCAACTTGATCAACTGAATCAAATGCTTTACTAAAATCGCCAGGATGGGGTCGATGGTAGACTTCCATCCATCCATCCGTCATCTCCTGCTAAATCCGAGGTCGGGTTCGGGGGCAGCTGTCTCAGCAGGGAAGCCCAGACTTCCCTCTCCCCGGCCACTTCATCCAGCTCTTCTGTGGGAATCCCGAGGCGTTCCCAGGCCAGCCGAGAGACATAGTCCCTCCAGCGTGTCCTGGGTCTTCCCCG
>JAAGVU020000040.1:21968402-21997723 GCA_011763525.2 Mormyrus iriodes
CATGTAGACTGGTTGGGCAAACTCCCATGAACCCTCCAAAACCCTGCGGAGAGTATAGAGCTGGTCCACTGTTCCACAGCCAGGGCGAAAACCACAGTGCTCCTCCTGAATCTGAGGTTCGACAATCCGGCAGACCCTCCTCTCCAGAACCCCTGAATAGACCTTACCAGGGAGGCGAGCAACTGATCACGGATTCCTGTTAAGGATGACCCTAGCAAGGACCTGAGACTTACCTGGCACAGAGGGCAATATTATTCCCCTGTAGTTGCCACAATCACCCTTACTTTTTCAGATAGGGACAACAAGTCCTGTTTTCCAGTCAGTTGGGATGATGCCTGTTTCCCAAATGGAAGCAAAGATTGCCTGCAATGCCAGGAGGATAGCCTTACCACCAGCCTGGAGAAATTCACCCCAGATACCACAGATCCCCGCAGCCTTCCCTACCCCCAGCTGATTCACCACCCTTGCAATCTCTATGAGATTGGATGGTTCACAGCTGATCGGAAGATCAGTCTCAAGGATCCATTTTGGATCCAGAGATGTCCAATGTCCTAGCTGGAGGATCAGCTTTAAACAGCTGCCCAAAGTACCCGACCCAGGGGGTCACTACTGCAGTGTCATCCGTAAGGACCGTTCCGTCACCTGCCCTGACTGCAAGTCTCTGGGGTACAGATTCAGATGTATGTAATGCTTCGATTCCTCTGTAAGCTGGACGTGGGTCAACAGACCACAGATGGTGTGTCACCTGCTCACAGATTCTTCTAACAAATGCCTCCTTATCTGCCCACAGAGCTCTCACAGCCATCCTCCTCAGTTCCCGGTACAGATTAGAGTTGCCACCAAGTTGTGTGCTGTGACTCCTCCTGATAATATCCAGGGTGCCCTGTGAGATGAAACACCTCCTTCTGGAAACACCAGCAACACCAACACAACCCTCAGCAACCTTCAAGGTCTTATCACTGAAGGTCTCCCACTTCACATTAGAGTAGGCAGTCGCACCCAAGTCTGCAAGTTCCTCACACAAACTATGTGCAAACTCATCAGAAACAGCTTAATCTTGGAGCCTGGCGAAGTCCAGCCTCCTTCTCCTTGTAGGTGGTAGCCTACTGGATCTAAGCTGGATCTTCAGAGTAGCAACAACAAGTCTGTAAGCAGAGTTCACAAATTGGGCACTTCTGTAGACCCCGCCGTTCTGCAGGGGCCTCCAGCATCTGCCCACGAGGATGTGATGGATCTCCTTCACTACCCCGCCAGTATTGGAATACCAAGTCCAACGATGTGACTCAGGGCGCTGGAACCAGGACCCAGTGACACGCAGCCCCTGACCTTTCGCAAAATCAAGGAACATGGAACCACTCTCACCCCGGTCACCAGGCCCGTGGGGACCGACACAATCCTCATAACCAGCCCTGTCAGTGTCAGTGGTTGCACTGAAGTCACCCATGGCCAGGGGAGTGTCACCTCGTGGGCACCCATCCACCACCAAGCAAAGTTAATAAAATGTCTCCCTCAACAAGACATCACTCACTGCGGTCAGAGCAGACACTGAGACAACAGACAAGACTCCCAGAGAGTGCCTTTTCATGAGTCTCATGATACACTCGTTGAAAGAAATGATATCAGTCACCATTGAGAGGAGCCGATCTGTCACAGCAACAGCTACTCCCTGAGTATGGCAGCCATCAGAGCGATCAGACCAAGAGAGAGACCTCAGAGAGCACCGCCACTGAAATGTGGAGTTTACGAAGCTCCCCTGATTGCAGAGGAAGATGGTCATCTTGCCGAAGAGACAAAATACTCTGTTGGATGTTGTCCAAGTTAAGGACAATGCTGGACAATACCTCCCACCCAGTCCATGACGTGCTGGCCAGTCACAGGAGCACATTCAGTGAGAGACTGAGATTACCCAAATGCACCATTGAACGACACAGGAAATCATTCCTGCCTGTGGCTATCTCTCTGTACAACTCCTCCATCTAAGCACAAGTATACACTGCAACAACTGTACATCCTTATATAATAAAGGCAGTATGATAAGAGGGGCACCTCAATTCAATTAATCTATATTCAATTTTCTGTAATATTTTAGGATATGTATATATTGAGTTATTGTAATATTTTGTAATTTGTAATATATTGTAGTATTAATATTGGTATTTTAACTTATAATAACTTACTTACTCACTTTCTTTCTTACTGTCCTGGAGCAACTGTGACCACGTAATTTCCTCAGGGATTAATAAAGTATTCTGATTCTGATTCTGATTCTGATGCTCTACGTCCCTATCCGGATGGGCCGCCTCAAACTGGGACCCAAGTACTGCCGTGCAGCGTGTGATGCCTCAAAGTTAGGTTAAGTTAGGTGTACGGTATTGTATTAAAATGCATTTTTGTCTTTCAATATTTTCACCTTACAATAGGTTTATCAGAACGTAACCCCATCGTAACCTGCGGAGAGGCTGTAGTATAGAGCAGAGGATGCTAGGAAGCACTTTTGTATCTTGTAAATCAAACTAGCCATATGTATTTAACCCAGTGAGTGATTGTGGTTTACAGTCAGCTTTTTTCACTGGACATCTGATGTTTTTCTCCCGCCCTCAGCATGTGGTTAATGGTGATTTGATTCCTCCTTTTTCGCTGATTAGCTTCTGCAGTGGTGCTCAAACTATTTAGGGTCAAACTGAGTCACCCACTGAGTCAAAATGCAGTCGTAATTCAAATAATTATTATGGTTTAGTAAAAACCATGAAATGTAACAAAATTCATATTTGGCTCTTGAATGATAACAAAACATAATGAAGCAAGAGTGCGTGCAGATTCTGTTTCACTTTTGCAGCCCACAATGCTTAAGGGTATATGAGGCTTGTGGGTTACTGACTCATAGTGCAGGATCTTCTGCTAGGTCAAAAACCATTTAAAAACTGAGTGATGGCATGATTTGAACTGCTACCCCTAGTGACTGGAGTTCCATCTAGCTGCCTGATGTTCAGTTCACCAGCATATAGAAGTGCAAATGCCCCCCTGAATCTTGAGCCCCTGTTTCTTGTAAGTGTGTCACTTAGAGGAAGCACATAAGAGGAACTTTTCTCTCCAGCCCTCTTTTCAGATGCTAACACTATGCGGCTGAGATGATTGAATGGCTGACCATAATCCTGTGAATGAAGCGAGTTCTTCAGACCAAGCAGACTTCCAGTAATCAGCCATTGTACCACAGTCCCAAAAGAGCGACAGAAATTTCTTCCTCAATGAAAAGTACAAATAAGGCAACAATTATGCACTGCCATTAAAAATGTTTATACTTTTCTGAAACCTTTTATTCGCTGTGTAAAAGACACCAGAAGATAATCTGAGGGGATTATCCTCATTTTTTCCTTGAAGGTGCTTGGTTAATACCTGTTATACCTGTCAGCAGGGGGTGGAAATTTTTCTGCTAGCTAACTGGGCTAGATCAGTAAAAGTCCAAAATTTCACTATCCAGCGGTCTACTGTTCAGTTTTTTGTACTTTGCCTCTAAATTACTATCCTGTCTGTCAGACACAGTGTCTTTTGTAAATGTGTTCGAGCTGCATGGAAGCGTCACCACTGCCTATCGTGCGCTAATCGGGGTTGTCCTGACAGGCTACGAATGGCTGCACATGCATCCACAGGGAAATGCCATTTCCAGGACCTGACCTGCTGCCTCCAGCCAAGGGTTCTGGGGTTACGGCTAGTGAATGTGTAACAGCAGTATGTACGATATCTCTGCCAGCAGCATTGTACGTTGTATTACTAGCCTCCACGTCCCACAGCACTGGACCAACACATGGATGGTTCCTAGAGACAGGCATGGGTCGTGTAGTAATTTAACTGCAGAACCAGTGATCACGGGGCCCTGAGTTGCCTCGTGTCAGGCCAGTATGACAAACAGAGCTGACTTCATTCTGCAGTGAAACTTAAACAGCTGTGTGTGACGTGTGTGGGTGGAGGTGTGTATTCTTAGTAACTAAATAGGGAAATGGACAGCAGGGCAAAGATAAACACAGTGACTGCTGTTCCGGTGGGAAGACAAGCACAAGGAGCAGTGCTGCGGGAAGAGCCCAGCTGATCAGGACTGACACACAGGAATGGCGTTTATACCCAGAATTTAACAGCCAGTGTTACATCAGCCTGAACATATGACAATATTGGCAAAACCTTCAAATGCATTTTAACCTGGAGACGCCTTTAGAGTGAAAAGCTAGCCACCCCTAGACACTGAGGCTCCCAAAAAACATACAACTACTAACCCGGCGGCAGAATGGCCAGCACAGCTACTAGCCAAGTAATTGATTTAGGTTTGATTCCTGGCTAATTCAGTGGAACTTATTAGGGGGGGGTGTATGATTATGCAAGCTAGGACTCTGTAGATGTGATTGGAAGTCTGCTGGTTCGAATCCCAGTACCTGTAAACTGATGCTGTTGTTGAGCCCCTGAGCAAGGCCGTTTACCCCCATTTGCTCCAGGGGGACTGCACAATAGCTGAATCTGTGCTGTGACTCCCAAGCTTGTTCTCACCTCTTTGTGTGTCTCATAGGGAACAAGATGGGGTACGCGAAAAGCCAATTTCCCTTAGGGATCCATTATTCTTGTCCATTTTTAACAATCAAAGAGGACAGCCTAATTGCTGTGACTATCTTTCAATGACAACTGTCCTTCTAATTAAATTTTGAGGTTAATGAAGTCTATGCCTCAATTTCAGGTCTTCATGATGGATGACATGTCATCGTACCACTTCTTTATTTTTTCCCTCGTCAGATTATTGCAAACAGACACCAATCTATTACCCAACAAACTCCCTTTGTATTGATAGCACTGTGTCTGAGTGGTGTGACGTTATGATCATCCTGACTGTGCGCGATGCTAGCACCACGTGGAAGCACGAGCGGTGAAGGTAAGGGATTAGTAATGAGATTAACTGGTAATGAAGTTAGCGTGATCTCCATTGGCAGCTCAATTACACAAGAGTGGCCCTAAACATAGGAGTGCATCCCCCAGGAACCCATAATGGGATAAGCAATCCAAACAAGCATCTAGCACTCTATAACCTTTGCTCAGTGTTCCCAAATGCGATCTCATCCCTTTCTGCCTGTTACAAGCAGACATGGTCTTTATCCACAGACCTATTACCCTTTGACCTCCACAATGCTCTTGTTCGAATAAAATGTACTGTTTCAGCAAATCAGTCTGAAGGGCCCCTTTCTATAGCATTACCATCTTTCACTTCCTGTTTCTCTATAAATACACATATTTATATATCTAGATAAGTCCATATGTATTGTAAACCAGACAGTTGTGATGTCTATTTTGGTTGGGGATCTTCCTTACCATAAGTTAGTCTTAAATCTGTTTTTCCAAAGAACGGGGAAATTATTTTGAAGCAGAACTGGGAACAGACATGGCTGATTCAACTGCCTGTCACTCGGTCAGCTCTGACAGCATCATTACATCCTCTGTCTGGAATGCTGCCCTCAGCTTTAGGCTGGGATTCTGTGGGGAGTGGGGGGAGGGTGAACAGCATCGTTGTCTTCTACTTTTTGTCTGGGCTGAGAAGGTACAGCTGGTTATTAGCTGCCCATCTTGTTTATCCATTAGCTACAGTCATCATAAACATTGACGTGACTTTTTAATTCTGATTCAAGGGTTTTATATTGAATCAGCCTACAGTTCAGTGGCCAGGAGGCATTTAGGTTATGATTGTGTATCATCTCTGAAGCCAATTCATAACAATGAGTCTTGTAGGGAAAAGAGCATGCTGGCACTCCAGATAAGACAGGAATCGTGATGAATCATGTCAGCAATTCAAATCACTCTACAACTATATAATGTAAGAATCTGCAGTAGTATTTTCTTAGTTGGGTTACTAAAGTAAACAGGCTCACCTGTGACAACTTACTCTGAAACGATGTCAGTCTTGCATATTTCCCTGAAAGTCAGCAGTGGTTGAGCAACGCATGACCTTCTGCTTTTTACATTATGCTGGACATCTTCTCACAGGCTGCCTCTGCAGCAGCAGCCGTCATGAGATCACCGTCACTACTAGAGGAAAGCAGCAGCACAGGTCTAGGCAGCAGCGGCTCGACCAGAAGCATCGGGCAGCTTTAAGTGCCGCTCCTTGGAACTGTGCAGTCATAGAGTCTTTTGTATCTGAAAAGTCGTCCTTTTTCACTGGTGTGTATTCGGCTGCTGACATGCTGGAGTCTCTGGTCGCAAAATGGGAAAATTAATCTATCACGTGTCGCAATCACTGAGAAATATGCGTTTGCAATGTTCATGGCTCCATTAAACGAAGAGTTAATGAAAGCAGCAGGGAGTCTTGGTAACAGGGATGAAGAAATAACTGCCTGTTTTGCAAACACATGCTGCTTTTGTTTGACTACCAACAGTGAAAACAGAATCGCTGTGGGTTTAGGAGCATCTGTAGGACAAATATTCTCAAGATCCGAAATTAGGCTCCCTTTTATTTCAAAGGAGATGTAACTGCAGGAAATAATTAATGGCAGGGGGGAATTGAAAGCAGTGGCTGTAAACAGACACCACTTCAGATGTTATCGCTGTTAGTGTTGCTGGTTCGCACTATTGGCTCACACCTCTGGGCCAGGAGTTGAAATCTCACCTCATTTGCAGTTTGCATGTTCTCTCCATGTCGTTTGGGTGTCCTTCCGCATTTAGGCTGAGTGGTCTCTCTAACTTGCCCATTGTGTGTGTGCAGTGGACTGGTGTAACCCTAACCTTCTCCCCTTTGCTGCCTGGGGTAGGCTTCACCCCCCCTATGATGCTGACCAGAATACTGGGTTAGAAGTTGCATGTTTTCCTTTCTGTTATAGTCAGTTCAATAGAGTCAGAGTTTGCGCCTGAAAATGTACATTCGTGAAGCCAAAGCACAGTTTCCTGTCAGGCATTTTTGCTCATCATAAACCTGTCATCCCCAAGCATGCTGTTATTTACCAGAACTAATGATTTAAAGACATTTCATCTCGTGCTACATCTTCATTGCCATTAAACTTTACCACGCATAATTTATTGGACAAAATACGGGCCTCTTGTGGACGTAGTATATTTTGGATCCTTTTCTGTCAGAATAGGTGTGTCAGTTTTATTTAAGCAAAACCAAGAATGAAACCAGAAAATCAGTAGCAGCCTGAGCATAAATAGAAAGCTATAACAAAGGACTGCAAGACATAGACAGGAAATGGCTGTTTATTATGATCAGTGGTACAAATAATGTACTATGATGTGGGATTGAAGACAAACAAAAAATGGACAATCAATAGAGTGTGGCGAGGCCTAGGAGCTCAGGCAATAGTCAGCATGTTTCATACAATATGAACTTGCCCTTCTGGTTAGAGAATGAGTGCCAGGGAGCCAAACACCAGGATGCTAGAGGATGAGGAAGACGCCGAGAAAATGGGTTCAACTTGTTATACAGGAAGAGCCTGAGCACCTGCTAGATTTGGGAGGTGGATCATTTTTAATCGGCTGCGCTGAAACCTCACAATGGTGCCATAATTTGCTCAGTTTACACAAAAGGTAACATGGTGGCTCCACAGAGTGAGTCTGTGTCTTTGTTTGGTGGTGTGTCATTATGTGTCAACACGTAGTGTCCATAGTGTGTGATTAGCTGTGTGACTGTACATGCGTGTGCCCTGCAGTGGACTAGCACCCCATCCTGGGTGTTCTCTTCCCATGTGCCCTCCCTATACTTCCTGGGATAAGCTCCAAGCTTATTGAATGGCTGGAAGCTGGAGAGCAGGGACCAGTACCCACAAAATCTGGCTTCATTCAACCCCCCCAAATAAATAGACCTTTGCACCTTTGCATTTAAATGATTAAATTGTGTCCCCCCTCAATATCAAACTCTCTCCTATTGCCATTCGTTGGAAGACAGAAGCATGTATGGATATATATATATACACATATTCAATTCAATACAATTTATTTTTATATAACGCCTTTCACAAGAGTTGCCCCGAAGCGCTTTACATGATATTGAGAGATAGGAATAATATAGGAAAAAGGAAAGGCAAGAAATTAACTAAAGAAAGAAGAAAGGCCAGATGACAACGGAGGAGAGGAAAGATACAGAAAATAGTAAGCATGCACAAAGCTGAAAACCAAATGCATTGTCTCCACCTACTGTATAAAACGTGAATTACAGTATTGTATGAATACGAGAACACCGCAAATTTGTCTGATTATCACCATCATATTAATACAGTAAAATGGATAGAATCAGAAATAAGCCTTCAACAGATTTGATTTTTTTTTGCATTTTTAAATTTACGGCTATCCATCCATCCGCCCAGGTATCGATAGGGCACAGACAGAGCTACACCCATGACAACGTGCCAGTAGATTATCTCTATCTGAATTATTTTGCAATATCCCAAAGCAGCACTTTACAGTATTTGACAGGCTCTATCCTGAATAAGGCTGGTACCGTCTGGATACGTTCTGGGTCAATGGGAATGCAGGGCTTGCTCGACGAACCAATTAAAGAGTAAATGTCTTCTGTTTTCTTACGTCATATTTCAGGGACAGAATCGCAGGTCCCATCCATGTGGCAATCTGGTCGCAGGTGCAGCGGGTACTGGTCTAGAATGCGATCCATTAAATATGTCAGAAATATAGTCTATAACCAGTCTGACAACGGCTTCTGAGGAATGGCATGAAGCCTGAACAAGGTGAGACATTAAAGGTTTTGAATAAAGTTTGAAATTATGTATGTCTTGAAAATTTGCAGATGATGTGCAGGAATATAGTTGCAAGTGTGCTCAATGAAAATCGGAAATAGTGTGAACATATGATGCTGGATGGATGATGATTATTGTCTTCGGTCACCCACCTTATATGACACGACATTTTCAAAAGCAGTTTGTCTATATATATATATATATATATATATATAAAACTAAGGAGATTGCTTTCTAATGTTATTTCACATGTTGACCAGTTGAATAAATCCTGTATTTTGAATTAACATTTACATTAACTGGATCGTGCACTGAAATTTAGCACCAGTTAACGTTGCATTTGTAATGTCCCCATAAGCTACTTAATTAATGAGTAATGCTCTCACAATATTTCAGGTTAGCCTTTTCTACGCATTGCCTTGCAGTAGATCCGGGTACCACGTAAATCTTCTGTAAAAATGTAAGCATAATTATGGCCAAACTGGACGAGCAAAGTAAAATTACTCACCAGGAAGGAGTACAAACTAATGCGTCATGTTTTTTTTTTTAATCTTCAGGACTGTTGTAAAGTGCGGCACGTCTTTGGCCATAGCTGCCGGGGCCGCATTTATCGCCGTTCCTTACAGCGTTGCACTTTTGGTCCAGTGGTTGTACGGCTGGCCCGGTTACCCGGGACCTTGGAAATACGTAGAAGCACTAAGGCCTGGGTGGGTTGGCTCACATTCCGGCATGCTGTTTTAAGCTCACCGATTCAGTGAAAGTTAATGTTTGTTCTCTCTTCCCAAGGCGGATATACGCTTTAACTAGAGCCGTGCTGGAAACTGTGAAGTACCTGAAATACGGCAGACTGTACTGTCGGTGGAAACTGTGGTACAAGAATATCGATAATCATAAATATTATGAAAAAGTAAATGCTTACACCAAATACACAGATAAACGATCAGATAAATAATAATGTGCTACTGATGTTCTCGTTACCTTATTGGCCAGTAGGTGGCCTTACTTAACCGCCCGACGGATATGACAGGAATACCCAATACGGTATTATTTTGATATTGAAATCACATTTAAACTCATTGCACAGTGTATAATTGCTGCACTTTTAATGATCGTGTTGTAAGTCTGCTACTTTCTTGAACAGGGGATCGTTTTTGGCTCTGGTGGCGAGAGATTGGATTTGTACTATTCCCCTAAAACGGACCAATCAGGGGTCGCTGGCTCCCGCGCGGTTGTTTTTGTGTACGGAGGGGCCTGGGGCTCAGGAGAGAGGGGCACCTACTGCCTGCTGGCCCTGCAGATGGCCAGGGAGCTCAACGCAGCTGTGATCTGCCCAGATTATTCCACTTTTCCCAAGGTGTGTCACCATTCGGGTCATCGTAGAAGGGTGTGAATTACTTACAGCACGTAACTGGTCTCTGGTCTGGAACAGTGCCTGTGTCCTGTACTCAGCGGTGTAGGACAGAGTCTGATATTGGGGTTGGGCAGACAACTTAATAATCTAAATGTAAAGTTCTAGTTTTTTTTGGAGGAACGAATGAAGCCAACTTAAGTAACGGGGATACACCCCCCCGTTTCTACACCCTTGACTGTATGTATGTATGTATGTTACGTCTATATGCAGGGGAATGTTTCCCATATGGTCCGAAATATCGCCGAGTGTCTGCTGTGGTTGAAAGAAAATGGACAGAAGTGGAACATTGACACCGTAAGTGGGAACGGTTTCAATCCACTGTACACTGCAGTTTTACAAGGTGTGTAGTGGTATGGAATGATTGGTCTTCCTACACTTTCTTCCCCCCTCTCCACTCTACTTCTGGTCAGGAGAGTGTGTTCCTAGTCGGCCATTCTGCAGGGGCTCACCTGTGTGCTCTGACCACGCTTTTCCTGGCTGAGGGCTCTCATGTGTTGAGCATTCAGGAGGAGATGCAGACGGAGATGTCCTCCTCGATCAGGGGAGTCATAGGTAAGCAAATTCCCCGAGTTGTGTGACGGTCAGGTGCCAGAGGATGGCGGTCTGATATCTCCACAGCATTTCCGGAACTCTGCCCTAGGTCTGAGTGGCGTCTACGACATTGTGGACCACTATGAGCATGAACGGACACGGGGGGTCGAGTTTGTGTCGTCGATGCACAAGGCCATGGGAGGAGTGGAGAACTTTAATCTTTATTCACCTAGAAGGTACTTGCAGAGGCTTTCCAGAGACAGACTGGAGAGGTAGGCATCAAATCCGGTTTCTGCGGTACCGATTCACCGCACAGTCCCACCATCTCTGCATAAATCACCACTGGTGTTCCCCTGCTTGCAGGCTTCCCCCGTTCTGCCTGATCCACGGCACCAGTGACATTGTCGTCCCTGCAGAGTCCTCCGTCCGTTTCTCGGAGACCCTGGCCACGCTCTCACTGAAGGTGTCCCTCTACCTGCTCCCCGGTGTGCAGCACACTGACGTCGTCCTCGATCTCATGGCTCCCGAGGGACGCTGCTACCCCACGGTGTTTGGCTGCATGAAGCAGAGCTGTGTGGCCCTTGCAGGAAGCCCCTCCCCTGATGCTGTCCCCTAATGGCCTTTGGGATCTTGTTAAGGCCTGTTATTTCCTCAGGGGTATTAAATCTTACCCAGACTCCTGTTTGTCATTTGGTGTGTCACACGTGTACATGTGAACGAGTCGCAGGCTCCAGGCCAAGACATGCGGCATTCAGGAATACATGAACGGTCACACACACATGTATTACAACACACTTCACACAAGGAAGCAAACCGTGGCTTTCCACCCATCCATCTAACCCCTCATCCTGGACAGGGACACAGGGGGCCTGAAGCCTATCCCAAGAAGCACAAGGCCGGGGTGCACCCTGGACGGGATAACTGTCCATTGCAGTGCTCATACACTACAGGCCATTTAGAGATAAGGTTAGTCTTTCATTTTCTAAAAATAAATAGTTTTAATTTGATTTCCTAGATCAATTCCATCCATGTTTGACATCCTATGCTCTCTGGTTATCACCCAAATACCATAACTGATAGCTGACAGCACAAACAGGCAGCACTGTGTGTGTTGTCACTAATTTGACACACAGCAGAACTGTTAAGTTAAAATGGAGGTGGGGGGGTTGTCTCCTAGCAAGACACAAAAGCACAGTAATGACCTCATCAAGGCCAAAGGTATTGACCACACGGCAGGGTCAAAGGGCTACTCACACAGGGGTCACTGGTTGGCACACGCTTCTCTGAGCCCTCTCTCAGTCTGCACTTCAGATTGTGCACTGATCAGAAGGATTACAGGGATTTTCTGTCATACATTCAGTATGTTCACCTTAGTGAAATACAGACTGGCGTCTGTAAGCTGACCCATGTAAGAACTAGCCGTGCCAACAGGAAGCAGAACCGATCACGCTCCGCTCCACTGGACTGACAGATCCAAACTGTCCAGCAGGTATAAACAAAGGGACTGACTGTGGCTGGAGTCCTGCAGGGCCAGCCCAGAGTTGCAACCCGCGTGAGGACACAGCTAAATCATAACTACCTGTTTTACTAGCTGCTGGTTAGAATAGAATTGTTGTACTTCATGTGTCCTTGAGGGAAAATTAGGTAGTTTGGGCACATTCCATCCTGCTCTCTGAAAGAGACAGAGACACCGAGGTACACACAGTGGGAAGTGAGTTTTAGGGTCAGCCAGTGTGCAGCACCCCCAGGACAGGGGCTATGACCTTCTGGACCAGCTGAGATGAATAAGCTTATGTTGCATAGGTGTATGGTCTCCGGCAAGATAAAGGCTGAAGTCAAAAGGTGAACTATTGTGGGTGGGCCTATAATCATCTGAATTGTGGGGTTAAACTGGTCTGGCCAGTTAATCTTAACATAACTACTCTAAGCAAGGCATTCAGTTTAAAAAAAAGAGACTCTGTAGACCACTGAGCTCTTCACGCGGTCCCTCAAGACAAATTCAAAATTTCAGTCTTCCCTAAACTACAGGTAAATACGATCACATTCGCACATGTACATTACTTACCATTAAATTAATTAAACGGTCTGACTAAAAACTGGTGTATAATTATCTTGTGGCACAGAGGTGACGAAAATAGTGACAGAATGATGTGCGCAAACAATCTATAATGCTGATTACCGGACAGGCCCCAGTGAGCGCGCGCGCTCCCACCGCAGTGTGAAAAACAAAGCGAAAGAAAGTGCTGACATCAGGTAAGGCGAGGCGGGGGTGAGAGCCGCCCTCCGTGCCGGAGTGTCGCTGTGGGCCGGCAGAGGGCTTCCTGCTGGGACACTCCGCCGGGCTGAGAGGACGCAGGAGCCGAGGCACTTCGGACCGGAGGGGAAGACCGCAACACAGCAGAAATGACGGAGCTGAGGAGGCGAGGAGGTGGGGAGCCGGCCAGTGCGGAGAAGGTAAGGCGCGAAGCGGCGGGATTCTGCTCATCTGCCCGGGACAGACTGGGGCTTGAGCGGACCATCATTCCGGCTTCACCCGCATCCCCCCCCCCCGCGATATGCTGCGTCCAGCCGTACCCGGGCACTGCGTTACGGGGCTTAGTTTCGCGTGTTGAGTAAACGGACGTCGCTGTCCTTGTTATCTAAAGAGGCGCTTTGAATGAAGCCGGCCGGAAAGCTCTGCTGCCCACTACGCCGTAGCAGTGATTCGTAAGATATGCCAACTCGTTAAAGACGGTCACTTTATTTCACCGGCAGGTGTTAACTCAGCAAACCAGCTTATAACACCTGCTTTGATTGATGGAGGTGTTTGGCGCCTGGCGATTAGCTAGGATCTTGCAGGCTGCTTCTCGTCCTCGGGGTGATGCCAGACTTGATGAGGGTGTTCGACTCCTAACTTTCACTGTGATTTTTGCAGTATTATTCCTCACCCTGGGGTGAGACTTGATTTGATGAAGGTGTTTTTGGTACCAGTCCAGTTATTTTGTATTATTCTCTAATTAAACGTTGTTTCTGCAGGCTTGTACTTTGTAATTAGCACGGCTAAGGAAAGTACAAAAGCGATTCTCACCAGTCTGGGTTATGTCAAAACACTGATAGATGATGCATGTTGAATTAGACAGTCGAATGGCAGGTTATGTGATCTATTTGTATAATCTTAACGTGCATCCATCTTCCAACTGCTTATCCAGTACAAGTTTGCAGGGCGACTTGGAGGCTGTCCCAGGCAGCACAGGACTCAACAACACCCTGGATGGGATGCTAGTCCATCACAGGGCAAACACATGCATACAATCATAACTATACACTATGGGCAGTTTAGAGAAGAATGTTTGCCTAGACGTCGGTTTTTGTACTGCCAGAGGAAGCTGATGCTACAAGGTGAACACGCAAACCACACACCCAAAATAACATCCTGGAAGTGTGGGGAGTATCTGTTACCCACTGAGTTTTAACGTATTTATACATTGCTGATTTGAGTCTAGCTATGCAAACTCTCTGAGTGATGTTCTGTCTTCTGATACTGGGATCGAAAGCTTATTCATTTTGTATTGCCATAGTAATTCTTGTAGTAAATATGATTGCTTGTGAGACGTGTCTCAGATGTTCTGTAACACGTATGCAAAAGATTTATTTGCATCGTAGTCTTTTTCATAACATTATAAATAATCTCGGGGATGCATGTACTCTGGTCATGTCTGCTGGCTTCACCTCATCCCTAACAGTGGAAGATCCTCTTTGTATGGCCACAGAATGCGCTAATATTTGGATTATACCTGAACATCCCTGACCGATTAATGCTGAGGGTATCACATAAAAGCCGGTCTTGGGAGAGCTTACAGTCAGCATGAAGTATTGTCATGCTCTAGTAGATAAAGCTGTGGGTCCTTTGAGTCTGGAACTTGCCAAGTCACATTAAAGCATGTTCCTGGTTTCAGACTCATTAAGGTACAGATAACAGCCCTTTGACTGAAGATGTTTCATCCGTTTAAATCTGGCCATGGACCTTTTTGGAGGAGCTAGACTTTATTTGGGTTTGTTTATCTGCACCAAAATAGCAGAAGTAAAATTAATAGTACACATAAATGTATTAATATCAGCTGAATTTAATTCAGAGTGAAGTGTGTGCTGTTTATTTGCATTCTTATTTAAACACAGGACAGAAATACACCTGCACTTTCTACAGGATTAATATGACCTCCTGGTCAGTGTAATAAAACCTTTAAGTCATAACCACATGGTAAGTGGGAGAAGTGCGGAGTGAAGTTGTAGCTGCTAGAAGAGAGATTTAAAAATATAGAAGCAGAAGGACATTTTCATGCCGATTAAGTGAGGACCGTTGAACTTTCCTGATCTTCATATTCTTCACTGCCATGCCAATGGACACAAAGCTACAGTAACCAAATATGGGGCTGTTTATGTGAGACTCAGGTTTGGTATGCTTGTCAAGGAGCGCTGTTAGTAAAGACTTACCTTTCTCATGTTACATCTTTTGGGGTTTTGGTTAAGCACATTCATTTGCAGAGCACCAATTCTGCTGGTGCAAATCATGGGAGAGGGGACTTTGACAATGCAGAATATGGAATAGAGGTCCCTTTCAGTACAGCTTGCACTACGGAAGACTGCTTATAGCTCACACTGCAGAGAACTCTGTGGTTATAGCTCGCACTGTGGAGGACTCTGTCTATACAGCCCGCACTGCCAAGGACTCTGGTGTTATGGTTTGCATTGCAGAGGGCTCTATGGTTATAGCTCAGACTGCAGAGGACTCAGTCCTTTCGGCCTGCACTGCAGAGGACTCTGTGGGTACGGTTTGCACTGCAGAGGGCTCTGTCAATGTGACTTACACGGCAGAGGGCTCCCTCTGTACAGCTCACTCTGCAGAGGACTCTGTCAATGTGGTTTGCACTGCAGAGGGCTCTGTTCATTCGACAGACACTGCAGAGGGCTCCGGCAGCACGGCTCGCACTGCAGGGGGCTCCATCGGTACGGCTCGCACTGCAGAGGGCTTTGTCTGTTTGTACAGATCACACTGCAGATCCACAGCCCAGATCTGGGTTCTGCTGCTCAAAGCAGGTGTTCTACAGCCAGCCTAACTAGACTGTTTCTGTTGTTCACTGCAGGCAGGTTTTGCTGTTTGCTTTGCCAGTGAAAATTTCTAATGGGGCTTCCCTATATACACCTTGCAGGGGTTTTAAAGGGCCAGTACAGTCAAGGCACCTTCCCCGTCAGTGGCTGGAATGAACATGTGAAGTTTTAGTGACTCTTCAGAACACTCTAATTTAGCATGACTGGCTGTCCCTGGAACAGCTGTGAATGATGTGAACTCTGTAGGTTTTATAGTTGCAATGGTCAGGAGTAACTGACCTGAGAATAGGTGATGGGCATTCGGGTCATATGGTGACACCCACCAAAAGCTGTACTCTGATTTGTTGAACATTTTCAATACTCGGTTCAGATTTCACATCTTATTCATGGAATGGCTATATGAGACTGTTAAACTGTGTAATGGATCATTCTCATTTTATGTTTACTTCTAATTGAGTAATAAAAAGTTCACAAATATGAAATATAGACAAGCAGAAATAGCCTCTAAGCTTTCTGATATATGGATATCGGTTTCCCTTCAGCTTGGACTTTTTCCGTTCACATGTGTGAATCTGTCTCAAAGGATCATTGATGGAGATGTTCTCGCAGTTATTGCCACATTGGTCCCATAGAGAGCTGGGCAGTCAAAGCTTTAATGTTTTTAGACACTGGTTTCTTTGTTGGTCTGAAGCTTATTTAGCACTGTTTTACTGACAGGCCCCCTTAAAGGGGAAGGCTGCCTTTTACAGCCTGGCTTACAGACAGTCCTTACGTGTCTGTGTGTGTCTGTCTGCGTGCACTGTGCCGGCCCTTCTGTTGTCATACTGTACTGTTCTATGTCACAAAAGCAGATAATTACAGGGATTCCCCTCCAGGCTACTTCAGGCCCCGCTGTAGGTACCTGTGCCCTTGTGGCAGGTGGATGTGATTGTTCTGCTAGCCTTCACTCTCCCTCTGTGTTCTGTTTCAGTCTCCCCAGCATGACCCCCCTCAGACAGTGCCTTATTTTACAGCCCCTGCTGCTTGTATGTCACCTATTATCTTAATAACAACGGTAGTGAAGTGACTGCAGGAGCCTCTCTCTGGATCGGCCAGTTGTTCCTCTTCTGAGGGATTCGTTCCTGCTTTTCCGGTTCATTTGTTGGGCTTGTGTGTTTTTTCAGAACTCAAATAGACAGAGGCGATTCTAGGGACACTGGGGACCCTAGGCAAAAAAGTCCATGGGGCCCTCCAATGCACCCCGCCCAACATGGTAAAATTTATGACAATTATTTTAGCTTGAAGTCTAAATTAATAATTTAAACAAAGAGAATTTAATCATTAATGTATTTTCACTTTACTATGAAAAACAGAATACACAAATAAAGCAGATTTGTTATTGCAATGTACAATGTAATCAGCCCAGCTTGGGGGCCCCAGGCAATTACCTGCCGTGCCTGTCCTGTCCCTTCACCTCTGTAAATAGGGACCTGGAAGCAGACAGGGAGGGAGAAACACCTCTTAAATTTGTTAATTCTGATCAGGAGGCCTGCACCTGTTACCAAGATTCTCTGATAGCAACTGAAATGCTTTATGCTTAAAGGACCTGCTGGTCTGACACAGCGTGTAAAATGTTCCCAAAGTAGATCATTTCCCCAGGAGTGAAATTCATAGTTTCGAAATGTCTGATAAGGCTCCATGAGTAGACTGCCATCTTCCCAGCTTTTATAAATGCCGCAAGGACACCCCGGGGCATGTATCCTTGTGTTTGTCGTGAACCTCTGCCACTTCTCCTTAGCTTGCTGCTCTGCAGGAAGCAGATGGAGATGAGCGACTGGGCCTGGGTCTGGGTCTGGCTGGAGAACCTGATGGAGAAGCAGAGGGAGACTCCAAAGCAGACACACCGGAGGCGGTGCCATCTGTGGACAACACCCCACAGTGTCTCAGCAAAGTCCTGGAAGGACTCTCCTCTAGGTAGGACAGCTGCCCACTGAAATGGTGTCTGGAGGATATTTGTTTGCTCGCGGTGGTTGTGACGTCATGACACTGGCGACCTTGCCCGTCAGCTTTCCCTGTATTCGGTCCAGAGACGTGGCTACGTCCAGTGTCCCATGGACAAACTGATAAATTTAGCTAGTTTCTTCACACCATGAGGAGTAAGGGGACAGACCAAGTGACGCAGAGGGCACATGATGCTGTGGCCATGAGAGCAAAAGTGGAGATGAAGGTTTTCCATGAGACAACAGCATTAGAATGTGAGACTGTAGGTGGTCGGCTTGTGCTGAATCGCTCCTGTTGACCTTTCCGGCTGTTCTTTTTGAACGTGAATGTCTGACTGTGACAGGAAGTGATTTGACAGGCATCAACGGAAACTTGCTGCAGACCTCAGCTTAAGGCCCCAGTAGTCTTGTGAATGTCTGGGAGTCATAATTGTAACTCTGTCTCTAATCCTGGGGTGGCCAGTCTTATCTACAAAGGGCCAGTGTGTATGCTGGTTTTTGGGATAACCTTCATGTCAGCTGTTCAAACCTAGTTATGGGACTCTTCAGCCAATCGGTCCTCTAATTAGTAATCTAAGTAGGGAGTTGCAGTGAAAACCTACACACACAACAGCCCTTTATGGATAGGATTGCCCCCCCCTGCTTTAAACAAACCCTCTGACCAGATTTTCAGCCATTTAAATTAATTTCCTTCCCTAATATTGGTGACATTTCTTGATCCAGTTTTTACTGGTTAAGCAGACGTTGGTTAGCCATGTGACACTTTATCAGTAACAGTTGCTGTTTTAGACAAACATCCACCAGCTGTTTCCTAAGTAGAGCGCCAAGCATGTATGCTGCTACAGGGGAGAAGACCTCCGCTGATATCTTCATGTTCCTCACCTTTGCAGATGGAGGAACTGGTGGATAAGGGGCATTTTATCGTTAACAATGATTTGTCTCTTCTTCCTGATCATCTACCTGGGGCCTATCATGTTAATAATCGGGGTGAGTTCTGTCAGCCGGTCGGGTTTAACCTTCTGAACAGAAATCCCACAGAGATCCAGTGGGAGCTCTTGTCTCATGTTCATCAGTATGTTGGCTTCAGACAGTTGTTTAATGCATTGATTGAATTTATTTTTTTGTGGTTACTGTGTGGAGCATCCAGATTGGGAACAACTATTGTTGTGTTTTAATAGTAGGGGTCTGGTGTCCACTGTCCAGAGGGGTCCACTGACCCTCCAGTTAAATCAACTCTACTGAAGTTGTTATAAAGTTGGTATGAGCCAACTCCTAATATTAAGAAAAATACAATGCTGCCAAGGGATCATATTTTCATAACATCTGTTTGTAATGACTGTTACTATGTCTGGCATTTTCACAGCTGTGAGGAAACACTGTTATGTTGAGCTGGCTTATTGAATATCTCTGTATCACCTCAGGTCATGGTGGTTCAGATCAAGTGTTTCCAGGAAATCATAACCATTGGGTACAGAGTCTACCACTCCTATGAGCTGCCGTGGTTCAGGACACTCAGCTGGTAAGAATCCTTGTTGTGTAATATAGGAACTGAGCAGTGACTCTCTGTGAAGCACTTATATTGTCACCAAGCTCCTCGTAATCTTGGAAATTTGGACAATAAAGTTGAAAAGCTCTTGGTTGTCTTACTGTGTAGACCTGGGGGTAGGTAGGGAAGCAGCACGGATTCTAAGTAGACTGTCTGTCTGTCTGTCTGTCTGTATGATCCTGAAGTTTCCTCATGGCAAGTTGTGTTTAGGCAGCAATTCTCATTGCTCTACAGGTACTTCCTGATTTGCGCAAACTACTTCTTCTATGGGGAGACAGTGGCCGACTATTTCGGCGTCCTGGTCCAAAAGGAGGAGCCTTTGCAGTTCCTTGTGCGATATCACCGCTTCATCTCATTCACACTCTACCTGACAGGTGAGTAGGAGGGGCTGTTATGCCCCAGACTCAGAGCTGTGAGTTAGCCGTTGCTTCTGATTGGAAGAATGATCTCTCCTTCTGTCACCTGACGGGTGTAATTAGGCAATCGGGGATTTTACACTAGACCTTACAGTAAATCACCATGTACAGCTTCTGTACTTTATTAGAAGCAGAAAAGTCTCACCTTCCGTATTGCATATCTGTACAGGGATAGAAGTGCTACAAAAGTTATCAGACTAAACTTTGCCCCTAGACAGAGACAGGAAGACCAGAGGGTTGAACCCTGTTAGAATCTTATTTATGGAGGTTCTCTGCTTGCGTCACTTCATACTCAGCTGTATAAGGTGGTGTCTCTGAAGAATAAACCTCATTTTGACACCACTTAAGATGGTTGATAAGCGTATAGAGAAATTGAACAGCATGCTGTAAAGATGAGTCTCCTTCACAAGGTTGATGCAGTGCTCCACTAACAGGGGAAAGCGGGGCATCTAATAAGGAACACTAGTGCCCCCTGCTGTTCAGTGGTCTGGCCTAGATGACTGAAGCTGTATCTTACCTAACAAAAGTTCAGGGGACTGTCCTGTTATGTCTGTCACTGTGTTTGTAAGTGATTCTAATGGCATCTTCCTCTCTTTGGTAGGTTTCTGCATGTTTGTCCTGAGTTTAGTGAAGAAACATTATCGACTCCAGTTTTACATGGTTTGTACCCGTGCTTAGCCGCTCATGCTAATGCCATACTAATGGGGGGAGTATAACCAGTCACCCCAACATCCCAAAAGCAGAAATGGGTTCTGGAATGTTCCAGAATGTCTGTCACACATTTGCCACCTGACATGGAGAGAGTAATGCATCTTAAATTGAACACTAAGGGTGTAGGTCTTGGGCCCTCAGATATGAGTGTGTAGGGTGGCTTTAAGGTCACAACATGTCCTCATTTAGGGAGACCCCTGGTGGACATATAGCCATCCTGCAGTTTTGGGTGACTTGAAAAGCACAGACCTGGGATTGTTCTGTTGTTGAAGTTAAGCTGCCCCTAAGCTGCTCTCGGGTGGGGCAGGCCTGTGGCATGTTGGCCCGTATGTTGTTTCCATGTTGGCCGCTAACAGGCCGTGTCTTGCGTGTCTCCACCATTTCAGTTTGCCTGGACCCATGTGACTCTACTGATCGTGGTCACCCAGTCACACCTTGTGATTCAGAATCTGTTTGAAGGGATGATCTGGTAAGCAGGAAAGTAGCTGCCTGTTAACCTGGCTGTAAGTGAGTGCAAATGTCGTGTTAAGATGCCTTGTTTGCATGCAATTTGTGGTGAAAAACAAGCCTTGTGAGTAATGTGCTGTGTCATGTTCTGTTAACATTTTTCTGTTCAATTCTGGTTCATACAAACTGTTATGATCATTAGCTAATGAATGACATAGTGCAGTGAAAACTCATTAATACATTTATACACAGTAAACGTGATCAATTCTGAGCCCATCTCCCTTTAGCTGGACTCGTATTGACTTCTCTGAAAAATGAAGATCTGTATTACTCTGTGCAGATACATCTTCATAACCAATATTAAGCTCCAATGGGCTGTTTGATTGCTGATATTCAGTAACTTTCTCGTCTCTTTTTAGGTTTATAGTTCCCATATCCATTGTGATATGTAATGACATAACTGCATATCTGTTTGGATTCTTTTTTGGGAGGACGCCTTTGATTAAGGTATGGAGAAATGATCTGCTTTTCACTGCTCTCCTAAATACTCCTGTCTTCCAAACCATGGTATGACTGTGAGAATCAGCAGAACAATATAATGGAGGTTCAGGGTCAGATGGGTGTGCCTAAAGAGTTTAGGAGATCAATACTTGCTTTACCAGTTAGTGTAGCTCAGTGTTTCTGAACCATTTCCCAGCACACCAGAACGCAACAATCAAGCAATCAAGAACACAGAATACCTAGAACAGGTGTGTTGGGAGCTGGGGGGGAGCAGAAATGTCAGCTGTCTGGAGGTCCCTGAGGACTGTGTTGAGATTTACTGGTCTAGCTGAACCGTGCACCCCCTTTAGCGAAGACTGCTAAAAGAAGAGTCATTCATTTACAAAGCTATCGTGTGACCCTGTAGCTCTCTCCAAAGAAGACGTGGGAAGGTTTCATCGGAGGGTTTGTCTCCACGGTGATCTTCGGATTCATCGTAAGTGGCCGTTGTTGTTGTGTGGGGGCCCTGCCAGCCCCCTCCTGGGTCCTGGGTGTGGGTTACATGACCACTTTGTATCACCCCCCCCCCCCCCGTGTGCAGTTAGCCTACCTCCTGGCTTATTATCAGTACTTCATATGCCCGGTGGAGTATGACAGTGAAACGAACCGCTTTGCGGTGGAGTGCCAGCCCTCGGAGCTCTTCGTGCTGCAGGAATACCGGCTCCCCAAGCTGCTGCAGCAGTTCCTGCGACAGGTGGGATCCTGAGGCTGTGGCCCATCTGGCTGTAACCCGTCTGGCTTTATATTTCCGTTAGCTGTAATGATTTCTTCTAAACGGGACAAATAACCATCATGGAGATTTAAGCTTTTCAAAACAATTATATTTCATCTAGTCAGGACCATGTAGCAATTCTGTGTTTGACAGTTTCCATGTGCCTCTACGCCAGTGTTTATCAACCCGGTCCTCAGGGACCCCCCAGACGGTTCACATTTTTGCTCCCTCCCAGCTCCGTGGCGCACAGTCCACACTTTTTCCCCCCTACCGGGATGTGGGAGGGAGCAAAAACATGGACTGTCTGGGGGGTCCCCGAGAACTGGGTTGAGAAACCCTGCTGTACTCTATAATGACTGCCCCTCCCCTCCCCCCTACAGGAGACGGTGACCCTCTTCCCCTTCCAGATCCACAGCATCGCCCTCTCCACCTTTGCCTCCCTCATAGGGCCTTTTGGGGGCTTCTTTGCCAGTGGATTCAAGAGAGCTTTCAAGATCAAGGTAAGCAGCCACATGCCGAACCAAGCTGAGCCAAACTGGCATCTCGCACGCCGTCGTCCCTAACTTTCCTCTGCCACGCTCTCGTTTTCCCTCTAGGATTTCGCGGACACTATTCCGGGCCATGGCGGCATCATGGATCGCTTTGACTGCCAGTACCTGATGGCTACGTTTGTTCACGTTTACATAGCGAGTTTTATCAGGTAATCAGACACAAGTCAGACTGACAGACAGACAGACAGAGGTCTTCACAATATGGCTGCTGTTAAAGGCGCAAAGCCTGGGGTTTGGCCGCCAGTTGATGCCTGGGCCCCTGTGGCTGTGCGGCTTGTGACCCTCCTGCCTCTTTTTCAGGGGCCCCAACCCCAGCAAAGTATTACAGCAGCTGCTACTCCTGCAGCCGGAGCAGCAGCGCAGCATCTTCAACCTGCTGCGTTCCCACCTGCGGGAAAAGGGCATGTTACCCCCAGCCGGCAACCAGGCCCACTGAGGGCGGGAGATGGACCGCCGGCCCCAGTCAGCTCGCCGTGGAACCGCCTGGAGCATCTCAGCATCTATCCTTCTGAAAACATGCAAGTCATTACAAATGATCAATGCCAAACGGTCACCCAGGCAACAGGTTGCCGTGGGGTTTGCATGACGACTTGAAGAGGTGGCAGTGGGCCTCAGTGGATGCTGCTGCACATTTTCTTGCACTGATGCTAATGGGCCTTTTGGGAAGGGGGGAGGAATGTGCAGGGTTTGCACCTATTACTTTTGATATAGGGGGGAGATAGACAGCAATCTCTACTTTCCAATGGGCCAAATGTACCTTGGTATGCTGGCCTAGTGGAGTCTTTATCCTCAGGGTCTTTGTGGTCTCGGTCTCTTACTCGAGGACAGAAACCTGAGTCTCTGAGAAGCTGTTACCCCTCCCTTCCTTCGCATATGTCTGGATTGACCGATTTGAGGTTGACTGTCATTGGCATGGCAATATTTTAATGCAGATCTATAATAACAACGCACAGTATGTACATACATACTTTCACACGTATATACATAAAACGAAACTTGATAGTATATGACTTTTCAAGTTATATGTTATGCCGAAATGATATCTCATTTGTTAGTGTTTAGACTCAAACTTACTTCAGGTTTTATAGATTGCCATTACGGCAGAGTGGCTTGCTATCTGGAAACGCTGCGTTTGCGAGGCTGAACCATTGGGCTACTACGAATGTCCAGACCCTCCTCGCATCTGGATCTTCCTTTTTATTGGCTCTGCACTTCCTGACTCTTTTCTGGCTTGTAAAATCAGCATTCTGAATTTTTGAATGATACAATGAGCTCCTTAACTTTGTTTTTAACTAGTTAATGCTGAAACTTGATGAAAGTCCGTTTTGTACCCTTAGAGCTGAGGGTTTTAATGTTTATTTACATTAGGGGGAAAGGTTACACAAAGCTTTAGCAAGGCGGTGTGGTCGAGTCACATGAGGCATTCCCTCTAAAAAACTATGAGGACATCACAGTTTTTCAGTGCATGTGATCCATAACAAGAGCCGTACACATTTGGATGGCTACGAGGAAATGATTGTTTACGTTACCAATTGTGGTACTTGAATGGGTTTGAGTTGTCTTTAACGTTATATATTTGTCCTGTTCCTTTTCTCCATCATGTCATAGTTTTTAGTTATGTGACTTTAACAGGTTTTTCTCTGAAGTATATTTAGAGATTTAGTGGGGTTTGTGGACCAGTTATATGTTCAAACCATGTAATAGCATGAACTGCTCACAGTAAGTCTGTGAAAGACTGTCTTTCCACTGACTAATCATGTACTTTTACATGAAAAATAGAACTACGTAATGTATGGTATTAGAAAGTGGGGTCTCTATCATGATATTAAGTTATTCTGTTGTTTTAGGGTACTCTTTGATTTATTATATGTATAATTATTGCTGCAAAGAATGGCCTGCAATTTTTAATTATCTGCATTGTCAGATAGGTGTTTTTTTTGGAAAATGTTTTAATAATTTGATAATTGTTTTCAACTCTGTTTTGGGTTAGATTTCACAGTCCATATAAAGGATTATATTATGAAGTTATATAGCTTGAAGGTGGTTTGATTTTAATAGTTCTGTTAAAAAAACAGGACAGTGGAGAAATGTCACACAAGAACAAAACTATTTTGCTTCATACAAAGATTTAATTATCATTATTACTACTGTTGTTATTACAGAATATGACTGTATAGAGTGGAGATGAATAAAGGTTATATTTTTTCTTTATGATAACTTTTATTTTAATATTATTGACTGGGTGCTCCTGGACACCATTTAAAAACAGGTTATACCCTGTTTGGCAAATTACCAATACTTTTGTGACTAGTATGTTGATGTCATCAACTAAGAATTGGATACCTCCTGAAGTAGTTTAGCTCTATGACTATGCAAGACCTTGGAGTTGAGTTCCGCCCTGATCTTGTATAACTGGTAATCCCTTGTAAATTTGAAGAATTGAGTTCCGCACCAGACTGGTATGACTGGTGATCCCTAGAGAACGTGAAGAATTGACATGCTTCCATTTTATTGTAACTTTTATTAAAAAAGGTGAGGTTTGTTCTGAGTTATGGTGTCATCTCTTGCAAAAGACTCTTTTGCAGTCTTTGTAGTTTACCTGGACAGCCTGTGGAGAGCATTCACTGAGATCAGCCGTAGGATATTTTGTTCACCATAAGACTGAAGATGCAGCCCAAACTCATGCCACTTGACGACAGAGACATTTTTTTTGCTCACACTCAGCCTGAGATGGAGCAGCTGGCCCCTAAGACTGTTTAACATTATTACATGCTGCACATTCAGTCTGGAATAGAGATCCAGTGTGAGGCAAAGTAGATTAGAGCTCTGGATGCCAAAGCAGCTCAGACCTTAGACGCGTATCTGGCCTGTGGAGAACAGCTACTGGAGGGCCACTTCTGAAGGAGGATTGGTTGATGTCCAGGAAGTTTTTTTGTAAGTTGACCACCAGCCTTCCCCAAAAACCAAGGTGACTTTCTTCTTGAGGCATGAGTAGCTAAGCTGTGGTCTGGGTGTCATTGGGATACCCTTATAAGATTGGGGGGGATTCTGTCCGTGATCGTCGGACTGCCATTATGGAATCATCTCCCCAGTCGTGAGGAGCACCTTCTGTGGAGGGTCAGTGACGGTCTGTTTTCTGCTGTGAAAAGTTCACAGTGAATCTGGTGAGCTGCTGGATGGTCCACGACCTCTTCAGCAGGGTCTGCTTTCCCTCCACCGTCTGTCACGATGCTAAGGGTGAGCGCACATATGTATGATGTTCCTCCATTCCTAATGATATGTTTTTCTCCGAGAGAGCAGACTGTGTACTCACCCGATGACATATGTCCAAAAATACACGAAGCAGCAAACAGCATGTGAGCACATGCATACTGTGATGGACTGGCATTCCACCAAGTGCCCCCTGCCTTGTTTCCTGTGTTTTTAGATGGGCTTATCCTGGATAATTGCTTATGAAGATGAATGGATTTAACTTTCCAGTTATTTTTAATTATGAATAAAAGTGATCAGTTCAAGTAAGACATTAAGCCAAAACAGCTAAACAAAATTAAATCGTTTTCACAAAATGCGTGTTCCAGATCCATACGGTATATGCTAATTGTATTGAGAAACAGTTTCATGTGTTCAATAAAATTCTGTTCAAGTACTTTGTAGTTTGTTACGTTTTTAAACAACCTTTGTACACATAGCCTACTACTTAATATATTTTTCATCGCCATTAAGTCGTGACCCAAAAAATGTTGTCGACCCAAGGGGTGGCTGTGGTAAAAGTAACCTTTTATTCTTTTTTAATTCACACACCCTGCAACCCACCAGTTGAAAAACACAGATCCCGTATCATAGATACATACAGCTAATTTTAATGTGAACCTGAATACTGAACATAGGTTCAACAGAACCATCTCCCCACTGTCCCTTCCTTTTCTGATTGTTTGTAGAGGAATCCTAATATGACCTCTTCCAGTTAGGTTGCCCTGGCGATGGGACAGGGGGTGGAGCCTTTCCATAGTGGCCCCTCCCGTTTGGACTGCAGGAGTCTCAGTAGTGCCAACCCGACTTGTATGACGTACCGCAGCACCAGGAAAGCCAAGGGCATGGTGATTCCCATCAGGCGGAAGACGAGGGCACTGGAGCAGCCCGGAGCAGAGGCCAGGCAGAAGGTGCCCAAGGCGGCACAGGGGTACAGTGCCAACTTGGCCAGCATAAAGGTGTGGTCGCGTCCACGGTAGCGCACGTAGTGGTGCAAGGCCCCGCCCCCAGCCGCCAGTGCCACCACCCAGATGGCAAGCTGGAAGAAACCAGCCAAGAAGAGGATGACGCAGCTGATCTGCACGGCCACCTGCTCGTTCAGTGAGCTCTGCGGCAGCTCATGGGTCAGCTGGTAGCAGAGGGGTAGGCCGCCAACAAAAGCCAGGGAGAAGGTGTTGAGGAGCCCCATAGTGCGGGTGGGCCTGACCACGTGCAGGAAGAGGGAGTGGTGCACACACCAGAGCAGGCCCACCGTTGCAAAGGAGCCAAAGTAGGCTAGAAAGTTGTGGCTGTACTCCTGCAGAGCGACGGTCAAGCTGCCGTTGAACCTGTTCTTCAGCTCATTGGGCTCTGGGATGTTGTCCTCACTGCCCCCATACCCAGGAGAGAGAAATGTGGGGAGCAGAAGACAGGAGGGTCAACACCACTCCAGGAGGAATATCACAGGAAGTCGCAGAAGATAGTGTAGCCTGCTGAGCGGTGGAGCAGTTCCGTCAGAATTGATTTACTACTAATCGTCAGCTACCAATCTGGCTCCGTGTGTGTTGACCAGGGGTTCCCGAAGTTGGGGTCGTGACCCCTCGGAGGAGAAAATTGAAATCGACTACTGAAATCTTCCACCCTGATCAGCAAAATCTAGCGAAGGGGTTGCAAATTTCTGGCACTCTTATTTTGGGGGTTGTGGGGCAAAAAGTTTGGAGCCCATGGTGTACATAAAATAATGACAATAGTGATAATAAACTCACCATATGTCTAAAATGAGGAGTGTGGCTACGATGGCATAGACTCCGTCAGTGAAACCTTCTAGGCGCTCTTTAGAAAGAGGCTCCCTGGGATGGTAAGAGTAGTACCCTACAGCGTCAGTTGGGGACGCAGTCTGTGGACCTGACAATAAACATAGTGCATTATTGTGGTTTTTTAAGACAATTTTGTAAAGAATAAGCCATATTTAATTATTATTTAATTAGTGTCTAGCTGGAGATTCTTCTGAATAAAAATAGTGAAAAGATAATTTTTTTCATGTCAGGGTTTAAGTAGTTATGGCTAAATGAAGCTTCATGAACCATTTGCTGTATTTTTTGACCCCACTAGATGGTGCTCTTTGTTCATAGAAGGGCACAAAGCATACCCCAAAGCAAACCATGAGCACCATCTAGTGGGGTCAAAAAATACAGAAAATGGTTCCTGGAGCTTCATTTTCACTAGGGTTTAATACTTCTAGGACCTTATCTTGCATTCATGTCAGGAATTTACATCTGTAGTAGGATGTAGAATCCTGCTATGTAAATACCTGAGAATTCCACTGTAACCTAAAAAAAAAAGTAACTTTCTTACCAATGACTTTTCTGTAACACCGTTTCAAAGACTGAGAGATGTAGGGAAGGAAGACAGCAAAGACTAAGGTGACAAAGGACTGCGTAATAAAACAAGGGCAGTAATATCAGCTGATGGATTCCATTAAATGAACGTGACATGTTTGAACAATTACACACATAAATGTGTGTGAACATTTTTATGAGTGTTGCTCACCAGTGGGATACAGACAAAAGAGATGGAGGCCGCAATGAGGCACAGGAGCGGTACCCTCAGGGTGACTTTTAAAATGTGCCTTTTGTGAAGCGTGTACGTCTCATTTAGGAACTGCGGGTGGCTGAACCCATAGAGGACGATGGCGGCCTGTGGACAGAGACGTGGCTGTCTCACACGTTGCTGTACCTCTGACGGCTGACCGTCCATCACGCAGTGACTCTGACCTTACCTGCATCAGGCCAATCATCATGACACAGGCGCAAAAGAGGTTTATTCCCAGGATGTCATCCGGGAAGGCAGCAATCAGGGAAAACTGTGGAAGAGGAGGAGGGCAGCAAGCTAACTTCCCCTCATATCAGTGGCACAGCAATGCAGGGTACACATCCCGCTGGACCAGTGACCAGCCCATCAAACGCAGCCATGTTAACTAACAGGGTGTGTTCAAAGCTAAAAGGCATTTTTTTTTATTTTGTATCGTTTCTGTAAAGATGTAGTAGGTTCCTAAAAATAAGCAGAATGACCATTTTTTTCTTAATAAATAAAATTAAAATCCCCTTCAGGGTTTTTGTAGAGAAAGAATACGAAAACTCACCGTATAGGGGAGGAACGTTATTAACATCATACACACCTGGACAATGAAGACAAAGGGGCAGCTTATCAGCATCGCCGCGGTATAATAACAATGAGCCATTGTGAGAATGACTTAAACAATGACTGTAACTTTTAGTACAGTGAAAGATTGCCTTAAATACAGAGGTGAACAAAGATCTATGAAAGGGTTCGGTTTTGCCAGTATTTCCTTGCCTCCATGCAGTGAGTAGAATATACAGTAGATGGTTTGGACAGGGGACATAAGCCCAACCTGTACTCATTTTAATACAGGATCACTGCCAGCAGGTCAAAATG
>JAAGVU020000040.1:22003985-22022184 GCA_011763525.2 Mormyrus iriodes
CATGGGAATGAATAAGAATGACATCTAGAGATGGTAAATGAGTAGGTGGGTGATTATGCCAATAAGGTTGGTTATTATTATTGCACTTGAAAGATAATAAATAGACAAATATTGATAAGAAAATAGATATTATTGTACATATAATTGCACATTTCCGTGAAGCGACACTGTGAAGTGGGTGAGCGGCATTGTCCATGATCGACCAAAGTCTGGACAGCGTCCTCCTCTCCGCCATACTGTCCCCTAGCCCAAAATCAGCCTTCCTGAACAGCTTTGTGTATATCTGCAGCACGGGTAGTTTTTAACAGATGGGCTAGTGTTTATAGATCTGCCCAGCCGCTGAGCTGTGTGATGCTTAAACCTGAGGGTCTCTCTGTGTAAGATGTAAGGAGACATCAAGGAGAACTTCAAACCTCAAGCTGTGTGACAGTCTGTGACTCATTGCTTCAATGACGTCTTAAACCGAAAAGGGGTGAACTCTGCAAAACAAGCACGGCAGAATTTTTGAAGTAAACCCCCCCCCAGCCCCTCCCACCTTCTTTGCTAACGCCACCCTCCCGGTGGGGGCCGCAGATGTCCATGAATCATTGCACTTTCCCAGCCTCTAATCCCAGCCCCCTGCCCACATAGTGGAAACAGGGGAAGGACAGAGAATGAGCGAATTACAGCCATATTACCTGAAGCTGTCGTTTATGCGAAGGCCTGCAGATGGGGCCCTCCCTCTCAGCTGTCCCCCGATGGCCTGCTTGTGGACTGCTTGTGGAGGGGCATGGCTTCCCTCCAGGTAAGGCTCAACACAGCAACCCTGAACACCAATTCCTGCTGAACAGCCATTGATCAGCCTGCCACTCACACACATGGATAGCCCAGAGATCTACATTCCCGACAGCAGACACTGACGTTTTATTGTCCTTCAGAAACCACCTTCACGCTAATCTTATTGAATCAGAAACGATGTAGCATTTCCTTTCCTTGCGATGATTTAGGAACATTCCTGACTGCCTTTCTCCAAATGTTCTCAGAAAGGTAAAGTGGGGTCGCCAGCCCATCGAGTGAGATACGCTGGGCGTTACCTACAAAAGCCCAGAAGAACATTAAGGTGCACCAGTGACAGCCTGCAGACGGCTGTCCAGTTAAAGCCAAGGTTCTGTACAGAGCCAGAGCCCTGGGCTGAACCTAAACTTCTCTACCAGCCTCACTTTGATGGTGCTCATATGACTGAAAGCATTAAGGGCCCCTGTAGTTAAGCACATGAGCACTTTCCAGTGTACAGTGTCAGAGTTACAGGTTTTCAGGGTAGGGAGTTCTCCTGCCTGTATCACAGCAGGTCATGTCACTCTACATTCCCAAATCTGTATGACATATACGTACACATAATGGATAAAAATAAGGACAGAAGTACCCTGATTAACTATTAAATTCACCAATGAATGCTGCATTTGAATGGTTATGCCAGCGCTGAAAAAGTTACCCATCAAACAGTGTGAACGGCTTCAGCTGTGATGAGTTTCTCCCACAGGGTCTGCTTGGCACTTACAGCTAGAGTTTCAGCCTGTGAGTCGCTTCCTGCGTCTAACGTCTGTGAGCTGTCAATGGTAACTCTTACAGGTGGACACGCATTCCTCCCATTTTTGCTTTGAGGATTATCTCTCTACGATTTGGCACCTTGGGCGATTCAGCGACTCGGAAAGCCGTTTCTCTGCATGGCACAGTGGACGGCATGGTTGCTTTGATAGCAGAGGGTAATTAAGCACACGATGATTGACCAGGACAGTAAATTGAGATAGGGGGCACAGTTAGGGAGCCTCATGCTTTCCTTTAAATCACCCACCCCAGCCCAGCACTGGCAGGCCAAAGCTAGGGTTAACCATGGATTGCATTTGTACACAGACTTTGTGTGATACTTGTGTCATTAATGTATAAGTACACAGCTTGCATAAGGTGGATTATCCCACTCAAAGCCCTGAATTTAGGGATCATTTAAAGGACTTTATAGGCCTGATTCTGGTTAACACCCCCACCAGGGGCAGGGATTTTCTTATCTGCCACCCCCGTCCCCGCATCACATACTAATAAATACTAATAAAAAACTAAATGAGTAGACAGTGAGTTGAGGTAGAAGATGCTAGCTAGCTGGTTAGGAGAGCATCCGGTTTCCATATCTCCTTAATAAGAGATGCATTTATTTGTTATTTAGTGCAGTAACTGTTTGTGGCCCAAAGCTCAGGGCCCCATGCGAACCGCTGCTGCCTACCGCACAGGGCCTTTAGCAGTGTCAGGGTTCAGTTTCCCATTGATAAGCCTCTGAGGCATGATGTCCTGGACTCAGCATTTGCTGAGATCTGTAATGAGCTCTGTGAGTCAGCTCTGCTATTACCATCACCTCTGAAGGACAGCGCCCCCTACAGTATGCTGCTCACTTCTCAGCACTCAGATGCTGGGTCATCATCTAAGCCGAAGGAAAGAGTGCCCTCTACAGCCCAAAGAGCGGTATTTCATTAATCTGAGCTGACTTGCTCGCCCTGTTATTACATTTCTGAATAATTAAAAAAACATTTTTAGTACTAATGAAAGCCAATATGTTCTTAATTTTTTCACCCTTAAATTCACAAACCCCAAAATTATTTGCAATATATAATGTTATCTTATGCAGATGCATGAAATGCAGGAGATGCATCATAAAATTGTAGCAACTTAATCAAACTTTATTTGTTGAAAGATTAGCTGACACAGAAACCAGTACACCAAGGAATCTCCCAGTAACAGGACTGGGAGCCATCAAGCCCATCCCAGTCCAGCTTCAGAAACAAACACATGACAGGGTCGTGATACGCACTGACTCGCAGAGAAAAAACCCCAAAGGTCATAAACCCTCGTTGGTCCCCTGCCCCTCCCTGTAAGGGGGTCATCATTCCCCAGCTCTGATGTCAGGGGTGGGGACAGTGTGGTTCAGCCTGTGCCAGGGTGACCCTGTGCTGACCTGCTGACCCCAGACTGCCCCTGTGTCAGGACTGACTCCGCCCCGCTGCGATCCTCTCTGTGATGGTCAGGAGTGCGATCCCTTAGCTGAGTGATGGCGCCATTTCCTCGCTGATCTGTTTCAATCTCCTGAGCATCATTCGCAATGTCACTACTCCTCCTATTGACGGCCAGGATGGCCACTATCTGTCTCAGTGCCACTTGGCATCACAACAAAATGGCTTTTCACGGCTCATTCGGGTCAGCAGCCCGTCTGGGGCCCAAATGAGCCTGATTCATATCTATCGACCAGACAGTCCCACACGATGCCTGGGTTAATTTAATTGTGTTCTCGTAGGTGAATATCGCTGTCATCATGCATCACGCATGTGTATGACCATGTGATCACCATGTCATTACCGATGCAGAATGTCATGTTTTTATATTGTCACCTTGACACGGTAAAATGTACCATGAGCTGTTTCCCCTGCTGTGCAACTGCAGCTATTTACAAACGGTTAATTATATTTATGTGGCATTATTATATCAGTACCTTGTGTGTGTTAATAATACCCAAAGTAACAGCTAAGAATGGCAAACCGATTTGGGAAGGGTGGGGGGGCGGGGGGGCGGGGGGGGCAGTCTATGTGTGGTTGTGGGAGCAAATTCTCAATTTCCCTATAAAAAGGGAATTCATTTGCAGTGGCTAATGTAGTGTCATTGCTGTGTTTACCGAGCATGGATGATGTATTGGGGATGTTGCATTGAGTGGGACTGCTTAATGATGCATAGAATTAAGTCTGTGACTTTCAGCTGAGCTCCCTTCCTCTTCACATCCGCCACTGCTCCCAGTGCACCCTGGGAAGGGGCCTATCCCGGACGGCCGACTCGTCCGTCTCCGCAGGGATGGAGAGCAGAATGGGGGGGTGGGGGGTGGAGGGAGGGAGATGGCAGGGAGAGGGAATTCAAATGGAGCAGGAAACAAGCAAAAAAGAGGAATAATGAATCAATAAATGGTGACGCGGACGTTACCATCTAAAACTCACAGTTAGAAAACATTGCTACGTCTCACGATGCGTGCTGAGGATGTTTTGGTAAAAACACGTCCCCAAAAATGGCAGTAAAAGAGTGGCTGCTGAATTTGGGTTGACTTTGAGATGCGAGGGATTTCTGTACCCCGTAATCTGTCATGGCAGGCTTACAGTTACACGTGGCTGGGTGACTGATGTCTGTATCCATTGGATCCTACAGTCTCAACCTCTTATTGTTTCACCTTGGCCACTCACGTGATGACCACCCCCCCAGAAATCTGTCACTCTATGTGTCCTGTGAGTGTGCTGTTTTGGGGAGGGAATGCCAGCCCATCAGGCATTAACAAGGCTTATTCAGGCTCTCTTTTCTTAGCTGGACTGTCATGTTTGATCATTGTAGAGAATCATTTTCATAACAGTGATGAGATTCCTATAATATAAAGTGTGATGTAGTGTTTCAACTACACTCAACTGTGCTAAAAATGACATTATGGTTTTGGTTTTATGCAAGGCTGATCCTCAGATATTGTTGAAACGTTGCTGTAGATGAGTGTGGGTTGGTGTATAAGATATTTGGAACTAAATGAACCAATGAACAGCCATGCTTTTAAAGACAGATTGTGTGAAGCTGCTCATGTTATATTAGCACTTTGATTCATCTCTGCTTTCCTTCAGTCCTGCTGCTTCCTCTTAAGCCGCTTGCCCTGCTGCTCTTGATACGCGAAATAAACGCTCCCCTTATACGTGTGCTCTGCCTCTGCATTGTCCTGTCATCGTTTTATGTCTTTTTCTCTTCCTCTCCTACCCCTCCCCTGCTCCCATCTTCTGTAATCTACCTGCCCACACCAATCCATCACCCTGCCACACTCCCATGCTAAATTATTATTTCTTTGATGTGTTACCAGTTTAAAACAAATCCAATCCGCTAGCCGTCAATTTATCACCGGGGACGGGAAGTCACGGCTGAGCTGCAGCCAGTCCTTCTCCCTGCTTCACTACGGGGTGGGGGGGGAGTAAGGGGGAGACTGATAGGAATGGGGGAGAGGAAGGGGGGGGGGGGGAGAATCAGGAGAGATTGAGAGAGAAACCAGGAAAATGGAACAGGGAAAGACTGGGAGAAAAAGGAGGATAGAGAGAGACAGAGAGTGGGGAAAAAAAAGAAAAAGGGAAGAGAGTGATACAGGAAGAAAGATACAGGAAGGGAGAGAGACAGAGGGACAAAGAGGCAGGGAGAGAGAGAGAGAGAAAGAGAGGCAGAGAGAGACAGGGAGAGAGAGGCAGAGGGAGGCAGAGAGAGAGGCAGAGAGAGAGAGACAGGGAGACAGAGGCAAAGAGAGAGAGGTATGGAGGGAGAGACAGAGAGAGAGGCAGAGAGAAAGACAGGGAGAGAGAAGCAGGGAGAGAAAGAGGCAGGGAGAGAGACAGAGAGACACACAGGGAGAGAGAGGCATGGAGACAGAGACAGGGAGAGAGAGACATGGAGAAACAGAAGCAGGGAGAGAGACACATGGAGAGAGAGAAGCAGGGAGAGAGAGGCAGGGAGAGAACGAGGCACAAAGAGAGAGACAGGAAAGAAGGGCAAGACATGGAGAGAGAAAGCCCATCCCCTGATGGCCACCTCCTTCTCCTAATGCCTGTGATAATGTATCACTCCTCCTTGCTTGGTTAACAAACCATTTGCAGGGAAATGAGTTTTCATGCTGCAGATTTGTCCTGTGGGAGCAGAGAGGGGAGCTACAGCGACTCCCCCGCAGCACAGACGCGGCACGGCCGCGGCGAGCGCATGGAGGATCGGCGACGCACTCTCGCTCTCCATGCCATGCTCTGGGTGAGATCCTCAGCCAGCGTTTGGGAGTGTTAAAGATAAACGAGGTCAATTAACAGAGTCACTGGGGGAACAAATCAGCTTCCACACCAGCGCCTCCAGAAGCGCGCCACTATGTGGGAGATACCTCCCCTCTCCCGCCTCTCCAAGCCCTCAGCCCTCCACAGCAGCCCTCTCTGTTTGGTAAAAGCCCCTCTTCACCTTTAATTCCCCTCCTCTCACTCTCTCCTGCTCCTCTCTTCTCTCTCATGCTCAGCACAGCCTCACAGCACCGTCACCCTCATACTCTGTCATGTCCCTGTTTACCCAGCTCACATCTCATTAACTCCACTGTTCTTTGGCTAATTCCCGCTCCAGGATGAGGTCACGATTGTACAGGCTCTTTGGGCAATTAACCCCCCCCCCCCCCACCAATTCATGCAGATGGGCTGACAGGCAGCTAGATACTCACAGTTCTCAAACTAAAACACTGTCATAAAACCAGAAAAGGGAAACACTTGTCTAGAATATACTAAGTGACACTCTTTACGGACTGAAAATAAATGTGACATTTTTAAGAGAAAAAGTTCATTCTGGTGTGTGGTGAATACATATGTTGGAGTTTCTGTTCAGCTTAAAAACAGTTCATGTGTTTCTCCTGCTGAATGGTGCCTCTCTGCCCTATCAGGCTTCCATTCCATGCTAGTAGAACCTGACACAGTCAGGAAGGTGTTATCTGAGCAATATGTTCAGTTTTATCAGGATTTTAGGCAGATGACAATTTGGAGCAGCTCCTCAGGTATCATGGATCCCATTGACCAGTCACTGGCTTGTCACTGACCTCTCAGTGGCCTTAGTTTGGGAAGATATGACACTAGGGTTGGGGAGTCAGGTGACTGGGTGTATTATGCTCAATTCACCTGACTAACTTGCTGTGCAATTTCTGAAGGCAACTGCAAGCACCTGAGCTTCTTGAGGAGTGTCGAGGCAAACTGGAGAAAGGAGGCAGGATTAATGTGCTCTGTCAGCCAGCACCTGCTTTCAGACACCTACCGTTATATCATGCATTCCAATTCACTGATCGACAGCACATGGTAATCCCTGCTTCTCCATCACTGTTATCCTGAAATGTGCGGAGGTGAGCCCTCAGAGGAACTGGGAGAGCTGGATAGAATGGCTTTTAATGGCGGAGGGCAAGAGGCAAAGTGTTTACGACAAATAAAAAAAGCCAGCGTGGGAAGAACACATGAAAACAGACTGTGTGTGTGGGGTGGGGGGGTCTGACTAGAATGTGAGGGAGGGGTCCAAAATTGTAGAGCTACAGGACACAGGAGAGCGCTGGATTTTAGGCTTGGATTTTAAAAGCACTGTGCAGTATTACAAGAAGATAATGTACAGATATTCCGATAAATAATCACAACCAGCATGTGGCCAGTTACATAATGAGGGTACTGATGACCCTACATTGACCTGTTAACGGGGACATGTGAGTGAGATGGGAGCGCAGCATGCGATTACGTGCCCGTGAGCATGTCATCATGCAGAGAGCTGAATCAGGACGGAGCTCAGTGTCAATCCCAGCTGGCAGCTGCATCCTGCCCATATGATCGGAGTAAAAATATACAGTGATCAATTATATGGACGAAACCTGCATATGTTAAGGTGGGGAGGGCCAGGCACAGCCCAGCCCAGGCGCCTTGATAAGGGAGCAAGTGAATAAAGTCAGAAGAAATACCACTGGCTGCATTCCAGACAATACAGTTATTCATACTAGCTTTAATATTTCACTATTTTTCTCGTCAAACATGCCAGCTAGCTAGTTAGCAGCCAGATACCCTGTGCGACTAAAATGAAACTAATACAATATGTAATAATATAGGTGAATTGACTAAATTTGTTTTCTGCTTTTCTTGGGTGGCGGAGTTAGCAGAATCTCACCTAGGCCGCCAGAACACCCAGGGCCTGGGGAGGACAACAGAAAGGATTAAATAGCCCAAGTAGGGCAGCAGTGTGTAAAGTCATATTTAAATATCGGTAAAATAGGGAGTGAAATCACTAGGATTTGATTTTAGCTGTTACGATTTAATTATCTCGAATCACTAACCACAACAAAATAAGCATAAGGACAGACTTATAACAATTGCTGTGTGGATGTAAATAGGGTCATCCATCTTTCCTGGCTGACAGCTGTGGGCGAGCATAGCTGTGGAAGGCACGGGAATGCGCTTTTCCCCATTCGGGCCACGGGTTTTAGAGGCTGTTCAGTCGCTAATCCAGAGGACGGACGTAACGTAATAAAATATCATCTTATTCATTTTATTCAGTTTTGCACTTAAAGAAGCGATTTTACTCAACTAAATTCAGTTAGACAAAAAAATTGAAGTCTTCGTTTATTATATGCTTCCGTATTTAGGATTTAACTCACTCGCGTTATTAACATTAAATAATTTCTCATGGACTGAATTGCACGAGCAATTAAACTTTCACATAACAATCAGGATTTGATAGCGGTAATAAAAAAAATAAAAGCTATCAGTTTCAATCAGGCGTGAGAGTTCGCCCAGAACATTTGTAAGCCTCCTTTTCTCTTTACATATTTAAGCACCATTAAATTAAATCTATAGGAGTCTAAACAGTCATTAAGCATCTTTAAGCTGCATTTGTTTAAAAAGAAAAATATCCGGTTAAAGTGCAAGCAAGGGATGGACATACAGACCAGCCTGTCCCGCCAACTTCTCCCCGGTGACCTTTCCTGCTGCACCCCTAACTACCGCAATGGTTTAAGTTCGTCACCATTAAAATGTACGGTGAGCTTCTGGTTCAAACTCTACGTTGAGGTTCTAGTTCAGACTCCGCGGTGAGGTTCTGGGTTAAACTCCGTGATCTTTCTCCGCTGTTAGTCGTCCTACTTGTCATCAAGGGCAAACAGTGCAAACCGTGACACCTGTTGAGGGCTGTTTCTGTTTCAGGTGGGTTTCCTGGAGGGTGGAGGCCTGAAATGGGAGTTTAGTGTTTTCTAGATGGCTGGTGTCACTGCATGCCCAAATAACAATATCCAAACATCGGGCGGAGTCACCCGAGTACAAATTGTAGTTGGTAAGACCAGGATTGCACATGTTCGAAAAAGATGACGATTTTGCACCTTTGCCTAAGCGGTTTGTCGGCACCCTATAGGTAGACAAATTAATAGATTATATGTTAATCAGTCGGAAAACTGCTGTATTGTAAGATACGTAGATAAGCACAGTAGCATCGTAAAATAAGGAATAAATTAATTAATAGATATCCCACACTGGGTTTATTCCCTGCCTTGCGTTCGTTTTTTCCGGACCAAAAAAGAAATACAGAAAGAAAGAAAGATTCCGTTGAGAATATGCAGATTTTCCGGTCCAGATCGGCTCTTCTCCGGGTCCCCCTTGACACTATTCAGCTTTATAACTTCGGCTGCTGTAGCCACCTTAAAACAGCGCTGTACACCCAAGTCCAGTGAGTGTTTGATGAGCTAAAAGAGTGAGCCTAACGGAGTCACTGACCATAAGGTCTAAACGTAAAGTTACAGTTTCCAAGATATTCTCTATTTGAATCGTATGGTTACATATTCTTTAAAAATCATTCCTATTGAAAATGTTCATTTACCGCCACATATTTTTTATTAATTTATTTAGTTTAACTGGTTGTTCCACGTAGCCTAATAAAGCGTGCCTCACTGAAAATATTATGTATGACATCAAACGCACTAGGTCGCATTCGGTTTATTAAACTGATTTATGTAATCTCCGAAAACACATAACAATAATAATAATAATAATAATAATACCTATTAAAACACACAAGAACAATAACTACAATGATAAAAATATTTATATTTTTTAAACGTAGCAATGCACAGGAAACGAAGTGAAGCTCAGCATTGCCAACACGCACAAACTAATAAGTTGTATGAAGGAAGGCGTTCACTCTTCCACTCTAAGGTGTTAATGAAAGCGCCCTGTTCATGGCTATACGTGCAACTTAAAGAAAACAGCCAACATGTCATCCAAATGGTACGTATGACAGCACATCCACGACGTATTCAAAGAGTGCGTCTGTATTCGTTATTAACTGGTTTTAGTCATGATTCATTTCTAATCTATTTTGTTAATTTATTTGCAATATGGAAGTGATTAATCGGATATGTGTTCACGTGTATATTTTGGTTGCATACGTAATTTATATATTGGACGAATTTGCTATGACTTGCTTATTGTTGCTGTTGGTATGTTAATTGATACTAAAATTGCAGTTCAACTTTCAGCAAGCTTGGCTCTCTTTTCCCCGCTAGTTTCGCAGTGAAATTTGCCTTTTCTGTTAATATTAAAGGTAGTCATCTGGCTTATTTTTATTTAATTTAAACGGAAGTACATATTTAATTTCATATTTTTTGCTGCCACTGTTTATTGAGTAAAATCAGATGAAAAAACTACAGGACAGTATAAAAGTAATTAAACAAAAATACACAATCAACAGCAACAACAACAACAACAACAACAACAACAACAACAACAATAATAATAATAATAATAATAATAATAGCTAGTGAGTAGCCTACTGCTTCAGTTGAATTTTAAAAAATTGACTCTTTAGGGAGCCATATGGCCGGGGCGCTGAGTGTTTCAGCTCTGCTCAATGACCGGCTAACCGAGGTGCCAGAGAATCCATAATGTTTGTCTTTGTGTAAATGATAGCGCTGGAAGTGAGAAGACCACAGGCATCCCGGCGAACTGGCGAGAAGAAACACGGCTATAAACGTTACATTACAACGTGAAAGCAATTACTAACCTAAACAATAACAAAGGAGGAATAACAGCGCCCGTATGTATTTAAATACAGATAACTACAGAGAGTTTTGAGAGAAGGCGCTGCTTTTATATCATCGTCCATTCACACTTATTCCGTGTGAAAGTAGAAATATATTTTCGGAATGTAAAAAATGAGGAGGAACTGCATCTGGACAAATCTTGACAGGCTAAGTTATCCGCACGTGCGCTCATATTCAAGCGACTTGCGGCTGTAATGAGCGCCTTGTATGACAATTAACAGCTGCCGTTTAATGTAAGTTGGGCAAGGATCAGACTCTTAATATACCTATTGCAATGTACTGAGCGACAGTTTGAGGCTTGTACTTGACGCTGGGTCATAATTTGACAAAGGAATAAACTCCGAATGAATGACGCGTATACATATGGGGGCTAAACGGTGTACAATCAGGGCATTTATAATTGCTAATACAGTACCTCATTGTTGTAAATAAAGTTCTTGGTGAAAAAAAATAATCAATTTTATTAAACAGAATACTGAGGCTAAATGTGTGAAAAGTGTGAAACACGTGCCACGATGAAATCAATGGCGAATCTTTTTTAATAACTCAACAATACACAGTCCAACTGCCTGGTGCCTGCTGATGGAAGACTACAAAACCAGATTTCCACGTCTCGGAGCGATCCCTATTCTCATTTACGGTCGATGGACAGTAATTTGTCCCGGTGGCTCGGTTTGAGTGGCACCGGTTTTAATGAGCGCCGCTTCTCACCACGCCTTCACCGAGTGATGGGGGCGCGGCGACCCCCCCCCCCCCACAACAGCATCCGCGGGATAAAAGCGGCGCACAGCCCTGGCTGATGATTAGAAACTTCCCATGCAGCGTTTCGTTTCGAGGAGTGTCACCTGAAAGCGGTTTGGCGGCTGTTCTGTACACCTTTGGATGCTTCACACCTGAGTGGACTGAGATTTTATTTACTCATTGTTGAGGTAAATGACCGGTTTCGAAAACACCAGAAGGTACAACTGGCAGTAATATAGCAATGCTGGAGAATCTGAACTTGCTTTATCATCTAGGGTGCATTGCGCTGTTCAGATCTCCATACTTCTGTTTAGCTTTTTTTCCCACTTTTTTTTTACGTAAGCATAATAATACCGGGACGAAGAAAACGACTGACATATGTAACAATAACTTCATCATCGTGAGCACATTAGTGGGTTAGCCGCCGGGGCAGACGAAGAGAGAGAGAGAGAGAGAGAGAAACCCAGTTAAGCTGAACACATAGGTCGAGGGGTGAAGAAAAAATCCTTTCAAATTATGCAGGTTTAAAGTCTGCAGGAATGACTGATAAAGTGGGCTTGTAAAATAAGAGTACTCATAGGGAACAATGCGTGGTTGTTTGTAAAGTATAAAATAGAATTTAATCATGCTTTTACATCACCGATTAATTCCAGTGCGTCTTTTTTTAGCCTGTTGTGCACGGAAAGACTGTCGTTAATGCCCATCGCAGCCCTTCGTCGACTGATCGCGCAACTCAGTAACCAACTGCGGGAAACACATACCGTCAAGTCCAGCGGCGCCCTCGGAGACAGCGGGACGATGTCCAGCGCACCCGGACGAGGTAAGACGAGGATAGCCCAGCAGAAAACCCGGCTGAACCAGTGTTCATGAATCTGGATGTAAAGCCGTTTGTTCAGTTAGCGCTGAAACCTGTTAGACTTAAATTAATATGAAAGACTTTCCTAGCAAAAGACCATCTATATTTGCTGTTGTGTTCGGTTATAATTGGAAATTTAACTTTCTAAAGTTCCTTTACCAAAACAATAATCGTAATATTGAATAGGTGTTCACAAATGCATTGCTGTTTGTGTTAATATTCGCAGGATATTTGTATAATCAAAGCATGTGCGTAAATATTTAGGCGTTGTGGTGAGGCCACATTTAAGTCTAATAGGCTATAAAGCTATACTTTACCGTTTAGTATGAAAGCTTATTTATCATACACTTGAATTTAAAATACAAAATAGTATATATTATATATAACGTATTACTATATATATTATTTCTGTAATGGAGATTTATAATAGTTTTATGAGTGAAGAAAGCATGTTCACTAATTGAAAATACACAACTAGCGTTTTACCCCAACAGCCATAAAATAATAATAATCCAAAATATAAAATATAACAATATATGGTACTGTGAAGTATTTTGTTTGTTACTCACTTTCAGAATACGATGAACTCTATGAATCATGCATGCACATTCACTCAAAGATAAATAGGTGTAGCATTATCGTTTAATAACCTATCAGGGAATGTCCAGCTATAAATTCATGTACGATTTCATTCCCAAATCAAATGACGTCGTAGAAATAACTATTTTAGAGATAGTCGTAGTTTCAATTTTTAAATAAAAATTCATGTAGCCTTGTTTATATGAGGATAAAAATGAAAGCTAAAGGCATATATCAATCCAAATCTATATTGGTTAAACTAATATTTATAGGTTTATTTGATAATTGTTATTCGTTGAATCTTAAACTAAGCGAAAAATAAATGATTATTAAATGGAAGTACATTATAAAAGAAAACACATATTTTCATATAGAGGGCCCAAATACAGATTCTTTTTATGTGAACTAATGTCAAACTTTGCTGTCAGTGGTACACATAAAGAAATTGCGTTAATTAACGTTACATTATCAAATGATAATTTATAAACAAATCGAGTGATTTGCTGAAAAACATAAACCCTTGCTGATATTAAGGATTCCCACTTACATTTTGAGTCAAATATAATAATACAATAATATAATAAAAATTGATATAGCATAAAGAACATCTCAAAGTTTTGCAATATGGAAGAAAAGTTATTCAAATAGAATTAAAGCGGTAGGCCTATTACGAATATAATATTTGGAAAGCAAACTTGTGTATTCAGTCAAAACGATGCTTTGCGCTAAGCTGCTTAACCGGAATTAATTAAGATAATCCAATATACGCTGTAAGAAAGGCAGAATTTGCTTTGGTAAATTCTTGTGATTAAAATTCGTGGTTTATTAAATATGGAGAACATGTCGCCCCTCAGCCTAAATGTTTTCTTTTAACCTGCAATACAGGATTTCACTTTCCAGCGCCGTCTACATTTCTATTAAATTCAACATATTTAATTAGGCATACGACAAAGTAAATTACTACTGTAAAAGTAAATAAATTCTATAAAAACAAGACAGAGTGACAATGTCCCAAATTAGGTTCGCTTCCAGGCTGAAAAATGGTTTTACTGTTTTTTCCCCTGCAAATGTAGACAATTGATAGACCTCGCTCAGAAGGTAATTATTTGCGCTCATTTTAATAAATTGCGAGGGATCAGGAAAAAAGATGGTTATCGCGTGGTCTTTGTCAGTTTAATTACGACATTGACGGATGTGATAGTAACTCTCGCTGTCGATAACGGAAGGATTCAGTCACTCCAGAGACAGCCTATGTGGTCTGAACTTTTAATGTGAAATGCAGCATGGGACGACTTGTCAGACGCAGTTTGCTCCTTAAAAATACACTTATTTTAAACTATTTTTGCATTCAGCCCAGGTTACACGGCTCATTGTAATTTTCTCCAAACTGGGGGCACACGGGCTTTCGACTTTAATGTGCGGTTCTCTCTCCATCCCGACGCCCTGATATAGTTATACTGTGTATAAGTGAGCGAATGGGATAGTCTTCGTAAATGACAACTGGCTCTCACTTTGCCTTCCCATTGGATAAATCATGTTACAAATTCTCTTATTTTTCCAGTCGTTAACAACAATCTACAGCACACAGACGCATGAATTATTAATGTGTCAATATAATAAAATAAATCCAAATTAAGAGACTTCCTTTAATATGATGTAACCCCTTTTAGAAACCGCTTCGCTGTCAACATTTAGGTAGATACCAGCACAATCAGTTTTTTGTCATTTTGCGGACCTGCACTGTTTTGCTGGAAGTATATCTGGCGGGCTGTATAGCGTTACAGGTGTTAAAATATCTCATTTAAGGACAATATTACTTAATAGGTAACTTAGATTGTTTAAAATGCATTTCAATTTGTAAAACGGATTTTGTATTGTTAGTTTGAGTTATGAATTTAACGCCTTCCTTGCGCTAAAAGTCTGCGGTAAGACGCAGCCGAGAGCACTTTCAGTACCTTCAGTGCAGCCGAATAACCGCCTTAACTAAATTCATGTTTATCTATCTGTCCGATCGAGATCGATGTTTGGTTTAATAACCTATCAGAATAAAACGTTCAGCATAGCTAATTGACACAAGTGGTGTTCTCTTGAATAACTATTTGAAATATTGATCGTTCTCATATCCATCCGCTCCATTTCATACTTTGTTTTGTCATGTTTTTATGACAGATAATGTATAGATAGGCCTACTGACCAGTTGGGAGGTACGATTAATGATATTCTAGCTGTCTTTTTCATGCATATTATTTAACGCTGGGATGCACTGAATCTTGGATTAAATGTCCGCGTTTCTTTGCTTGGTGAGTTTGTCAGTCCCCAGGCCCAGAGGAGTCAGTTCCCTAATCTCACAGCACCCTGCCTCGACAGAGGCACAGGTATGGTTAGCAGTATAATCCGGATTTAATATTGTAGGTGATATTGTCTCCGCACACAAAAGCAAACAATTAAACCAGATTTAAAATGACAACCTTAGACTGTTTATAATGCTGAACGACAGTAAACGAATAATCCACGTTAGTTCTACGTTCTAAACAAAATTAAAACATAGAAATCAAGCACGTAGCAAACTTACTTCCGCAAATACTGAGACTAGTATCGGTAGACCATTCACTTTTCGCAAATTCACCGTTTTGATATTTATGTTACATTTTCAGCGCAAATTGACGCAGTAACTGAATGAGGGACATTATTTCATGGTGATAAAACGGCCCTATGCATTAATTGGACATACAGTGCAGATATAGAGTGAGGACACCAATTTATTTGTTTTAATGTTGTTTTGTAGTATAGTAGGGTACCTGTTTAAAGCAGCTCTCACGCCAATCGTAGGCTACAATTACAGACAGAGTTAAAACAGCAAGGAATGGCTTTTCTACTCGCTAACGAAACCACTAGGACCACAAAGAAAGAGATGATACACGTTTAATGTTTTACAAATTGAAAGTTTTGTTCTTAATAAGTTACACCATTTCGCCTGTAGAGCTTCCTGTATTGTATTCCTGTATTGGCTATTTCCCGATGTACAGAAAAGTATCCCTCCTGCATTAAAGCGTAACCTGTACTGTGACTTTGGTTAAAGATTAGCGCTCAAATTTTACGACGCTCGTGGGACTTCAGCGTTAACGTCTCCGGCTACCTGTCACGGAATCCGGCGCAGTGCGGAAAGGTTAAGTAGACAATGTCTTACTAAACGCTGGGACACTTGGTTGCAAGAAGGTCTGGATTTTATTTTAAGGCAACATTTACCAAACTATTGTTTTACTGTTTAATTTGTGGTGCGACTGCAGACTGGATAAGCGGAATAATATAGATGGATGGATTCAATTAAATTACGTAGGCTAGATTTAAAAGATTTTTTTAAAAGAATAAGTAGTACCGATAACTCAGGTAACATAAAATATTCTTTAAATATTAATTTAATGAGAAACTGGATTCTTAGGTGCCTCGTCTCTCCTGTGGTGAAACCATTTCTCTGATAATGTATGAATCTGTCATAAATAATTGACTGCAACTGAATTTAGTTTAGCCTTTTAACACATTAATGTAAAGGGGAATGACGGGCAGAGAAAATGCGTGTCGAAGGTAAGCCTACTAAAACGGGACTTCGGCTTTCACTAAAAAGAGAACATCAGTAAAGCCAATTGCGGCAAGACATGCGCCTCCGTCCATTTTGCTAGTGTTTCCTCTAAGATGAGACAGACCCCATGGTTGTGCTGTGCCCAGTCCTTGTCCTTATCGTCGATTGCAGGTGCGGATAAGTAATGGGATCTTTCTTTTAGTCCATCTAGGTTTCCTGTCCCTATCCGGTCCCCTTGGGGCTGCCCGATTTTAATATCCTCTTGACCGGTGGAGCTTGGCGAGGGGGCCCTTACACACTCCGCTACCACCGTTAATGGCGCACCCCTCCCAACTCCTCCGGCCGTTTGATGTGGAAATGAAAGCGAAGCGAGGTTAAAAGTGGGACGGGGGGGTGTAAGAGGGACAAGACCCATCAATGGGTTAAATTAAAAGCCTGGAGATGCTTCACCAGTCAGTGATGCCACTCTACAAAAGGGACCCGACACTGCACGAGACGCCCTCGCTCCACATCTGGCCGCGGCAGCGCACGGTCCGGCTTCATGTGTTATAAACGGTGTAAAACCGATTAAAAAATCAAATGCCACCACTCTCCAGTAAATATCACGGCTGGATGTTTCTTTGATTAAGATACGGCTGGGCTTAGAGACAGAAGGACAAATGACCATCTTTTGTCCGTTTTTTTCCCACAACATTTTCGCTCGGTCTTCCATCGCAGTGTCCCTAATTTGTGTCACCTCTTTCATGGTCTCATCGTTGCTTCCAGATTTGCCTGCGCTTCTTCTCTTACTTCTGCTCATACTGTCTGCGAACTTTGTTCTTTACATTTTTTATTTTCACAAACCTGATCCCCGTGTGCTTTTTAATGCAAGGTAACGCTGTTTGCCATAATCCCAAAACAACAAAAAATGCAAACTTACCTAACCACTCTTACCCTCATTCATAAATGTCAAAAATATGCACATTAACCAGTGTTTTTATATTTAGCTTTAAATCCATAAACATTTAAATTTATAAAGCATAAATATACTCAATATGTAGGCAATCCTAGGTCAGAGGAATCATGGGTATTTTAATGTGATTACGTACCAGAAATTCACATTTTTAGTTTCAGTATGTATCTGATCTAAACGGGCAGCCTTGTGTTAAATACTAACTGTGGACTGAAAGTCTAACTTCCCTCCCTCCCCCAGGCCATGGGGGTCTTAACCAACTAGGCGGCATGTTTGTGAATGGGCGTCCACTCCCCGAGGTGATCCGCCAGCGTATCGTGGACATGGCACACCAGGGCGTCCGTCCCTGTGACATCTCCCGTCAGCTGCGGGTCAGCCATGGCTGTGTCAGCAAGATCCTGGGCCGGTGAGTCGTTGTGCAACGTAGCCCACCCACAGATGCACTTCCCCGCCCATCAGTCACATGCTCCTCCCACAGCATAGATGCCCCACCCACAGCTCATGCTGCATAGGCCCCATACACAGATCGATCACATTGTGCCCCGCCCATAAGTCACATGCCCCACCCACAGCATAGACACCCCACCCACAGCTCATGCTGCATAGGCCCCATACACAGATCGATCACATTGTGCCCCGCCCATAAGTCACATGCTCCTCCCACAGCATAGATGCCCCACCCACAGCTCATGCTGCATAGGCCCCATACACAGATCGATCACACTATGCTCCACCCACAGCATAGACACCCCACCCAGAGCTCATGCTGCATGGGCCCCATACACAGCTCGATCACACTATGCTCCACCCACAGCATAGACACCCCACCCAGAGCTCATGCTG
>JAAGVU020000040.1:22022284-22034297 GCA_011763525.2 Mormyrus iriodes
CACACTATGCTCCACCCACAGCATAGACACCCCACCCAGAGCTCATGCTGCATAGGCCCCATACACAGTTCGATCACGCTATGCCCTGCCCATAAGCCACATGCCCCACCCACAGCATAGACACCCCACCCACAGCTCATACTGCATGGGCCCCATACACAGCTCGATCACACTATGCTCCACCCACAGCATAGACACCCCACCCAGAGCTCATGCTGCATAGGCCCCATACACAGTTCGATCACACTATGCCCTGCCCATAAGTCACATGCTCCACCCACAGCATAGACACCCCACCCACAGCTTATGCTGCATAGGCCCCATACACAGGGCAATCACGCTACGCACCGTGTCTCATGACCCTAGCATCAACATAGACACCACACCCACAGCTCGGGCTGCATACTACCCATACAGCGTGATCACGGTATGCCCCGCTCATAGTCTGAATGACCATGGCACCTCTCTTTGTAAACACGATTACCAGCCTGACAGTTTATGACCTTGGGGGGCTACAACACTCAGCTTCCAGGTTGCTTACAAGGCTATCATTACTTATTGCATGGCTGGGAGAAGGCAGGTTAACTCGCCTGATATGTGTCTTCTCTATCCTTCCAAACTGCCTAACCCCCCCATCTAGGTACTATGAGACAGGCAGCATCAAGCCTGGTGTGATCGGAGGCTCCAAGCCGAAGGTGGCCACGCCCAAGGTGGTGGAGAAGATAGCAGAGTACAAACGACAGAACCCCACCATGTTCGCCTGGGAGATCCGGGACCGCCTGCTGGCCGAGGGCGTTTGTGACAGCGACACGGTGCCCAGCGTCAGCTCCATCAACAGGTATGACAAAGGAGTTATGGTGTTACGGAGCCCAGAGCCCCTCCTAATTCCCATGTAGCTGCTGTTGCTAATGGGTGTAGGATGATGTAGATCAAGCGTGACCATGATGACTCTGCAGGATCATCAGGACCAAGGTGCAGCAGCCATTCAACCTGCCGTTGGACTCCAAGGGACTGAGCCCAGGTCATACACTGAGTGAGTTTCAGAGTCACAGCCACACACTGATGTGAGGACTCCAGAGCACTTAGAAAACCATTCCGTGGCTTCGGATTTACCCAGATTTCAGAGTAATGACACCTGTCTTGTCAAGGTCAAATACGGCCATCAAGCTTTATTTCTGACAGTGAGTGTCATTGGGTAAAATGGGAATGAGGCTTCATGTAAATAGCTGGCCTGCCATTGGTGGGTTTGTCTCACTCCTTCAGTCAATCAGTCATAGTATGGTGTGTATGTACTGAGTATTGCTTTCTCTCTCTTGCCCCCCTCCCCCCCAACGCTGCAGTTCCCAGCTCGGCGGTGACACCCCCGGAGTCACCCCAGTCTGACTCTCACGGCTCCACCTACAGCATCAGCGGGCTGCTAGGCATCACGCAGGCGGGCCCTGAAGGCAAGAGGAAGCATGACGAAGGTGGGTTTGCTCAGTCACTTCTCCCTTCTCATCTCCTCCCGCTCCCTCCTCCCTCCCCTGGCTCATTGCTTGTTTCTATCCATGGCTCAGCTGACGAGGACAGCTGCCGGCTCAGCGTGGACCTCCAGGCCACTAGGGGGAGCTGTAGAAAGCAGCTGAGGCCCGAGCACCTCCCTCCTCTCCACCTGGAGGCTCTGGACTGTGGCTTTGAGCACCATCACTGCCCCCCCGAGGCCTTACCCTCCGGTGGCCATGGCAAAACTGAGCAGGTACACGCATGACCCCGCACCCCCCCCAGCCCTGCCCTCTACAGGCACAGAAAGTGTGTTTCTTGAAAGCCTTCTTTGTTGAGAATGTCATAATGCATTCTGCTAGCACATGCTAACGGGCAGTGGGCCACATTCCTTTGAGGACAGTGGCATTAACTATCCTGCTTGCAAGTAAAGTCGGCGGCATCACGTAAATAATCTCTCTGTCTGTCCCTCATCAGGCCTTGTATCCGCTATCGCTCATCAGTGGCAGCCTGGACGGAGGGAAAGTGAGCCTGCCAGCAGGCCGCAGTCTGGCGGCTCCTCACAGCTACTCAGTGGTGGCAGGTAGGAGATCTGCTGGCATGTGAAAGCCTAACACTGAGCACATGTGAGCACTATCGCCCCCTCAGAATGTACCTGAGAGTTGAGGTGTTAGTGACTCATTATGTCATACCATTCTTTAATTCCATTTTCATTTCCCTCATCCACTCACCCTCCTCCATGGTGTCGTGGTGCCACAGACCCTCTACAGGCCCCCCCAATCTGTCTGAAACAGGAAATGTCCCCGGAAGTGACCAGCACCAGCAACTCCCCAGGCGATGTGCCCAACTCCGCCTTCATGGAGCTCCAGCCAATCCCAGCTTCCATCTCTGCTCGCAGCGGCGGGGGTGGCTCCACCCATCTTTCTCATGCTTTCAGCTCATTCTCCCATCATGGCCCAGTGTATGGGCAGTTCAGCACTCAGTCTCTCATTGCAGGTACGCTAAGGGTCCTACAAGCTCGTCTCCCACCTCACATTCCCCCCCCACGTTCCTTCCTCTCAGCTACTGCCTCCAAGCTCATTTCATCTCACCTTCTAGACACCCTAATGGTCCTGATAGGCGTGTAAATATCACATGATGATGGTTTAAATGTGAAATCATGCAGCCGGGTGGTGTTCTGCCTGACCCCCATACTCAGCCTGTCTCTGCTGGGGCTGCAGGTAGAGAAATGATGGACTCCAGCCTGCCTGGGTACCCTCCTCACATCCCTGCTAGCCAGCCTGGCTTTTCTTCGCCCACCATCGCCAGCATGGTCGCAGGTGAGAGAGGAGCTCAGGGACTCAGGCCAGAGAGCCTACCTTCTGATGTACTACACCCCAGCTTGACCACCGATGAAAAGCCGCTAAGAGCTTCAACGCGATGTCATCTGATTAATTAATGCAGCAGAAAACAGTAGAATGAGTACAGCTTTCATGAGCCTTACTCTGTTAAGATGAGTAGAACCCTATGGATTAGAACAGGGGTATTCAACTCCGGTCCTCGATTCTAAATCCAAGACGTGTTTTCAATTCTCCCAGGGAGTGTAATAATTACTGATTGGCCAGAGGCTTCACACCCAGCTCACAGGTGAAGGAAGGCTGGTTAAATCAGCAGGGCTCGGCCAGCTTGATAAATAAAAGTGTTTGGATAAATGCTTATATACACAATATTGACTATTCAATGGCAAGGTCTGTGACACCCAGTATAAATACTGACAAACTTTAAAATATGATCCATTCAGTAATCGGCCCATTTCCAGTATTTAAATGAGGCAACACAAGTCTTAATGCTGCAGAAAAAAATTTAAAAGTAACCCTTTTTGTTTTTGGTTTTATAGATTATAGCCTTGTTACGGTTTATCTTTCATTCTTTAAACTAATTTTCAACTTTGGCACCAATTCAGCTGCAAAGAGTCAGAATCATGTGATCAAAATTGCACACAGACACAGACGGAATGCTTCCCCTAGGTCCAGACCCAGTACAACTCACGCCTGAGCCAAACTGGTCCCATTTCAGTGGAGGCCAGCCCCAGTGTATCTGCTGGGGAAATGGGGCAGAGATATGTCAAACGGAGCTGTGGTCACCACACACAGGGGCCAGGATTCAGCCTGGGAAGAGGGGCAAGGTGAAGGGAACAGGGACAAGGGGGGGACAGAAACACCAGTGGGGGGAGCTTTTACTAACAGAGGGGAAAGGTTAGCTAATGAGTAACCTGCCTAACTGCTGAGCTTTACTAGTAACCATAGCAGGGTCCCCCAACATGGGCATTGCCATGGAGACACAGGCAGGGGCACAAGGTGAATGATGCAGGATTTTGTGTGAGCAGAAGGATGCTGGACTCATAAAGGGGCATGCTCACCCCTTAGATACTGAAATAGCTAATAAAAAGGGGGGCGGGGGGCACAGAGTTTTCATGAGTTTCACCCTGTACCCCCAGGTGGGCTCAGATTAATGGTTTACACGGCACCGGCATCTTTGCTTATTTGCATGCTGAAAGATTCATGGTGTGAGTCATGCGTTATTACAATGGGATCATTGTTCACGGTTTATGACGCATGTGTGTTTACATGTGACACGCTTATGGTTCTCATGTTTCTCCTGCAGGTTATTCTGCTTCACAATGCAAGCTAAAGTTGAGTGTTACAGACATATATTCGAAATCATTTCTCCGAGCAGTTAGCAGAAATTCCGAGCCTTTCAAGCTGAGTGACTCTGGGTGATTTGCGGAAAGAATCTTGCCCTTTATGGAGACCCCTGATGTGCGTGTTCCCATTCTGCAGGTGCTGATTACTCCGGTCAGGCAGCGTACACACACACCCCGTACACCTCCTACAGCGAGGCCTGGAGGTTCACGAACTCTGCCATTCTCGGTGAGTTCTCCACACCCTGAAACACCTAGCAGCTTCATTGAGGTGGTCCTGCAGTTTAGGTTAATCCTAAGATTTAAGGTGGTCCTGCAGTTTAAAGTAGTCCTGAGGTTTAAGGTGGTCCTGCAGTTTAGGATGGTGTTCAGGTTTAAGGTGGTCCTACAATATAGGACAGTCTTGAGGTTTAAGGTGGCTCTGCAGTTTAGCGTAATCCTGAGGTTCAAGATGGTTCTGCAGTTTAGGATTGTCCTGAAATTTTAAGGCGGGCCTGCAGTTTAGGGTGGTATGGAGGTTGAAGGTGGTCCTGCAGTTTAGGACAGTATTGAGGTTTAAGGTGGTCTTTTAGATTAGGGTTATCCTGAGGTTGAAGGTGGTCCTGCAGCTTAGGATTTTCCTATAGTTTAAAATGTACGTTTTCTTATTATGTTTGTGAACTTTTAGGGTCTTATGAACTTGAGTGTGATAAAAGGCTTGTGCCAGTGTAAAATCAGCTATTCCTACAAAAGGCAGATTTACCCCGCCAAGCAGGGCACATCTCACAGTGAATGGGGGCGGGGGGGGGCGTCCTAACAAAGTCTGGTCTGATATTCATACTGAATGGTTGTTCTGCAGTCACAAATCACTCCTTAACTCAGAGCCCCAACTTCTATTATGTTGTGTTCCGGCAGTATAAAACAACCACAGGGCAAAGATAACCACTGGTGTCTTAATGCACACAGTGAGCTCATTAAAGGATTATCCATTAACCAGTGCTGACCAGCCCCAATGATATCAAAGGAGTTTTAATGTTGCTGCCTATTAGCCACTGTCCTGAATCAGCACTGAATTTTTTTGCAGGGCTTTCAAGTGACCATGAAGGAAAATACACTGAACCAAAAGTGACCATCCATTTTTACTGGCTGTGTGGTTTTATGGCCTGTGTAGCGTAGCATGTGTACGTCTAACGGCTGTTCAGTCGTTTTGTGTGATTCACACTCATAGGATTTCAATGAGTTTAAGAATGGAAACATACGAAAATCATCATGCCCAAAATGATGGGAAAACACTTGACCAGTACCAAGATTTCAGGAAAAAATCAGGAGCAGGAAAACAGTGGGGGGGGTGGGTGTGGCTCAGTGGGTTTGAATGCTGTGCCTGTAATCAGATGCTTGTCAGTTGAAATCCTGCCATATCAGAGTTGTTGCACAAGGCCTTTAATGTCTGCAGGGACTGTCTGACCCTGCTTTCTCAAAATATACCTCACTTTGGTTAAAAGTGTCTGTTAAACGAAAAGAAAAGGATGAGGTATATTTCCCTTAATTCTATTATATTTTTACAAAAAGTGTGTGTTTGCATTTCTGTGTTTATATCAGATCCATTTTATGTATCAAAGCTTTTCATATATTCTCATGCAAATCTTGTTATATACCATGGAAAATGATATTTGAGCGGAGACAGGCTGCTTGCATCTTGAATGTAGCGGTTTCAGGATGGGTGAAAAGGTAAAATGGCATCTCTTTTCGGCTTGACCCCCCCACAGGGCCGCCATATTACTACAGCTCCGCCTCACGGACGGCAGCCCCCTCCAGCTCAGCCTACGATCACCTTTAGAGGCCGGCCCACGGTCCAGGGTCCTGAACAGCAGTCACCTTCACGGAGTGGGGAGGACCACCAACGGCAACAGGGCATGTTTCTAAAGGCAAAGGACGAGAAGCCGAGTGACTCCCTGACACAAAGGAGATGACAAACTGGAGAATCAGGTGTGGAGCGGAACAGATCCAGACTGACTGGAGGTCCACACATCATTCGGAATAGCAGGAGGCAATATCACTGTCACAGACTGTCTTCATTCCTGCATTTTTTACACAGAGTTTATGTGTTTGACAGACGTCTGACAGCTGTGGCACTCCTCTTTATCATGGATCTACAGCGATCTCAAGAACCCTGAAAAGTACACAGACGCCATAACAACAGAGTTTCCTACGCTCTGCAGTTCGGGATCAGTGGATAATAAATCTGAACAGACACAAATGTGATTTTCCAGTTGAAGGAAAACAATGAACAGAAACATGAACTTCCCATTAGTAAAAAAAATCTGACATTTCTGTATCTGCTGCGTAGGACCCTGCGGTGGGGTTAGGTTATCTAAGAGGGACACAGGAAGAGCTGCTTGTGAATTTGGAGAACGGCTGAGGTGGACACTGGTCTGCTTCAGGTGCGGCCTGCAGATTCAGAGGGAGGAAGACTCGTCACAGCGCCGGCAATGGGTCTTCCTGTGTGCCATTTAGACGTGTGGATGAGATGATTAAAAAAATGGGGATCCATCCTGGAAAGACTTTCACCTTTGATGTTCAGGGTTTCCTTTTGTCTCATGCTACTAATCTAAGGCATGTGATTGAAAATCATCTGGATATTATACCTCGAAATGCAAATGTCATATTTCCAAAGAACTATTTTAACTAAATAAAGCATGACTAAGAAACATTTGCTTTTTATTCTAAATGATCAGAAAATAAAAGCAAACGTAAAATGAAGATAAAAATGGTTATGGGGTGGATTTGGGTACAAAGACACAGGCCCTGTCACACTCTTTGTTTTAAACGTTCAGATGTTTGAAGTATGAATGGGGGGGCATGGTGAAACAAGAGGGACTGTAGGTAGAGAGTGGGCGGGGGGGGGGGGCGGGGTGCAGAACTAAAATGTTGCAAAGATGTCCACCTGAGGGAGGTCATTTGTAAATTAGCAGATTCAATCAAAACATCCATCATGAATAACTGTCATCTAGTTGTATCAGTTCACAGATCGTCCCATGTTCATGCTAGACAGAAGGCCCTGGTTACCTGGTAACTGATAAACCAGGTACCCAGTGTTCTGACAAGGGTGTAGAGGAAGCGCCCAGGTGAGGAGGCTAAGCGCTAGCAGCGCCTGCCATCCAATGGGAAGCTGCAGGACGGGCCAACAAAACTTGTGCTTCACGGAGCTCCACCAATCAGACTTTACGATGGGCACATGCAATCAGATCACTAGGTCATGATGTAGTTACACCGGGGGGGGCTTTGTTGGCACTTCAGTTCCAAAGAGCTTAACTTTAATTTGCCATTCAAAAAGTAATGCTTATACAAATTTATTACTGATTGCTATTTTATGCCATGTTAAATGTGTAGATTGATAGCTTGTTTTTAATTTGTATGTCTGTAAGTTGTATGTCTGACAGTGCTTGGGCCAGAGCACATGTATGTGAGGCGTGGGTCTGTGAGCATTAAGGCCCAGCATAGATGCAGTGAAGCTTACATGCATTTAAAAATTACACCTATATGTACCAGGAAAGACACAGTGTCCATTTGAAATCAATGGCTGGAGTGACACGAGTGCTACAGTAAAGCGATAGGCATGTCACCCTGTAAAGTGGAAAGCTTGTTTTTCTGTGATATATGCTTGATGCTGTGCGCTGCGCCAGTTATCGCTAAGTGATAAATTACGCAGACTGACATCGCAGCAAACCCCACGCGGACAAGCACAGGAAATGCACGCCATGTACAGTGGGATTTTGATTGGTAAAGGTCATTAGCTATTAACGAACCGTTTCAGGAATCTGTCATAGTTTAAGAACAAGAAAATACCTGGAGCCAGAATGACTCTCACCATGGACGAATGTCAGCAGTGGTTAGTAAACGCGGTGAATTTCCATCGGTTTGTTTAGCTGTCCGACTGCAGCCTCTGATGGTTCTGTCCCGCTGGCATTTCCCAGCTAGTCAGCATTCTGACGGATGAGAAAGAGTGTGCGCAGTGATCCCTACGCCGCTCACATCTGTTTCATCTCCCTTTTTATTTTCTGCATCACGTATTTTTATTTGCAATTATTCCCCCTTCGTATGGTGCTCATTATTATGGGCCCTTAACGAGGTTCCGTCTGGCCATTGGCGTGGAGGACCTGGGTCTGTGTGCTCGCTGATAGATGAGCTCGCTCTCGGGTAGCCAGCCGTTTAGGCGCCGTATGCTGCCCTAACAAGGCCTAAACCTGCAAAAACGCTTATAGTGGCAACACCAGGTGGAAAAAATCTTCGACCTTGGAAAGTAAAAACACTGCGGTGGATCTTTCTTTGCGTTTGCCTGCCCCGACCTCAGTCCTCACTGATGGGTTGGTCATTAGGGTTGGAGCTGGTCAATAGTTCAACAAAACTTGTCCAAAAGACCCCCCCCCCCCCCATCTAACACGTCGCCGCTCACAGCAGGAAACATTTCTGACCCAGTGTGTCAAGAAAGACACACATAAACAACACGACCCTTCGCGAATCACCCAGAAGCTTCCGGTATCAAGTCCTGCCCTGGGGGTAAGGTCATCAGGACAGCTCCTTAAAGGCAAGCAGACATTGCTCTTAGTTGCTGACTCCCTGCCTGCAAGAACCAGGCCCCTGCCTTATCACAACAATCGCTCTCGGCTTATTTTTCCTTCTTGGTGTCTTTGTGGGCAGGAGAAAACTTGCACAGATTGATAGAGTACAGCCAGACACTGGCTGGATTATGCTACTGGGATCTATGTGGAAGAGAATACAGAGCCACCTCTACAGGCCAAGATTACCTGCGAGCAGTTCTACCATGTACATGTTTTATCTTGTTCAGATTATTTGCAGCCAATCGTTGGTAAAAAAAAATAATAACTATTGCAGAGGTGCAAAACTAACTTTAACAGAAAACAATAATATTTAATTTGATTTGTGCAAATTAATACGTATATCAATATCTTCATTGGTCACCTACTGGACAGCAAGAGATGAACAGCATGACATCATCAGTCATCATGGCCTTCCCCACTGGAAGCTGATGTCTATATCCATGTGTTTTTTGTTTTTTATTTTTACTACAAACTATTTTAAAAGGAATTAAATTTGTTGGAAAGTGAAGATGTGGTTCCTTAAATAGTCATATTGATTAAACATTGTAATCAGAGAAGAACTTAAACAGTAGAAGGAATGACAGATTATCCATCTTCTGAGCACATGGGAATCAGTTAGAGTCATGCTGGTGGGATCCTATTCCAGTCCACCTCAGAACCAAGCCATACTGTTCACTCCCAGAGGAAATGTGCACAAAATGCCACATACACACAGAGTAGGGTGGGATTCAAACAAACAACCTGCCGGTGTGAGGTAACAGTGCAACCCAGCCAACTACTATACCCTCCTGAAGGCAGACCAAATATATTTATCTGTATATAAAATGTTAAGTCTTAATTTACATATTCATACTTCATAATTTTAGGAAATTAATTTAGCTCCTGAACTTTACTGAGTATAAAAGAGCTGCACCCCCCATACAGGATCGTGCCCTTAAACTGCGTGGCTCCTGTGGCCCCCTTCTGTTATTTCTGCTGCTTCTCTTTCAGGGAGCGAAGGGCACTTTAACTGAAGTGGTCATACCTGAGAGGAATGAAAGCAGACATAGTTAGAGCGACTGGTCATGAGGTCGGGGGGGGGGGGTCAGTAGCTGGAGGGCTGGGACAGCCCCGGAGCCCCCAGAGTGACGCTAGCAGTTAGTAACAGGGCTAACGGCAGCGAGCAGGAGACATGTGACTGACGGGTACAGAGGGAAACACTACAGAGAGTGGAGGGAGAGGGCCCAGAACAAAGAGAACGATGGAGGGAGAGAGGAGTGTCACGGATTGTTTTGTCTGGGGTATGTTGCTGCTGTCCCGGTGGCTGGGGGTGGGCTGCACCCCCGCTCCTGGCTCCTGTCTCGCCTTTTTAATAACTCACTCACCCCTGACGTAGCACCCTGCGCTTCGCACAGCCACACAATGACAAGGAAGAAAGGGGCAAAAACAGGGGACAAGATGGGAACAAGGATAGACATCCACGGCACCAGGGACCATTACTAATGAGGACTGTCTGTGTCTGTGTGTCTGTGAGGGGGGTGGGGGGGGTGACGGCCCTTGAGGCTTGCTCAGGTGACCACGTGTGTTTGTTAAATTAGTAACCTGTGCAAGTGCACCATCCACATCCTGTCACGAGTGGCAGGTGGTAATTAGCTGTTTAAAAGGAGCGTGCTGTCCGACTGGCTGTTTAAAAGGAGCGTGCTGTCCGATTGGCTGTTTAAAGGGAGCGCCCCGTCCGTGTGGCCATTTAAAGGGAGCGTGCCGTCGGTGTGGCCGTTTAAAGGGAGCGTGCTGTCCGATTGGCTGTTTAAAGGGAGCGTGCTGTCCGATTGGCTGTTTAAAGGGAGCGTGCTGTCCGATTGGCTGTTTAATGGCCCAGCATGGAATTTAACTTTGTGTTGAAATGAGCCAATTCTGTGTGACACAGCTGAATCAACCTTCATCACATCCTCCTCTCTGCCTTCTTTTGACTTTCTGTGAGGCCTAAACTACAATTTGTCAACCTAAAATCTCATTGCCAAATTTATTACCTGATCAAAATGTATCTATTAATATATGTATTAATATTAACAGGCATGGGGTTTATTAGCAATGAGATAATCGGTGGATCAGATTACAAAAAGTAATGAGTAATATAAATGACAATGTGAAGCACAGTGACAATATGCACAAGAATTCAGTTACATTTAAATTAATGGGGCAGGAAACCATTTAGTTCTTATCACGGGAACAAAACTGCAAACTCAGTGGCACCTTCAAGTTTACAAAAGTGCGAAACCTATTTTCGCAAAGTGAAACATAATTTAAGGAAAATGGCAGCTTACAAGAAAAGGAGGTTGGAGCAGAAAACAGCAACAGTGTGGCCCCCAGGTGAAGAAGGATTGTGGTTCTAAGATTCAGCCATCCATAGCCATGTGCTTTCACTTCCAAGTGCTGGTAAAATGGCGCCCCCAGCTGGACGACAGATGATGCTGTTTTTCTCCATAACATTCATTAACATATAAAAATATTTCAATAATCTAACTATATTTCACTTGGTCAGAAAAAAATACTTAAGTATTGCAAAATTAATAATATATATGTATATATTACGGCAGTACCAATGACAGTTGAGCTCAGTAAACCTTTTCCTGTGACAATCAGGAGATGAAAATAACTGAAGGCAGAAGAAAGTAAAAGCGAACAGGCCACGGTGGTGTAGAAGCCACCACTGGTTCACAGCTCCTGGTTGCGCCGTGGGATGATAATCTTCCGGTAGGTCCTCCTCTCAGAGATGTTGCGCTTCACCTTGACGGTGGGCTGTGGCACAGGCTCCAGGTTGATGGATGGGCTGGAGTGGGACTTTTTAAGGCCTGCCCCTTCATCCACCTCATCGTCTGAGATATGGACACACATCTCCCTGTCAAGCTGCTCCAGCTGTGTGGGCCCCACTGCGGCGTCCTTCTCTCTGATCAGGCCCTTCCACACTTCCAGAATCTGTTTGTATACCTCATAACGGCTCTTCTGCAGGTAAGGGGTGAGAGTGAGAAAAAACAGACAGAGGAAATAAGAAGTACTGTGTGCTTTCATCTTCTGGAAAACCCTTCAAAACAAACGTGGCTACCCACATCTCTTTTTTACAAAAAACAACACAATGTATGAGTTACGCAGTCCTCAGAGTCCTCCTGACCTTCACAGGACATGGCAGAGACACGCACTGAGTCCCCCTGACCTTCACAGGACATGGCAGAGACACGCACTGAGCCCTCCTGACCTTCACAGGACATGGCAGAGACAC
>JAAGVU020000040.1:22046554-22058314 GCA_011763525.2 Mormyrus iriodes
GGTGCTGCAGAGCAGATGGGCAGAGAGTGAAACACAGAGGCACTGCAGAGCAGACGGGCAGAGAGTGAAACACAGAGGCGCTGCAGAACAGACGGGCAGAGAGTGAAACACAGAGGCACTGCAGGGCAGACGGGCAGAGAGTGAAACACAGAGGCGCTGCAGAACAGACGGGCAGAGAGTGAAACACAGAGGCGCTGCAGAACAGACGGGCAGAGAGTGAAACACAGAGGCACTGCAGAGCAGACGGGCAGATAGTGAAACACAGAGGCGCTGCAGAACAGATGGGCAGAGAGTGAAACACAGATTCCCTGCTTAGCAGATGGCACAGCATTTAACCATCTTTTGGCTTTTTTACGCTTCAATTCCAGAAAACTTGTTCTGCTGCTTATTTCAGCACGTCTGTGAGCATGTAAAGTGTGTCAACAAATACCTCTAACTGGAATAGCCTGAGATATTTCACCCCAGGGCTAGTTTGCCCTTGCTTAATAGATACTTAATAATGCCCCTGTGCAGAAGTCTGTGGCCTACGTCCATGACAAAGGACACCCCTGAGCAAGAAATGAGTGACTGACTGAGAGTTGCAGTATGCATAGAAACCCCTGCACCCCCATGTGGCAGGACCCCGGCCCTGGGGCAGCCAGAGGTTCGCTGAGGAGTTAATATAAACTCATTCCTGCAGCAAACAAATTTCTGGGCATTATTAGGCTAGCTTGTAGGCTTGCTGCCACATCACATCTAGAATTCTATAATGTACATAATGTAGTAATCTACGAATCAATCAAAGATGTGTTAAGGGCTGATTTCCCCTCAGGGTCTGATAATACATGTCACAGTTTTCAGTACGTTTTCACTTTGCACACTGACTCAGCAATTGTTCCCACCTGCTTAACCCGTTTTCATCCAGTATCGCCAAATACTACTGAAAATGTATCAGACAGGCAGACGGGTTGGAGCAGATGGACAGACACAAGTCCAGTGCTCCAACATCACCATAACTTTGCGGATATGTTAGTATCACTCTGACCGGCTCCTGACCATGTGATCATCAATGCTACCACGCAATCCTATAAACAGAAACTCAAAGGCTAAACATAGCACGGCTGTAATGTTCCAAAAACACAGTATAAACCAGTCCTATACATCACTCTGCTAAGTGCAGCAGAATTGCATGACAGAATGCTTTGTAATGTGCTAGGCTATACTGTCAATTCAAATAGTACTTAAGATTTTTATTTAAGATTTTAATTTCTAATTTCTTACAAATTGTTTATTGTTCTCAAAGAAAGATAATCAACTTAGAAAATTAAACTAAATTCGATGTGCTCTTACGTCTGGTAAGTAGAAATGTCATAAAACAGGGTCAACCAAGGTCATGCCTGCCTGAGAGAACTTTGTGATGACTTTAGCTGGTTTGTTTACCTATGAATGGTTTACATGGATCCAACCAAAGAACAATGGTGACTGGAGCGGTATAGAATGTATCCTCTCAAACAGCAAAGAAATTATATCTTTCACAGTCACAGGCATCCCATATTTTTCCTTTTAATTGCAAATTATAGAATTTTTGGTTAGAGTATTTGTTTAATTAAGGAAGTGGAATGATTTAATAAGGATTCCCATAACATTGTTTTTGCTAAGTAACAAACCCTCAAACCACGTACTTTTGAATAAATGCAAACAGGAATAATGCATGCTGATTTTTAAGTGTCTATTCATATCCTAAATGTATTGCTTAAAGTAGTACAATCGATAAATTAAAACCACATTGAATAATACTCCTAATTGCGAATTTTTCAAAAATGTGTTCTGTATTTCCATTTAAGCAGAATATTATCGATATTTTTAGCAGTTAAATCATCAGCATGTAAGGTAAGAATAGCATACTTCAGCGTTGGCGAAACCTGGCAGGCAGCGCGACAGGTTGGACCGATGCCAGCTTGTAATTAATGTAAATGGTGTGGTGTAGTCATCGTCTATTGTGTTGTCATTCTGTTGTAAAGTAATTTCACATGTAGCGTTTAAAGTTCAGTGTTGTAAATAGTGGTGTGCGTGGGGTAGATCGCCAGGCCGACCGCACGGTGAGCAGTGTGTGTGAGCCGTCAGAGTGAATGGTACGGGGTAGTAAACGCCACCTTGTGGTTGACTCATTCTGCCTCTTGCCTTATTATACCGCCTCCCTAACATCATGGCTGACCGATACATTAGCTTAGATAGACCCCTTGCTTCCGCTAAGATGAAGCATCGGCATATTTCTATGGAGCCACGACTTTCTGCTACTATATTTATCTGCTTGCTGCCGGTTCTGCCCACAATAAGGAACCGAAACCACTTCCGTAACGCTGCTCTTACCCGGAAGTACGTCGAACAGACGGGAGGTCAACCTACCAAAATAAAAGTTAGATAAAAAAATTATATATTCATACAGTGTAGTAAGATACGCTTAAGACTAACATTTGTCTCCTTCAGCACCGACTCAACCATATGTTTCATGCCAATAAAACGTTTACCTTCCATCTATATGTTTATGTGTCTTCCACTCATGTAGGCGGCAGCACGACGCCGCGTGTTCAGGTGTTTACGGCGATGTGGCCTCCTGTCCTGTAGGTGGCAGTATGTCCAAGTGCGCCTACGTGTTCTCGAAAACAGCCGAGGTCGTTATTTATTATCGCTTTGTTGGTGCAGCGGTCTTGACTCGACGTGATACAATAGCCGTAATTAGGCGTCCGGTAGTGCTCGATCAAAGAAGCGTCGCCGATCCGTTGTATACCGGTCACCACACACCTTCCCCGGGGGTAGGCAGCAGGCCACCATGTCGCGATCCAAAAACCTCAAAGCCTTTCTGGAGTCGTCCCTGAACGAGATCTTTAAGGCCACCGTGAATGACATCTTGGACTCGGTGGAGCAGACCCTGTCCGAGTACCAGGAGCGGATCCGGCACATGGAGACAGAGAACGAGAGCCTTAGGCGGAGGCTGGTGGGCCCGGAGGAGCTGCGGGAGGCCGGGATGAGTGAGCGATGCCGGGGCTGGTCTCCGGGGAGGGCCGTGGGTTGATGATAAATGGCGTGCGGGGTCCCAAAGATATGCCGGACCGTGAAAAGGCCGTGGGTTTACATTAAGCTTTTCCATAGCCCATCCATACTTTGATGGCTTGCTTTCAGGGAAAAGCTGAGCTCTGTATGTACTTACAGGGATGAGATTCTCCTCAGAAATAATCCTTTACTTAAGGGAAGGAAGCTGTTTGCGCGGCTGTAAGCCTGCCATGCAAGCCTGGTCATTTTCATATTTGCGTGTGGTTTAACCTGTTAATAATCGCCGTTTTCTATAGTGAATTAATCTTCTGACACTTATACTAGAAAGTGTCCATTGCATCAAGTCTGTTTTGCCCACTAATATGTGTATGAGGTCATGTCTACTGTTTACATGAACCAAAGGGACACTGAATCCATGTTGCTTCAGCACCTCGCAGCTGGTACTTAGAAGGGCTTTTGCAGAGACTTGTGAAAACACTTTTTCTAACTACTATAGTGAAGCATTTGAAAGATCTCTGCAGCCACAGCATTTAAAATGAAAGCAGTACATTTTCCAGCTCCGTCTTCTCAGATGGGTTATGACCTGTGGCCTAGTTAATGTGTAAACCAGTGTTACATATTTACCACTAAACCTCTTACTTGTCAACAGCAGGGCTGGTAAATCACAAGTACAGCTCTGATCGGTGCACGAGTCTATGGTGCTGTGTGTTATATTTCTGTAGCTGTACTGTGCTGTTTCTTACGTTGTTGTTCTCAATCTGTACTCTCTGCAGAGGTCGAGGAGAAAAGCAGTGTCCTCCTAGGTCCTACTGATGAGGCATGGTGCCTCCGCAAGCAGCCACATGCTCAGAGACGAGCATCAAGGCACACCATGGCGTGGAGAGAGATCCACGTGGGCGAGGACCATTTTCTGGAGCGGCACAAGATCGAGAAGCAGGAGCTGAGCGACTGCGGCAGCGGCGAGGAGCAAGAGGACGAAAGCAAGTCGCTTAAGGGGGGGCCACTAGATGGCGATCATGACGCCTCTGGCACGCTGGTGTCTGCGGGTACAAGTCCAATTCTGAACCAAGTTCCAGACATGGATGATGTCTGTGCCGTGGACATGACCAAAGCAAAGCTTCCTTCTGGGGTAGTGGCCATGCAGATAAAGGCCGAGAACTGTGATGCTGGGTACATAAATCCAGATCATTATGTGAACATGGGCTCGCCTGGCAGTGCAGAGCTTGATTCCAGAGAGAGTGACTGCGAAGTCAGTGTGACCATCATATCTGACCATCACCTGAATGCAGGGCTCAGCGATAATGAGGCCTCTGATGTGGGGGAATCAGAGGTACAGGAAGCAGATGCCAAGTCAGAGGAGGGGCGGCCTGATAAGGAGCTGGTATCAAAAAATCTGTCTCAGGCACTTTTTTCAGACCTGGGCATGGATATAGGTGGAAGAGGGGGTGAGGATCTGACTGCGGAGCAGCAAGATCCAGAGGGTTCTGGGAGTCCCCAGGCCTCCACCTCTACTGGGGTTCTGGATGCTGCTGAGTCCCCCAGAATCCCACAAGGCATCTATCACTGCTCCCTATGCGATAAGAGCTTTGGTCGCATGGGTTCGCTTAACATACACCTGCGGACGCATAGCGGGGAGAAGGCGCACTGCTGCAACTACTGCGGCAAGCGCTTTAGCCGCGCTGACCTACTGAAGGCGCACAAACGCACACACACTGGCGAGAAACCATACAGCTGTAACGTATGCGGGAAGAGCTACGGGCAGCCCGGCCAGCTCAGGATCCACAAGCGCGTGCACACTGGCGAGCGGCCCTACTGCTGTCCGCACTGTGGTAAACGCTTCAGTGAGCACAATCAGCTCAAGGTGCACCTGCGTACTCACACGGGGGAGAGACCCTACCATTGTGGCTACTGTGAAAAGTCCTTCAGCAATGCGGGGAACCTGAGGATGCACCAGAGGATCCACACCGGAGAGAAGCCCTATGGGTGCTCTCAGTGTGGGAAAAGGTTTAGTGGCTTGGGAGACCTCAAAACACACTACAGAGTACACACAGGGGAGAGACCTTACCATTGTACTCTTTGTGAAAAGACTTTTAGTCAAGCTGGGCATTTGACCATACACATGAGGATACACACAGGCGAAAAGCCGTATACCTGCAAAGACTGCGGCAAGAAGTTCAGCGTGGCGAGCAGCTTGAAGCTGCACCTGCGCACGCATACAGGCGAGAAACTGTACAGCTGTTCCTATTGCAAGAAGAGCTTCAGCCGCTCCGGGCATCTCAAACGGCACGAACAAGTGCACACGAAGGAGAAGCTGTACTCCTGCTCCGAATGTGGCAAGACATACAGCGATCAGTCCACCCTCAAGAAACACGTAAAGACTCACACGGAGGGGGCCCTCGCTCAGAACGACGAGCTCTCCAACGAGTCTGACGGCTCGCTCAACCAGCTGCAGATTCAAACAGTCGAGATTATGTAGCATCGGTACACAGACTTTGTACATTTTACCACAAATTTACGATGATTATTTTTGTGAGATGCAAACACTTTTTGTTAATGTCTTGGACCCAAGTGTGTGATTTTATAAGTATTTTTACCCTGGAGTTCAAATGAAGTTTCACATGTAGTTAACACTAAGATGTAGGGAAAGCCAGACACCCAGTGACACTGACCTCTCACAGCTCTCTACTGTACCTAATGTCATATCCAAGCCTTTTGGCTGTCATTGTTTTGTATGTAATAGCTCAGAAGGAAAACTAGTGCGTATGATTTAGTCTGTGTGGGAGGTGTTCTGCTGGGGTGTGTTAGAGTATTAATGAACAACAATGCGAGCATAGTTGTGTCTAGGAAAATCCCCTTTTTTCTTACCCCTCGAAAGCCTAATAAAATCCTATTAACCAGTCTTGCGTTGTCAGACTCGATTCCTGTATGTGTGTGTGTGACAAACTAATAGGAATGCTGGCTTTGCACTCAATGCTGCTGTTTCTGTACAATCCAGTGACCGAGGGGTGTGGGGGGGCTGACAGCATATCAGAGAGGATCTCTAGATCTCACAACACTGTATCACGATGTGCAGAGTAGCAAGTATGATTGGAAAAAAGCATTTGTATACATTGTACTGTGGCTTTAGGACATCTTATAACATAGAGGAAGCCTGGTTTTGGGTTCACTAGCTGATCGACATCTGTGTCTGGAAAGTATCCCACAAGCGATATATATATTAAGTCTGGCAGCATCAGCATAACTTTCCTGAATGTAGCAGAAGATGACCCTGGTGTCAGAAAGACTGATTCAAATGTACCAGTCTGGGCAGATGAATATGTTCTCGATGCTTGGAGGTTGGGTGCAGTCTGCTGCATGAAAGCAGGAACCTGACGCTGCTCTGAGAATTTAGAAGTATTACAAATGTAGGTATAACTAATCAAATTAAATAGAATTATTTAAACACTACATATTCCTTCAATAACCTACTCAGATGATTTAATATATATATATATTTATTTCAATTTATTTACATATATATATACATAATAACAGTACTGTGCAAAAGTCTTAGGCAGCCAGAGAAAATGATGTTTAAATTATCTTTATGTTTGTGTAAAACTATGCTATTATGCCTGTCAAAGTATGTTAGCTTAGCCGTTTCAAATCCTCTGCTAAAATCACCCCCTTATTTCCAGTAACTATAAGATACACCCATGTATATTTTGACTCAACCACTGGCACACCTCGTATAGCTAATCAATATCTCATTGACTTTTTTAAACTAATTAAGTTAATTAATTAAGTGAGCTGTTGGTGAAATTTAATAAATATGTGGAATGGCTGGGGAGCCCCTGAGGAGAGGTTTAGAAACTAGCCATCTAGTTCATCTAGCCATATAACTAGATATCAGTAACTGTTTGAGGAACAGAAGAAATTTTTACTAGTTTTTATTGTGTTACTCTTAATTTGCATATGATCTAATGTTATATTGTGTTTTCTGTTCTGAGCAAATCTGTTCTTACTACCCAGATAAATAGCTTGAAGCATTTCTTTTAATTGCCTAAGACATTTGCACAGTACTGTGTGTGTGTGTGTGTGTGTGTGTGTATATATATATATATATATATATATTAGGTGATTATATATCTGCGTGTGTGTATCGATAGATAGATAGATAGATAGAGAAACAGATTATAATTTTGAAAGGAATACCTAATGGTGATTTCTCAGTTGTGATTGTTTCTGGAAGAACGGCATAGCGCCACATGTTGGCTTCCCCCCCTTTGATCACCATGGAAACGGAGCAGCGCGCTGATAAACAAGATGGAGGCAGACGCAGCTCGCGGACACACGGCAGAGATGTTTCGCACCTACGAGGACTTGTTGGACAGTCATGTTAAGCCCCTCGATCTGTTTTACCTGGAGGTAAAGCTGTTTAACTTATCATTACAACACACTGACATACGAAGCTGGTTGGAAACTTTAAGTCGTGTATTATGCCACTGTAGTTAGACACAATTAAAACCGTTAAATACATTAAATTTATGGTTAAAACGAAGCTGATGGTACTCTTCATTTTCATGGCACTGACTAATTCACTGGAGTACACATTTGCTTTTGACACCTGAGTTAACTGTTTAGGGTAAGTTACAGGCTTTTGCAGCTAAACCATAGTGTTGTGCTATTTACATGAACTGTTCTGAGAAATGCTCTTATAGTCTTGAGAATGTTAAGGATGTTTCATGAAATGTGCCAAAGCAACCGAGAAAAACTGTAACTGTTTGCAGCGAACCACGGCCAATTCCAGCATGTTCACATACCGCCTTTGAAATGTTCTGAGTTCTGAGCATCGTTTTAACCATGAAAGTCAGTGTAAGTACGCTCTTGAGATCCACAATTCTGAATGATAGTCGGTTCCCACTTTCTCATTGTCACTGACTAATCATTTATCTTTAGCAAACTGTTACTTATTCATGTCATAGACACCAGTTTCAACATTGCAAGGCTCTACATTACAATACATAAAATTCACCGGCAACAGAAAGCACTCATATGCACATGTAACTTCTTCAGATCTCAAGACACAGTATAATAGCAAACAAAAGTCACACAGCACTGTATCACACAAACACAGAAAAATGGCAATACAAGGACAACAAAGTGAAAACAAGAGTAAGTGCTGTGTGAACCAAAAATACAACAATGCTGTTTCACTGCAGTTTATGGAATATATATCGTTTTGACAACGTTTTGCGGGGGTGTCTAACAAGATAATCACACACATATATTGTTGTGGGTGTAAAATTATTACAATGGGAAACTACATAATCTGTTTTGACCAACAAGATTAAAGCAACTGAAGATTGTACCAAATGATGAGAATTGTACAGATCCATTTGCATATAAGTACTGAACCATTTGGAAATTTGTGTGAAACAATGAGACATGATGTCCTGCTGTGCAGAAGTGACAGTATGGTGTGGGGATTACACTTGTTGTTTTACAACTGTTAAGTGTCACTTAAGAAATTCTCCAAAGCAATCGAGAAAAACTGTACATGCAGCCAAATTCTTGCTGATGTTGTGTCTCCCGCTGGCCCAGGATGAGGAGCTGGCGCGTCAGCTGGTGCAACTGGGCTATAGGGGTAGCAGAAAGGTCATGACGAGGGAGGACTTTGAGAGGTCCAAAGCAATGGCGGAGGAGGAGTCCAGGCTCGCCAGGAGTGAGCGGCAACTGCAGTGAGTCTACTCGTACAATCCCTCTCAATGTCCCGTGAGGAGGCACAGCAATCACCACACTGTGAGAGTCAAGGATCAGGCAGAGGCAGATCTAAGGAGTGGCCAGGGGTGTAAATATGTGGCCACCTCTGTTGGCACTCAACGTCAAAGTAATTAAAACAAAATGTGCATCATTTTATTTTCTGAGCTGAACCATATAATAGATATTGTGCAATGCGGTCACCCCCAAAAATATAACTGGCACCTGATGGCCACCTACAATCATAATTTTCTGTTGATGCCTCTGAGGTCTGGAGCCTCCTACGGATACAGTGCAAGGTAATATGGACTCGTAAAACACTTTGACTTTCACTGGCTTCTCTCCATATGAATGTGCTGTTGAGCAGGCCGCTGGCGAGCATGGGTGCAGACCTGGAGGATAACTTCCTGAGAGGCCTGGCAGAGCGGGAGGGGCCTAACAGGAGTGGGAAAATTACTGTAGGTGCATGATTACTCAATTTCATTTGCTGTGGAAATAGTCCCCCACTGGCAATCCACAGTACTACCACAACACTTTTACTGCTCCAAACATGTGTGACTCATCCTTTTAGATCCATAACACAGATTTTCAAGGAATTACCAACATTAAGAAAGTAGTCCTCACTGCCCCCTAGTGGTCATATAGACATGTAAGTCCAAAATTTGAATAGTCTGTATAAGTCTGAGTTTGTTTTCAGTTTTGAGTATAAATTTATACAACTGGAACTTTCCAGTTGCTGTGGTGAGCTGAGCTTATTTCTGTGGTGGTCTCCTTGTCATTGGCTGATTGCAGTACGAGCCCATCTCCAGATCAGATTCTGAAGTGTGGATGCGATTTGAATATGGTGCTTTATGACATTGTCTCCATCTCTTAATAGCTGTCAGGCCGATGACTGATTTTCTAGGAGCCTCAGCCATGTTTATCTTCTTTTCTCTTCTTCTCTTGCATTTTCCAGTCTATTATTTTCATTAGAGACCAGAATTTTCTTGGACATGAAATATCTGGGTACATAGACTATTGCCACAGACTGAAAACTGAAGACTTCAGACAGTATTTCAGAAGAACTAAGAAACTTTTGCCCCGACCAACTGATTTAAGGTAAGTGCTTTCGTTTGAACAAGTCATACTGTTTTCCAATAATCAAAGGTACAAAACAATGAATAATCCAGTGAAATCCAGAATTATCTGTTGGCCAGTTGCATCTTTGTAAGGTCTCTAGGTAATGTGTGTATTTTAAAGGGTGTTCTCTGTCTTAATTCCTAATTAGACTACATTTATAAAGTATCCTTTGTTGTGTCACTTATCATGGATTTATATTGTTTAAAAGCCATCAAATCCCTTAGAAACATGAAATGCTCTTAAAGCACAAAAAATAGAACATTAAACACTGACTTCATTCATATGTGTGTCATTACCTGCTTGGCATCTAGTAACTATTTATTCAGTATTTATGAGTTACCAATTAAATCAAATGCTTCATAAATAATGGACTCTACAATGCCCTTGTTTTTGTGACTACGAGTTTCTACAATTGGAACACACATGTTTGTACCACCAACCCAAGTCCAAATTTTGAGGTTTGGACTGAGGATTTAGGTGGCTTGCTCTTCAAAAACAGAAGAGACCAAAAAATCCTAAACGTGGATCCACAGGTGAGTCTTACTCTTGTGTCCTTGAATGTTTACTGGGGGAGTGATCTCTTCCTGTTGGTACTGGGAAGGACTGCTGATAACAAAGTTCCTTGTCCTTTTCCCTGTCAGGCTAAACCTGGGGACAGCTCCTTGCGGACGCCCCTCCAGTCGGACCTCTACCTTCAAGTTGTCATCTTCGATCATATTACCAGAAGGAAGATATAAAATTATGTGACCTCCTTTATGCTTATGAGAATTGCTGCACTCTTCGCAGTCATGTAATGTAAACTTTATTTTGTGCAATTTCCATAATTCTGCAGACAAGATCTGCATTCCGGGACTGCATTCTGTCAACTCAACCTACACTCTTCTTTTTACACCTAGTATGTATAATAACAATTTGAATCAAAACTCCAAATAACATGACAAAAGCTGGAAATAGTTCAACTTTGTAGAACAAGAACACTGACAAAAATTGACATAATCGTGCAGAAAGTTGCAAAGGGGTTTTCAGAGCTTCATGAAAAGGCCGTCCTTCCTTCAGACAAATGTTTGAAAATGCAACTACCATAAATAAAAGGCAGGGAAGGCTGCAGGAGGTCCTTTATTTATGAGCTTTGGAGTCAGCTCACAGGTATGTCGCACAGTATTACCACGGCACATGCGTACAAATGCATCACGTACTGGTAGGTGAGTCACAGATAACAGCAATAACCTTTGCGATCTGTCGATAAATACAAGGTTGTATCACGGTTTACCCGGAAACATTACTAACCTTTGGGCTCACTCTTCTGATAAGCCAAAAGATATGTGAAGCAGATTCTCGTCACCCACTGATGATGGCAAGGGACATGTTTCTGTAATTTAATCACTGTACAGTCATGGCAGTGACACAAATGTTGTGTTTCGCAAACTTTGCTGCATCAGCAGTTTTAGATTTTTTTTACGTGTTTCTATGGTATACTGAAGAACAATTATAAATATTTCATACATTTCAAAGGCTTTTATTGGCAAATACATCAAATTCATGCAAAAAGTCAATATTTACAATGTTGATCCTTCTTCTTGGTAACTTCTGCAGTTCACTCCGGCATGCTGGGTATCAGCTTCTGGGCCAAATCCTGATGGTGCCGATCCATTCTTGTCTCGTTTGTGCTCAGAGTTGATCACAATTTATGGGCTTCTGCTTGTCCACCTGTTTTTTGAGGATTGACCACAGGTTCCCAGTGGGGGGGGGGGGGGGGGGGTTTCCTGGGGCGGGACAAAGGAAAAGGGGGGGAAGGCAAATTTAGTTCACCGGAGGAGGGGGGGGGTGGCTTTTTGGGGGGCCCCGGGCTGGCCGGGTTGGGGAGCGGGGGGG
>JAAGVU020000040.1:22067066-22077590 GCA_011763525.2 Mormyrus iriodes
CTGTGTTAAATTGGTTTAAATCATATTTACAAGATAGGGACTACTTTGTGTCAATGGGTAATTATGAATCTGAGCATGCAAAAATCACATGTGGAGTGCCTCAAGGGTCCATTCTTGGGCCTCTCCTATTCAACATCTACATCAAAATCAGCTTTATTGGCCAAGTGTGTTAATCCACACAAGGAATTTGGCTCTGGCCGATGTTGTGTCACCTCTGAACAGACAACAGACATACATGCATACATACATATATACATACATACATACCACATACGAAATGAACATGTTATTTACATGCTCCCCCATGCTCAGATTATGGAACATTATAACATGTCCTACCATAATTATGCAGATGACACACAACTCTACATGTTCTGTTCTGTTTCTGTTTGTAAGAGTAGGTCTTCCTCTGCCTTCCTTCTGCTTATACTTCTGTTTGTAAGAGTAAGTCTTCCTCTGCCTTCCTTCTGCTTATACTTCTGTTTGTAAGAGTAGGTCTTCCTCTGCCTTCCTTCTGCTTATACTTCTGTTTGTAAGAGTAAGTCATCCTCTGCCTTCCTTCTGCTTATACTTCTGTTGGTAAGAGTAGGTCTTCCTCTGCCTTCCTTATGCTTATACTTCTATTTGTAAGAGTAGGCCTTCCTCTGCCTTCCTTCTGCTTATATTTCTGTTTGTAAGAGTAGGTCTTCCTCTGCCTTCCTTCTGCTTATACTTCCTCTCATGCATTTTCAGGATTTGCATCGCATCTGTCAATTTACAGCATTCAGAAAATGTAGCGTGGCTATATTCATTTTGCCTAAAGTGTTTTTTGAATTTGCGACTCATCTATTAATTTGCTGCACGTTTGTAAATATAGATCATGTGTTGTCATTTGATTTAAAATGTTTTAAGAATTTGTGCCACGTTGTCACTAATCAGTCACCACAACCACCAGTTAGCCACATTATTTAAACCGGTCCTTTTCAGTAACTGAGTAGTCAGTTTAAGTTTCGATAGCCTGGAGCTGTACAAAGTCCCCAAAAACCCAGGACTTTGGACTAACTCATACCTGACACTTCTTGACCGTAGTCGTAGTCAGAACCATGGAGATTAGCTGCTAAGCGATACCCACTGAAAATGTGTGTTCACAGAGAGAAGAGAATTGTCAGTTTTCTGAGGTAGAATCTGCAGTAACATTTTTCCCCAAGCAGAGGGAGGCAAACCCCACTTCACGTGTAAATTATGACATCATAGTTTGGGAAAACTTTTCCTTTCAGATGATAAATAAATACCATGTTCAGCGTAAGGCCAGATTGTATTTTTCTAACCTGTTTAAGAACTCATTAGCTGAGAAACACCTGTAAAGGGTTAGACAAATTATAAACAGAAAGTGCTACATTCACACAAAAAAAATCTTTATTTAGAATTTGTACAAATTATGATGGATAAAGAGTAGAATGTAACACAAATGAATGTATCCTAACAGAAAGAGTTTTGCTTTTCTGCATTACAGGAATTCACAAACGCACAAAGTTGGTATTGTACACAAACAGATCTCCAGCTAACATGTTGGGTTCAATGTGAAAGAATTCATTCACTCACCTTCTTAGTCAGAAGCAGACCTGGACTGGCCAGTCTGGTGTACCAGGCATTTTCTGGGTTTTTGAGTGAGCAAAATTGAACCCTAACCCTACCCTCCCCTGCCCACCCCATTAAAAAACCTACAAAATCCAGAATTCATGAGGCTGAGTCACTAATGTGACAGTTAGAGTGCAGCTATTCAGATATTTCTAGAGTAAGAAACACAGTGAAGGGTGCACGCATCACAGATTTCAGCCCTGTCATTAATGCCAGTTCAGACTTGTACCACAGCATCCATAAAGTCATAATATTCCGAATCAGACATTCCATATATTCTAAGATACTCCATCCACATCACAGGAAGCCTGAACGTGGAGGTTTTTCCTGACAAAATCATCTCAAAGGAAGCAGGCCCTTTCCATTTTTTCCTGTTGGTGCAGCTGGCTGCTTCCTGAGTTTGTTCCGAGAGATTATAATTTAAAAAAAAATGTGCAATGGTCTGGACATCGAAGAACCCGAGGAGCTACCATTTACATATGTATTTTTAGCATACACGTTTATACAGATATTTATATATAACATATATAAATTATAATTATATGAACATATGTATTTTAATAGGTTTCACAGCTCACTGAAAAATGAAATTAAATGAATGAAAAACTTCAATGGGGGTGTCCCCCATCAAATGACCGCTTTGCATCACCTGTAACAACCGCGTTACATGAATGTACAGTTTGCATCAACATCCCTGTTTACTAACGCATTAGTATAATTTAATCTTAAATAGCCACAGTTTTGTTCGAGTCTGCCAGGGCCATAGGAGCTCTGTCTTGCTCTTGGTTATCCCTGTCTCGATGGACGAATTAACCATTTGTTTTCTTTTCTATCCTTTCTGTTCTGTCAGTTGGCTGCATTGTGGACACACATGATGAATAGAACAAGGATGCTGCAGAAGATGGCAACCACAATGAAGAAGACGCCTGCAGCCCACTGGCCGTGCACTACGCCAGTCACTGATGCCAGTGGCTCACTGGTGATTAGATTGGTGAGATTTAGCATGTACCCCAATGTCCAGCCAATATCTGCATCTCCTGCCTGGAGGACAGACATACACAAAGGTGCCCATTATTTCTGTTCACTCGCTGTTACCAAAGACTCTCATTGAACATGCCTGTTTAGGTCTGACAGTAATTGTTTGTTTAGCAGTTGTTTGACTGGGACCTACAGTGCTATGCAAAAGTCTTAGTCTTCTAAATAAAGAGGTACTTCATGTGACTCGACCACTACCCCACCTCGTATGGCTGATCAAAAATTCATTGACTTTTTAAACTAATTTAATTAATTGATTAAGTGAGCTTGTGATGAAATGTAATGAATACGTGGATTGACTGAGATGCCCCTGAGGAGAGGTTTGGGGACTGAAACAGTGTTCATCTAACCATCCAGCTAGATACCAGTAACTTTTTGGAAAAAAGACAAAAAAAATTGTTAGTTTTCATTGTGTTACTTTTAATTTGCATATGTTTTAATGTTAAATTGTATTTTTTGTTCTGAGCAAATGTATAAGAACTACTTAGATAATAAACCTCAAACATGTCTTTTCACTGCCTAAAACCTTTGCACAGTACTGTATGTTCTCCTCACCTTCTTCTGGAAGTAGATTTGGTCCCAGTTCTGAGTGAAGTTGAAGCCATCCAGTAGGAGAGTCTTCATGTACACAGCTGAGCCACAGTAGTCTTGGAGATATTTATCTTTCTCTGTTGGATACGCTGTCTTCACCTACGAAAAAAAAAAGCATCAGCCAACACTGATAATGCTCTGCTCATCAAGCTTCTGCTTTGATGGAAAAAGTGACTGTTCACTCTGGCCACTTCCTCCTCATAATCTATTGTCACCTCTACCCTGTCCCATCATTACCACAGAATTGGGAGGGAGCTGTGGGGGTGCCTCACCGAGGTCCAGTTCCTCTTGCAGAATGAGTCAATGGTGCTGTTCACATGGGAGAGAGAAGCCTGAGGAGCCAGGCCAAGGAAGTTGAAGGTGTAGAAGTAAGCAGAGAATGCCTGGGGGATGAGGTAGAGCAGGGATAAAAGGCTGTGAGAACCTCCATTGGAGAGCCATGGCCTACTTTCACAAACATCCTGCCTTAAAATGACTTGCATTTATCCATCATCCATCCATCCATCCATCCATCATCCATCCATCATTGTTGTTCCAGTACAAAGTTGCAGTGAGACTTGAGTCTACATCGTATAACATAATATGATGCCTTTAATAATACTAAAAATAATGTATTCAAAAAAGTAATCAGCTATTTTATTCTAATGATAAATGCAATATTATTGTAAAGTGTATGTTTTATATCAGAGGAGGAAATTTCAGGTCTAGAAAAAAAACTCAAGACCAAGATTTTGTTTCAACCAACCAGCTGAGTACTCTCTGACTGTTACTCTTTATACTCAACTGGTTGAAACTAAATCATGGTCTGGATTTTTACTTCCTGGACCTGAAATGTCTACCTCTGTATAATAGCAGATTGATGCAGTGCATGTTTGCATGTAGTTCTTCACATAACAATATCCTGCTTTTATTCAAAGTTTCCACATGAGAAATGTCGAAAGGAGTCTTACAAAGAAGTTGCCATTGACAGGCGGCTGGTAGATGCCGTTGAAGGAGCAGTGGGGTGAGAAGGAGCAGCCGCTGAAGTTGAATAAACTCTGGACGAGCTGCGAGCACTTCTCCAGGTCACTAGTCCCGTAAAAGGTTATCTTAGCGGCCGGGTCAAAGGGCGTCGGTTTTTCAACGCAGGGTGAATTGTAGAGGTCACCCAAGGTCAGAGTCAGCTGGAATCCCGCGTGGTAGCAGGGGTGCGAGATGTTCTGAGAATACTTTGCCTGTAGTGGGTGTGAGGGATGGGGGTTACAGCTCAAGAAGCATTTAAAAGCTACAGTGAAGGAGGAAGGACCTCTAGAAGCCAAACATGCTAATTCATCTGGAAAGTATGAGCTTTCTGTGATAAGCTAACAATCATCATACGTAGAGTTTCTGGGGTAAGACCTTATCCTGTTTACAGAAGATGTCCTAACCAGCCTCATGATAGCTAGGCATGCCCACCTGGGTGGGGCTATCACCTTCTAGATTTTCTCACAACAGCTCCACCTACCAGGGTGCAGTTAACCTACACCATGGTTGTCAGGCTGAGCTCTTCCTACTTGCCTTATGGAGCTGCACCTGGAGCTGCTTCATAGCCTGTTCCTTGCCGTAGCACAGGTAACTGTGTGTGTACACTTTGTAGTCAAAGCCGTACAAGCGGAAGTCCGCTGCCGTCTGTGGGTCCTGCACCGGGCCTGCTGGGACAAAGGTGATTTGGGTGGAGGCCCCACCCATGTCCAAAGCTCCCAGGATCTTGTTTCCTATAGGGTGCAGCCACTTTCCCTGGAAGGAGAACTGTCACCCAGCAGCATGAGAGATTACACCATGGAGTCTGTGAACTTCACCCCTCTCCATACCCACTGCAGATGCCCTCTCATAAAGGATTTAACTGTTCAGGCACAAAGTACACCAAATCCCAGCAGGGAACTGTGCTACTCAAACAATCTCTATTTTTGAAAACAAATAATAAAAGCTATATTATATGATCTGAGATTATAGGCTCATTATAAAAATGTTTTGTCTTCTTGATCCATTTTACTACCACGAGAAACCAAAGGCTGTAGAAATCACCTCAACTGGTATTTTTAGCCAGACAAAGCAGTTTTAAAATCACCTTCACGCACCTTGATGAATCCCTCAAGTAAGTAATTGATGGTGATCCAGCCGAAGGCTCCCTCCGCCACGCCAGAAAGTATCCGAGCCCCCCGGAAATCAAAGGGATACCTTTGGATGGCTTGGGAAACTTCCTTCATGACCTGATCAGCCTGGGTTGCATTCTGCAATCTACAGTTTAGGTTAACACCCAGTTAGGTGACTTTGTAATTTGTTTAATAAAACAGTTCTATCAACATATCATCTTCATAAATGTTGATGTTTAGATGTTTAAACACCAGAGCCAGACTGCAATCAGCACAATGTCTGGAACATGAGTATATACTGACATGCCATCATGTGTTCTGATTATAATGCGAAGGAGAACGACACCCCCGTACAGTCACAGCAGTGTGTTTGGGGGTGGAGGGTGAGGCAGCCATCTCACTTGAGCAGTCGCATGCCAGCCGTGGCCCCCAGGTACACGGGGGTCGCTCCCCACTGCCCCACTGGGATGACCTGTTTCAAATCATTCAGGCACTTCAACAGACTCTGCCCAGCTCCGGGGGGGTTCGAGGCATAGCTGGAAATGCCGGGACCTGGAGAGAGGCCGTACCGTCTCTGATCAGGCGGTGCACAACCGATTAGCAGAACTTTGCAGACTAAGTTAAAATACTTTTCACGGGAAAAATAAAAAATACCTTTCACATTGAATGTTCATTTTTTGAACAAATTAAATTATTCATTTATACAAACAACACTGTCAGCAAAAAGGGTATAGCCCTGGTACAGTTTTGTTCCCCAAGGTACAAACAACATGAATGTACCCCGAATTGTACAAAATGTTCCTCAGCATCCATTTCTGTTCTTTAAAAGGTACACCTACCTACAGCTAGGGAACAATTGGCAGACCCTTGAGGGTACAGCCCCAGTGACCAATCAATAATTTCACCCTCAAAGGTATAAAATGGTGCTTTTTTTCTGATAGAGAGCATTAGACAGAAGAGGCCAGTCTGTGCAACAGAAGGTGAAGAGAATGAGGTTTGAAACATGGTGAGGAAACCCAGTGAGGTGTTATTTCCCCCCATAAACTGGCTTATATGTGTCATACTGCAAACCACATCTCATCCGGTATACTGTTGTGAGCTAATGTACTGGAATGGGATGGACTTGTAAGCTTGGGATTATGAACTAAACAATGAACAGGAACATGAAGCTGGTTCAGTATGAATAGGTGTGGCCTAGCACTGACCGTCCACGTCGCACAGCAGAACCTGGGACACGATGCCTGTGTTGTTCTCCTTCCCGCCAGGCCACTGGTACAGGAACAGGGCAGTGTGGGTGGAGCCAGCATCGATCACAATGCCATACTGAAGGGGTTACAGACATGCGCTGGTCACTCAGTGCTTTCAATGCAAGACACAGTGTCTCAAACTGAAAGGGTCACAAACAGTCACTGGCATCACTGTAAGACAACACTGGCAACAGCCATATTGGGGTAAACTAGTTTAGCAAAGGGTCTGAGTCAAAACATTGACTGGAACACGATACTATAACTCTGAACAATGCGTATTGTACTTTTAATAATGTTGAATCTTCCTCATTGTGAAGCTGATGTTGGTCTATTGAGCTTAAAAACAGAGTTTCTGTAGGAAAAAGCAGATGTTCTCACCTGAGAGCTTTGTGGCAGATCTACAGTGTGATGCTGGACGACTATGAGGATGAGCGCGATAATGACAGCACCCAGCACCAGGGACACCAAGATGCCCAACACGGCATGTTTCACTGGCAGCTTTCCCATGGCACGTGCATCGAAATGAGCTGACAGACAGAAGGACAGCTTCACTTTAGAGACACGCTGACTGACACTGACAAAGGGGTGTGTTCCTGTTAAAAATGGTCCCTCGCTGATATCTCAGCCTGAATGAAGGTTCATCACCTCCACCTGAACATTTCAATGACCAAGCTTCTTTTCTTCCTTGCCACCCCTACCATTTACCACAACAGCTTTGATCATACACATAGTCTACATAAAGATCTAACAGGAACCTAGAAGTGATGATAAATAACCAGCTGTCCTTTGTTGACAATGCTGCAGCTATTTCCAATCTTATTGATTCCATCTATCCTATACAAGGTCATGAGGGTCCGGAGCCTACAGGCACAAGGCAGAGAATAACCCAGGATGATGCACCAATCCATGTCAAGACACCCTCACTCACCATGCAAACACACATTCACACCTACAGACAACCTGGAATCTCCAATTCACCTCAGCATGTCTTTGGACTGTGCAGGGAAACCGGACACAACAACACGGGGAGAACATGCAAACTCCACACACATCGAGACAGGACGGGGACTCGAACTCTGGTCCTAGATGTGTGAGGCAACAGTGTTAATCACTGCTGTAGATTAACTGTAGCTGTAGATTCATACAATATGCAGATCAGCTTCTAGTCCAGTTACTTGTCATTTCACTGTGAGACTCTATGTGAGCTCTATCCTGGCACAAGCTTCAAACGGAAAGGCACCCATATCAAGTTCAAGTCCTTGGTGCTGCACTTCACATCTGCCAACGGAACAGCACCCACCTGCATTGTCACAAATCAGTATCAACATTGATTTTTATGTCGAAAGAGACGTACAGTTGAGGCAAATAGCACATTACAAACATACATGCAGTCAAAGTGTTGACTAGGCATAAGTGCAGCTAGGCTTAGCATCCAAGGTACAAATGTAAGCAGTATTGAAGCAGGAGCTACAGAATATCTTACAACAAAGCAATAACCTAATATTACTATACAAAAACCAGAAATTCAACATCAATAACATTTAGGGAACATAGACAGACATCAGGCTAGTAGAGGAATTCATGGAACAAATGGGTCTTGAGGTGTTTTTCGAATGTGGAGAGGGAGTCTAATGACAAGATGTGTTTCGGTCATCATATTACCTCTCCACCTTCAGAAACACTTGCATGCCTTTTCTAAATTTTTGGCCAATAAGCTAATGGCACCTCAAGATCCCTCCACCACATGAGACGTCTAACTTTAGACATTTCCTGTATGTGGATCTTTAATGGTAGAACAAAATACCGATAGCAAAGTTCCTCTCAGCCTTCAAGAAATGCTTCAACACTCATCTGGTCCAGCTCTTCCGTTTACTGACCTACTCCGTTATTGGCCAGCCCTCAGTTATGGTTTCTTACCAATACTGCATTTTCTTGTATTGCACTTGTCTAGTAGGAACCTATCCTTCATGGTGTTTTGTTGTGAATGGCTCTTCATTTAGGCGCTTTCTAACTTGCTCTCATTATTGACCATTCACTGGAAGCTCAGCGTAGCTACACTTATGCTTAGCTGGCTCCTTGACAGCTTTATGCTTAGCTGGCTCCTTGACAGCTTTATGCTTAGCTGGCTCCTTGACAGCTTTATGCTTGTATGTACAACCCTGTTTCCAAAAAAGTTCGGATGCTTTTTAAAATGTAAATGAAAACAGAACGCGATGATTTGCAAATCATATAATCCCATACTTAATTGAAAATAGAACAAAGACAACATATGAAATGTTGAAACCGAAATTTTACTGATTTATTACAAATACATGCTCAATTTGAATTTGATGCCAGCAACACGTGTTTACCACTGTGTTGCATTACCTCTTAACAACACTGTGTAAACTTTTGGGAACTGAGGAGACCAGTTGTTGGAGTTTTGAAAGTGAAATGTTGTCCCATAAAGACTTCACTTTCTTTCTTTCACAGAAATCAAAAGGAATGTTTCATTTTGTCCTGTCCTGGCTGTCCCATTGAACACTCTGCGGACCGGGTCCAGTAACTGTTGCTCCATCCATTCTACAAGGATCTGCAGACTGCGACTCCTTACATTAATCCATTCATATTCACCATTTTATTGTTGCATTTTGCATGCAGGATACCCAGTGTGTCTGATCTGAACTATCGGGGACAGTGTTATTCAGGGGAAATGGCGTGGTAACACAGCCTACAACTGTAGGGAATCAGCATCGAGATCTTTCATTGACTTGGTGAGACAGAGCAAGAACAACGTAAAACGGATGACAGGAAGGTTCAGTAGCAAACCCTGAATTTATTCATTTGTAAAACTGCTTGGTGTAACTGTTCACTTCCTGTGGTTAGTGGACGTGTAAAGGCTTTGCAGTATCCTTGTCAGCCCTCTCATTTCTTAAAGCCACTTTCAATGTCAGAACCAAAGGACTAATTCCCATCAGTACCACCACGAAACAGGTGGCACTGCTATTGCACGCACATGACTGAAACACTGGATTCTTTGGACTCAATGTATCCTGTGGGCTATAAACTGCCCTGGGGTCATTATAATGCATTGTGCAGTAGCATAACGTAAGTATTTCAAAGAAAATTCTCAAGAATGACCGTGAGCTCATAGACTGAAGTCAGATCATAATCACGAGCCAAAGAGAGCAAGAAAGTTAGAAAGAATTGTAGCAAATGAACTGATACTCGTGTGAACATGCACATGACACGGGTCTACACTGTTTCATCTTTTAGTCCCTGCAAAGATGAGAACTGGACAATGTGAGGGACTCTGTCAGGGTTTGTCTGCGTCAGCTCTGCCATCTGCTTTAGTTTGGACTGATTAGTGTTGCAATATACAGCCAGGGTTGCCAACTCTAATGTATATGGTGTGACACTCTTTCAGACTCTCACTCACGCGAGAAATCTTACAGCAAATCTATATAATTCTGTTATAAACCTAAAATTTCCTACATCAAAAGCATGAGGGTAGTTTGCAAGCCCTACTGACTCTTTACAGAGTAATGAAATGCTTACATGCATGTAAATGCGTGTGCGTGTGTGTGCAGAATTGTCTCACTTCAGCCAGCTGACCAAAGCTGGCAACCCTGGATACAGGACCGCTGGAGTCTTTAGGAGCCACGGAGAAAAACACAGTGTCCTACATTTTCATACAAAGGTAAGGAAGGGTGTAACTTATCATCACCAGAAATTATTCATTTACATGTAAACTGTGCTTGGCCTCTCTGAAATGAATTCCTATAGACTATGTGTAACAACGCATTATGTAATAACTCAACAAAATGTTACAAATATATAGACTACATTGACATAATTTTATATTGCTGACATAATTTTATATTGCAACATTACCCTATTATTAATATCATTATCATCGTTATTATTATCATCATTCAATTTGT
>JAAGVU020000040.1:22083246-22102826 GCA_011763525.2 Mormyrus iriodes
GAAGTCCCCCAGTAGAATGATGGAGTCCCCAGGTGGGGCACTTTCCAGCACCCCCTCCAAGGCCTCCAGGAAGGCTGGATACTCTGAACTGGTGTTTGGTGCATACGCACAAACAACCGTCAGAGCCTGTCCCCCGAAACAAAGTCGAAGGGAGGCGACCCTCTCATTTACCGGGGTAAACTCCAACGCATTGGCCCCGAGCTGGGGGGCTATTAATAGCCCCACCCCTGCCCGGCACCTCTCCCCATGGGCATCTCCAGAGTGGAATAGAGTCCAACCCCTCTCCAGGAGTTTGGTTCCAGAGTCCGAGCCATGTGTCAAGGTAAGCCCGACTATATCTGTATTCATCCAGGCCCTCATTGGCGTGGCAGTGATAACATCTAACCAGCTAACCGTAACTATGACGTGATGTCAAAGCAACGCGCTGTTCCATTTACCCGCAGGTATAAACTGTGCTCCACCTCCAGCGTTTCGGTCCCAGGTGAAGTTCCTTCTGCAGAGCGGTGCTGGGAGTGAGGGCCATAAGGTCGTCACGCTGAGGCCGGTTCGGCTTCCGGTACTGGCAGATCACTGTTTTCTTAATTAACGACTTCCATCCAAAAACCGTGCCCACTCAATGATGAGGAGTTCAGGGGGCCACGTAAATGTAGTAACTGGAGGGCAGTGCTGCCACCCATGGATGGACGCAGCAAGACCCAGAATCGTGTTAATTAGTGGAGACAGATGTTCGTAACATGGAATGTAATGAGCGAATAAACACACAACATTGACATATTTATGCTATACTTTTTTTATTTCAGGAACCTTAATGTATGGAAAATAAAAAATAACCTATAACACAAAAGTGGACAATTTTTGAGAGCTCGCCCTAAAGGTCTCAGGAGAGGCTTTCAGGGGAGCTGAGCCCCCCTTAGCTCCTCCGTAATTTGGACTATACATGGATGGATGCTGAGAGCTGAGGAAAAAACATGAAGACATCAATGGACATTTAATTAGCAGTCTAGTAATTCTAGAAACTAAATGGGTGTGGCTGCTGATAACTGACAGAAACAGTTTGTAAGTACAGCAACAAAACCTAAAAATGACTGGCTGTAATTAACGTGCAATCGCTGGGCTTCAGGGGCCTGTCAACACTGCAGTAACCGTGATGGGGTGGGGTCGAGATTAACCCCAAAGGGGAGGGGGTGACCTCTAGGGGCGCTGAGCTCTGGCGTAACTCCAAGGGCGTGCCCTGAAAAGTCATCGAGAACAGGGAAATGTGTGACGGGCAAGGAGGAAGGACCAGCTGACAGACAGACTGCTTATGGCATAAGGCCAAAAGCACCATGGTGGAATTTATGAAGCTGCAGTATCACTGTCAATCATGGTAAGAAGGAAAAGAAAGGGAGATACAGTCACATGAGGGTCAGATAACCTCCTGAGAAGCAAAACGCATTGAAGTGTCCCGGACGCTAAGGGGGTGGCCTTACACTATATCCGACACACGCGGCTCTTCACAGAATTGTCTTCTGGGAAGATAACCTCAAGGAAGCACACAGCAAAGACAGTGCCCCCTGCTGCCCCCAGTCACCCTGCTCCTTGGGAAAAGGCCTTGCCGCTGTCTCCCCGAGGGGAACGCGCCTGGAAGACGGCCTGCGCCACATCAGGCAGGGTCCATCGCTGGCGTGTCAGTGCCTCCTGCAGGGTGAATGGCCCGTCCCGCACGCGGCGGACCCTGACGCAAACGGCTGAGCTACGCAGCTCCAGGCCCACTTCATGCAGCAGTCTGCACAGGTACCTCTGGGTCTCGTTCATGCACTGGACCTCTGCAGGAGAGAAGCTGCAAGTGAGTCAAACTGCATAGCCAGTCAGCAGAAGGTGCTCTGTGTGTCCACCAGGAGGGGAGGGATGGGATGGGATGCCGGGGTACCCAGGGTGAAGCGAGGTGGCTGGAAGTCCAGGCAGCGCAGACCAGTAAGGATGGGTGGGGTTTTCCCCTGGGGGAACAGCATCCCCCTCACTGCCAGCTCATAAGCCTCCTGGGAGCGCATGTCTACACCGGAATACCTGCGGGGACATGCATGACCTTCATAAGACTCACAATCCGAAAGGGGCTCAGCGCTGACCTCTGGTGTACAAGTGAGGCAATGACAATCAAAGGAAACAGTGGAGCAGGTCCCTTGGAAACACCTCAGACCCGGGTTCTCATTTGAAAGCTCAGGCTGACAGGCAGAGATGGAAGTGAAAGGCACACTTACGATAGCAAGGCTTTCTGGTTGGCCCCCTGGATCATAGCGAGAACTCTCTCCAGCTTGTCACGTGTGATGTGATCTGGAGGTCAGGCAACAAATCCATCATTTTGCCTACTTACTAGGGATGTACCGATCCCACTTTTTCTGTCCCGATACCTGGGCTGAACCCAGGTGTACTTATTCTGGTGGTTGAAACTGAAGCGTTATTTATATATAACATTAAATATGTTTAATGTTAAATATAAATAACGCATTAGTTTCATTTCGTCTCGCTACTCCAATATTTGCGCTCAAGCTTGTTGTTGCGGTTGTTCCCTGCCAGTATTAGCAAACTCCGTGTACTCTGCGCTATGATGCGTCTTTAGATGTTTGATCTAATTGTTTGTATTAAATGACGTACTGTCCCTTCTTCCTCTTGACACTTTAGCAAAACAGATCGTACAGTCTGACAAAATGCCGCAGCTTTGAATTTTAACGTAATGTAGCAATTTGGTGGTATCAGTTCTTGGTATCGGACAATTTTTACGAGTATGAGTATTTGACCGCAGTATCAGCCCGATACCGGTATCGGTGCATCCCTACTACTTACCTAAAAAATGATTATAAACGCAAAACACCAGAAGTGCAGAAAGTCTACTACAGCCACTGGATGTGTTCCTCTACATTATGACTGAATGAAGAACGAACCAGCACAGCGCAGCAGTCTGTGCAGAACTGAGAGGAGCCATACCGTAAGATGTTCTCTCAATGACACGTCCGTCATGTGAGAAGTCATCTGTAGCTGTACCAAACTCCCCCTCCAACATGTAACTCTATGGTGAAACACACACATTAGCACTGATATGCTTATAACAACAGACTCCCATATTTACATTGACACCCAAATACGCAGTCTCAGTGATCACAGTCACACTGATAGTTACCCTGGTGTTGTAGCGCTCGTACATTTCCTTAAACTTGGCATTTCCGTTGCCAACTCCCAGCACTGAAAAACACGGCACGTGTCATTAATCAGCCTGGACACAGCAGCTTGTACAGCACCTGAGCATCACTTGTGTTCGAAACAAACCAAGGACCCCAGAGGAAAATGCATCCAGTCGATGTCCCACTCCAACACGCAGCTTTTGGAACTCTGGTCCAGTTACTGGGAAGGACAGGGAGAGGGCAGAGTCATCTGGCATGCAGCCTGCTCACATACAGTGACAACCTTCATGAGGGAAGGGGGCACATAACCCTTAGGATGTGGGAGTAAATGATTTCATTTCCAAAACACGTCATAAGCCATTTTTCTTATTTCCGTTAAAATATGCACATGAAGTTGCTGTGGTATCCAGCAGCAGAAAATGTAAATCGATTTTCCTCAAACTGCATTACATCCCCAACTAAGCACACTGCACTAGTACTCTTTTTTTGCAAAATGTGTTGTACGCCAACGCCAATTAATAACAAAGCACATCATATCCTCGAATCTCCCTCCCATTTTTGGCTTTAAATCACAATGAACAACACTGTTTAAGGGCTGTATGAATTCAGAATTGATTTTGTAATATCATATATAATTTGTAATATAGGCTGCAGTGGACAAGATGCAATTTGGGGAAAAAACGGTTAAAATTATGGTTAACTTCATAAACAGTTCAAAGACAATTTTAGTTTCTATGTTGGATGTTTTAACTTGTGAAGCTCAAATGTTTCAGTTGATTAGTTAATTTGCAATGAAAAAATCTGTTCTTTTTCAAATTGGCAAGTATGGATATGACTCATTTTGGAAATGAACTCCTCGAATAATTCAATTCAATTTATTTTTATATAGTGCCTTTCACAAGGGTCGCCCCAAAGCGCTTTACATGATGTTCGAGATAATACCAAGACAACGAATTTAACTAAAGAAAGAAGGAAGGCCAGATGACAACAGAGGAACCAAAAACTCCCAAGTAAGGAGAAAAAAGAACCTCTGGGGGCCCAAGGTCAACTGGCTGCCCAACCCCCCTGGGCATGCTAACATTATTGCACAGACAAGAGTGGGCTTGCTTGCTAAAAGCGAGGTGCAAACTGTGGTTATCAGGATGGCAATTAGATTGGAGTGGCATGAGAATGGAAAGAAAGGCACAACACAGACAAGTGGAGAGCAGAACGTTTGGCTCACCTAGAGGGTGATCTGCCAGTACCGGAAGCCGAACCGGCCTCAGCGTGACCTCCTTACGGCCCTCACTCCCAGCACCGCTCTGCAGAAGGAACTTCACCTGGGACCGAAACGCTGGAGGTGGAGCACAGTTTATACCTGCGGGTAAATGGAACAGCGCGTTGCTTTGACATCACGTCATAGTTACGGTTAGCTGGTTAGATGTTATCGCTGCCACGCCAATGAGGGCCTGGATGAAAGACAGATCAATTAAATAAATTTAATTCATCATGAACTAAATGTCTTTATTTGACTTAATAACATTATACATAATCGTAAAGTTAACGCAAATTCATTTTTTTAAAAAAAACACAGGATTAATAAAAGAAACTACGCAGTCCGGGAAGTGCGTTTCTATGAGTTCGCGGTTTTCCCGGTCTATAGCCGGACAGGCCCTCCCCTAAGTACCTTTAAGCAGGTTAGTTTCTACAGTGTCCCGAACCAGTTTCCAGTGAACCCCTGCCGGTTTGTAAACCGCGAACAGCCCTTCCAAGCTGCGATACAGCCAAGCAGCAGGAGTCCCCATTGCTCAAAGGCGAGTATCTCATTATTTATTCCATATTAGAGCCACCGGAAGCCAATCTCATGGCGAAATCGTCCACTATTTACATGACCCGCTACTAACAGGGAGCCGCCATTACTCTCCACGTGAGGTCCGCATCGACTAGACCACACCCCACGTAGTTACTTCCGCTGGACGTAAATGACTATATTCCAAAATAAAAGCCCCAATTCGTAAAGCCATGACGGGGCTTGCGGGAGGTATACTGTAAATTATTGAGGGTGTTTTGTGACAATATTCAATAAATGAATATGTCATTTAAACGTTTATTTAAATTGTAATCTAAATTATTTAAATGACTATTCATAAATGTCGTTTGAATGATTATTTAAATTACAATAATTATAACAATAAATAATCATTTAAGTTGCTCTTTAAACCACAATTTAAATGATACCAGCAATCATTAAAATTGTCTGTCAATGTCACCCATCAAAACTGACTCTAAACAAAATCTAATATCTAATCGGTTATGTCACAATAGAATCTCGTCTAGTCGATTTAATTCCTAATTTAAAACCACGTTTTGTCTGTTCGGTTCTGGGGCCGCATTACAGAAACTTTCTAACTTGCAGATGTATTACAGATGAACAGTCCATAAGTCAGTTTCTATCTTAACTTAAGACTGGAAAAGTCTTAAGTATTACACAAGCTTCCTAACTTTCAAAAATCTTAAATAAACTCACCTAACTTTAGCACAGCTACACAATCCCGCTCGTGACATAGCGATAAAAATTATATATGCCATGGCCACGCTGTACTACGGTAGTCCCCCGAATGATTTTCGTGCACATTCATATGGCCAAGTTTAATTGATAATTTACGCACAGTAAGATATTATGAACGTCAGATACAGTAATAAAGTACAATGTACATTATTATACAGTGTTGTACTCTCTTGAATCAAAGGGATTCTGATGTTTTAGCCTAATTTTCAAGAAATGATACAGTACTGATCAAATATTACGGATCAAGGGGTAACGGAGCAATGTAAATCATGCTTTTATACCCATCAAAGGGCGAAAGAACTATGAAAAATCATACTTAACATTTTTTTTCGGACTGCGGATACAGGGGGACTACTGTAACTCATTCTCGCAATTTATTAAAACGTGGCCACGATATATATAATTCTTATCGTTATGTCATGACAATGGCTCCGTACATTTCGTTGGTTGTGTAATAAAGGAACAGCCATACGGATGAATTAAGTTTAGCTATAGCTAACCCTGTGTGGTGACCAGTGAAAGTTATCCTAAACTGTTATCCTAAAGTTAGGAGAGCTTATTTAGGATTTTGCTAAGTTTGGATGTAACACAGCCACAGCACGGAACAGACAAAATGCAGTTATGAGAATTGAATCGCCTGGGCGAAATCGTTCTGTTATGACTTACTTTGTAATGCAACCAATCAGATATTAGGTTTTGTTTAGAGCCCACCCACTGAATTTGATAACTTTGACGGATATTGAATTATTAAATAATTGTTAAATTAACAATTTTTAATAAAATTAACAAAAATTATTTAAATGAAAATGTAAATTGTCATTTAAATAACATTTGTTTATTGAATATCGTCACAAAACACCCTCCATAATATTTTGGATCCCAACGACTATTTCAAAAGTAGCATACTTCACCCATCAGTTAAACTTTTCACGTTGAAACATCATACACGTTCGACACAATATTTACATAAATCGTTTATTAGAGAGCAAACACAAGATGTGTTTTTTACAAATAGAATTCCTTTATAAAAAATGTTTAATGGCCAAGCAAGTGAGGCGTGTTGCGACGAATTCAGCAGGGGGCTTTTTGAAACATACGTGTGAATATATGATAATTTCAGTTAATATATATATTTATATTTCAATATATATTGTCTATTATTTATATTAATTACTATACATTAATATGATGTGTGATGAGTCAAGGGTTAGTGGCTGCACACCTCTGTAATTGTTGGTTTTTATACCCATTCCTAGCTCTGTATATGGCGACTGCATGTTTCCACCCAAAATGTGGTTTGGTGAATTGGGATTAAGGAGTGTGTGTGGTCTGTGATGGACTGGCATCCTGTCCAGGCTGTCCCCTACCTAGGGCTCTGCACATCCTGTGATAGGCATCAGGCTCACTGTGACACTATATTACAGTGACTCTCGGTCTGGTCCTCGGGGCCCCACAGACAGCCCACGTTTTTGCTCCCTAATGTGGAGTGCCTGGCAGGGAGCTGGGAGGGAGCAAAAACATGGACCGACCGTGAGTACCCGAGGCCTGGATTGGGAAACACTTTTGTATTAGATTAGTGAGTGGTTTTAGATGATGAATAAATTTATATATCTATATAAATATTTGTATAAATCCATCTATCCATTAATTCATCCTTATTGAAACTGCTTGTCCAGTTAAGGGTCTCAGAGTCTCATATCCCAGGCAGCACAGTGCACAATATATGGAAATATACATTAAATGCCTGTCCATCGCAGGGCCTGAAAATGAATGAGAAACCATGCCAGTTTGGATTTTTAACTCCCTACCAAGCCAGTGTGGTTGTGTGCATATTATATCTATGTATATAATACACACATACGTGTGTATATACACATTTGTAATACACAAATATCTACAATTTATATGTAAATAATGAAATACACACTGTTCTGTTTCAAGGCAGAGAGAGAGTGGTGGTAAGCTTCAGATAGAAAGCATCTGGATAATCTTTACGCCGCAAAGTAGTAATAGCCTGCTCTTGAACCCGTTCATTACGGCTGTTAGCGAGCTGGCTAAGAGGTTAACAGGCTCCCTTCTCTCTTCCACAGAATTATACCCCAGATGACAAGATTCACTCCTGTCAAAAAGAGCTAGAGGGATTTAAAAATTCTGGTAAAGAATTGATAAATCACAGAAAGGATGAAAAAGAGATTAACACACAGCAAGATTTGTCCACGGGTGATGAAACAGCGCTCCGTCGTCATGTTAGAACCATTTTCAGTCTTCGTCTCAGTTCTCGCTAAGACTGACAGTCAGACATCCCAGTATCAATCGTTTCTTGCATCGCTGTTATCAGCAAATATCAGCTCTCGTCCTCTTGAGTTACACAAAACAGACAGGCCAGCACGGCTTCATTGTTCACTCATATTTTCCTCCTCCACTTCTCTGTGTATATATATTTTCCTTGTCTAATCTCTAATATTTATAGGCTTGATGAAAGGAGGGGTGACTGGGGACAACCGCTGAAAACGGTCAGTTGTTGAATGGACACACATCTACAACTAACCCTGGCTGTACGTCCCTCCACTTCTACTAGCTAAAAGCTCATAGCAACAGCTCTGATGCTTATGAAACATGTCATACTGAAAGTACACAGACTAATGAGCAAATAGATACCAGATTCGATTCAGCGATTGTCCCCAGTCTCCCCTAATAACAATGTTTCCATTGAAGGCCTGTCCTGGGAAGCCACTCAGTCACAAAGCACTAAGAAGTACAAAAGCAAATGTAGGGGACGAATTACCACCAACATTAGTAAGGCCACCCGAAATAGTTCTTCTCCAGAGAAATACATGCAGCTAAACAGCCTCCCTCTGCTAAAGAGCCATAAAATGCTGAATATCTAAGAAAAAACGTGATCTATGCTCCTCTTAGAGGCCAGTGAGGTCCACAATGGCCTTGATAAATATAGTGTCATCCTTCAGATAAACACTCTTCCCGCTGAGCTTTGCTAATGGGCAGAAGAGTGGACATCCACTGGCGATGTTCATCTCACTGCTAGGCCTCTGGAATGACGTGGAGCTGATGTCGGGCCTGAAGGCATCGATGACATGCTCCCGGTTGTTCTGATCCAACAGCATCAGCGTTACCTTGCCAGAGAGACAGAAAGCCGGTTAAGTAAGACACTCCCTGACCGATCACAATAATAATCCAGATGATGATGCAACTTATAAACAGCATGAAACGTTGCATACTATACTGGTCACAATTTTAAACACGTAGCGTTTTAGCAGTGGGTTCTTGTTTACACAAACGCCTCCGTCCACCGGACTGTACGACAGACTATTTTCCTGAAAGAGGCAGTAAGATGCAGGGAAAAACGGTTTTTTACTACTGAGGAAAATTTTAGTTTCATGGGAAGAGGAAATTGACACGGTCACATGTCCACACATGTGATGTCATCTCAAAGCCCTAACTGTCCTCACAACAGAACTTGATAGAGTGGCATGTATAGCATGAGAGATGTGAGCAAAAACATAAAGTCCCTACAGAGGACAAGCATGAATTGCTGGATCTCAGGACTATATAAAACACTGCACTTTCTACAGCAAGTTGGTGAAACACTAAGGTAGTGGAGCAGGGAATCCTTTACTAACCAGTACACATGACCTCGTTTTCCCTTCAGAAACAAAGACAGTGGAAATAGCAGGGAATGACAGGAAAGAGAGGTATAGGCGTTGAGGCAGACAAGCCCAGTGTCCTTGCATGCAATGGCTTCCTGTTGTTTAGATAGCAGTCAGACACAGGGGTTTCAATCTACCTTCTGGCTGAAGGGCCACTTGAGCAGGCCGTCGTATTTTCCCCTCATCACCACAAAGAAGAGCGACAAATGCGTCCCCCGGCCCGTCCCGTCGCCGTCGAGATACAGCCGCAGACACATTTTGTAGCCATATTTACTGGAGTAAAATGCTGTAAGACAGATGACCATATTGGATGACCAACTGGGCTTTCCCAAGACGTTCAGTTCTAAATGCAGAAAGCAGACATCAGAAGATTCTCACATGCTTCCCAGAATTCCCAACCCTGATATACTACAAAACCCACATGGGAAAAAACTTTAACTTTGAAACAGTTACAAACAGAGCTACAAAGGTGTGTCATATTAGGTTAACTCCAGTCAGTTTTAAAAGACGGTTTGACAGTCACCATTCTGACATGTTGTCAAAGGAATATGAGACAACTGTCAGGGTCTCCAATAGGCCAAAGAGTTAGTGACCCAGCTGGAAGTGCATCAGTCACAGAACATGGTAAATTATTTAATATTACGAAGGGGACAGTTCAGAAAAGACATGAGTATACTGAATGTGGACAAACAGCTCCTTCATTCCTTGCAGAACTGGAGGCTTCCCTTGAATGGTCCTATATCCCACTACGCACAATTCAGGATGTTCCTGACAGAATTCTCAGAAGAACTGAGGCTGTTCTGAAAGCAATGGGTGGCCCTGGTCCTTGATATTAATATATTGTTAGGTGTTTATGTTATTTGTCCATCTCCTGTATAACCCTTAGATCAGGGGTGGCCAATCTAATCCGCAAAGAACCAGTGTGTTTACAGGTTTTTGGGGTAACTGTTAGGTTAGCTGTTCAAACCTAGGTGTGAGGACTCTTCATCCTATCAGTCCTCTAATTAGTAATCTAATTGGGGAGTTGTAGTGAAAACCCACACACACAACGGCCCTTTTGGATCTGAGTGGCCACCCATGCCTTAGGCTGTGTGGGGGTCCCTGAGGACCAGATTGCGAAACTCTCCCTTATAAGGTCTCCTCTGAGAAGTAGCTGTCCCTCTCTACTCCTTGCCAAGGGAATCCCAGCTGGCACGCCCCAAGATGAGCTGACTCTGACCTGGAGAGAACATGGTGGGGGCCAGGCTGCTCACTGCCTCCTCCCTGCGGCGGGAGAAGTCAGTGACCTTCCAGACGAAGATGCCGTCGTAGGTGCAGAAGGCGAGCTCGCCGAGCGCCTGCTCCATCCCAGCAAGCTGCAGGTCCCGCATGGCCAGCAAGCGCTCCAGCTGCTGCACCTGCACAGCGGGTGCCAGGCAAGCCACAGCAAGCGGACCAGCCATCAGTCGCCTGCTTTCTTCTAGAACAATCTTTGTCAATCTGGTCCTTGGGGACTCACAGACGGCGCCTGTTTTTGCTCCCTCTGAGCTCCCTGCCAGAGTGTCCACATTTGGAGGGAGCAAAAAGTGGACTGTCTGTGGGTCCCCGAGGACCGGATTGGGAAACATTGTTCTAGAAGATATTTGTGCATGATAGAGTGTAGGGCGCAGGTATGTACCTTGTTCTTAAAAGTCTCGATATGCTGCTGGTCCAGCCGGTGTTGGCAGGCGAAGGCCTCTAGGGTGAAAGCACACCTCTCCACCTCCCTGTTGAGTACACACACAATGTTCTCCAGAGCAGCCACCTTGGGCTCCAGGCTGCCATCCCGTCCTGCTCCCCCATCCGCCGGAGCTCTGTACAGGCCCAGCGCTGCGCCCTCCTCACACTCCGCTGGGCCTGGGGCACGCTCCTTCTGAAGCATGACCACTTTAGCCAGAAGAAGACGCAGGTGCTCCAAGACGCTGGCTTGCTCATGGTCACCTTGCCTCTCAATCTCTACCTACACACACAAGACACACAGTTAGACACAACATTCAGTATAGAAGCCCTTCGCTGTGCCCCTCCCAGCCACCAGGGCCTCAGAAAAGACAGAAAGCACAGTACTGGAAAAGACATCGTAGAGCAGGACAGGATGGGGGGGAGAGGCAGACATTGGGCAGATCTAGACATTACCATGGCAGCAGAAGCGATCACGTGGCATCTAAAGTATTTTGTATGCTAGGAGTCCCTTTGCAAGAATAAACACAGCCTTTGTCTGGAAACGGGTATTTCCACCAATCTGTAACTGTTCTCTGGTACATGGGGGGGGGGGGCGCACTGCTCTGTGTGTGTGGAGTTTGCATGTTCTTCCTGTGTCACGTGCGTCTGCACCTATAGTTTAAAGACATGCAGTTAGCGCGACTGGTGTCTCAAACTGGTCGATTGTGTGTGTGTCCTGTGATGCTGCTTCTGATAGGCTAAAGGCCTGCACAGGATAAACCAACAGAAACGCAGGTCCTGGGCAGACTGCTGTAGTCACGCATCCTCACCATTGTCTCGCAGCCCAGGGCACTGAACTGACAGGCCTTCTGTTGCTTCCCGCAGGACTTCAAATGTTCGGCGAACTGGGTGGGAGAAAGAGGAAGAAAGCTATGCCGGCTGATTAAAAAAAAACACACATGCAGAAATTCCCAGACTCCTCTGCTTCCATGACACAGGCTTCCTAAGAAGTGCACTCATGTACATTCATCATTCATCCTTAGAGCAGACGTAAAAAAAACAAAAGACATTCATCCACATACTCGTCCCTGAGCAGGAAAGAGCGCTGTGGGCAGGCAGTTTGTTAGCTATGAAGCTGATAACGCTGACGTCATCTCTGAGCCGAGCTTCTGGTCAGGGGCATGCCTGCTGATGCTGAACTGGATTGATTCAGGTGAAGCTGTTCTTGGCTGCTTGCCTGGGACAGGGGTCTAGGGTTTAATCCTCAAGCTGCCTGCCTGAGAAGTGGTGGGAACTGACCATTTCCCGTGGGATCTTCTTCTTGCCACAGGCCTCACAGTTAAGAGGGAACTTCTGACAAACATCATCGTGTTCCTAGGATACAAGGGCATGCAATGAGAGACTGACATAATGACACCATGACACCTGGCTGTTAAACAGATGGTTCACATGCGATAATATGGGCCATGAGGCAGTCTTCTGGGGAGCAAGAATTTCCTTGTCGGTACATCACCAGTATCGCTGTGCATGGGACACATGCGGGCGCTACGCCCCATCCCCCACCCCAGAAGGACATCTCTGAATCTATCACTTTCACCGTCATCATGGACCGATGAAGAACTTTCCACAGGGCTGACTGCAAACCTCCTGTTCATCGGTAAAAACGACGGGAGCTACAGAGCAGCAGGCAATAATTAACACTACAGCTGTTAATTAGAGTCAGGGGATGCACACAGTACACTGTGACTCTGGGCCCTTAGCAGAGGGTGGTGAATGCTGTAAGGCTCAGACAATATGCAGAGGACATGGAGGAAGATGGAGAAGACAGAAGAGGAGGATGTGGAGAAGGAGAAGAAGAAGTAGGAGGAGAAGGAGAAGAAATAGGAGGAGAAGGAGGAGAAAAGAATGAGAAGTAGTAGGAAGAGAAGGAGAAGAACACGAAGGATGACAGGAGAAGAAGGAAGAGGAGGAGGTGAAGAAGAAGGTGACAGAGGTGGAGAAAAAGGGTCACCTTGATGTCCTTGGAGCTGAAGGCAGCCTTGCAGAACTGGCAGTACCGGCTCCTGGCCTCGCAGTCCCCGTCAGCGTGCCTGGCCAGGTGGAGCCGTGGGACCAAGGCCCGGCAGGCCTCACACTGGACCTGCTCGTGTTCACACTGGCCTTCGTGCTGCACCTGCAAGCCCCAGGAAACACAGTGCAGGTCCATCACTGCCAAACCTCATCTCTGAGGTTCACATCTGTGAACTTTCTTCACTTTCTAAACTACAAAATGAAAGGTCAAAGGGAATAAGGCAAAAACCAGCAGCTCTATATTAAAGGTCTTCATTAAAACAGCTAAATATATGGTACAGATACCAGATACCAGGACAGAACTCAGAGGTCTCACCAGATCAGGAATGATGCAGTCAAGACCAGCTCACAACCTCGAGCCTCAAACAGAAACTAAGCATGGGTCACAGACACCCCATCAAAGCAAGCACTTTCTCTTCCTCTATCACCACTAGCTAGTACATGAATACTTTCATGATGAACAGCCAGAAATACTGACAGCCATAATTTCTGCTAACTTCTAGTAAGTTTTCCTTTAATGCTGAAATATCGTACTTTTTTGGTTAATAAACATAAAAAATACTTTACTACTCCACTTCTAAAAGCCCAGAAAAGCATTCTAATACCCCATGTGCTCTATTAAAAAATACAAGCAGACAATAGGCAAGTTTAATCAGTAGACATGGATTTAAATGCTATTTAAATACTTTGAACTTTTCGGTACTTTCCTCTGATCAGTGATGTATCCTGTTTAAAATATAAACATCTCTGGTACTTTCCAAACCACTATATTTGCTGAGGAATTCCCCTTGACCCCAAACGGCTGAGCTGCACTCAAACTGTAACTCAGCCAGCAAAGCACTGGCTGGAATGAGAAAACACGCATAGTGCAGCTTAAACCAGCGGACTTATTCAAAAACATTAATGCTCTGGTCGATGGAAATCAAATTTTCTTCATTAAAAACATGTACACCACAGTTAACATGGTAACCTTGCGCACACCCACACACAGAGTACACACAGTAACTACACACCCTCCCATGTACACAGTATACAAAGTAACTGTACACCCAGCTAAACACAGAGTACACACAGTAACCACACCCCTCACCTACACACACAGACTGTAAGCACACCTCATAGTCCTTAACGACCCCCCTCCATGGACACCCTTTACTGGGGCACTGAGCTGGCAGGTTTTCAATCTCCTTCCGTGCAGCGTTGTCTGGAAAAGCCTTCAAAGAATAAATCAAGTACCACGTAAATCAGAGAGTAGATCCTTCAGTACCCCACTGAAATAGTGAGCCAACATCAATCCAGAATGGCTTAGAAGTCCGCATTGCTCTGAGTACAATGCTCTCCTTTCACGACGCAGCGACACATCAGTTAAAAGACTACAGTTATAGAAACAAACATGAAGCTTGTTATTTAAAGGAAGGTGGCCAGAGACAGCAGGAAAGGGAAGGAAGACAGGGCACTAACGACCTAGAGAAGAGGAGAGTAAAGTAATTGCAGAGATGGTTATTTGTGCCTGCACAGGGTGCCACCATGCAAGCTAAACGCGCCTTGTAAACTATAGCGAGACGGAGAGAGACGTCAGACCCCACAGACTCACATCGCTGGCGTTTAGGATGGACAGTGGGTCCTCAAAGATCCCGTCTCGCTGACACGCTTCACAAGGCAGGGGCCCCGAGCTGAGGGACCAGACAGGCACACTGTAACTGTCAGGGGCCACATGGGGGGAGGCCCAGCTGACACTCTCTCTGCCCTGGGATACACAGGGAACCCCAGCTGACACTCTCACTGTCTTGGGACACACAGGGGCCCCCAGCTGACACACTCACTGTCCTGGGACACAGAGGGACCCCCAGCTGACACACTCACTGTCCTGGCACACACAGGGGCCCCCACTGTCAACAGACGCAAACAAGACAAATGGAAAAGTTACCTAAGAACATAAAGTGCTGTAATAAAAGCATTTTAAGGAAATAAAGGCTACCATCTCTTTTATGTAAATATACAGTGTTTCTCACATATTATCTAATTTATTACACCATACAGCAAAATATCCATGAAATAGGGCTGGGCGATAAAATGATAACAATAATTATTGCGATATAATTTTCATCGATATCAATATGGCAAATGCTCAGTAAAAGCTCAATATAGTCTGTGACTAGGGCTGGACATCGTCCAAAATTTTTCGATACCAATACCGGAACAATACCTTGGTTTCGGTACCGGTTCCTGAACAATACTTTTTTCGATACCAAAATGTGTTTAAATCAATTTCGACAACAATAAGAATACATTAAACATTACAACACAAATCTTATATTTGAACAAATTGATTTGTTAGTTATTGGTTAGCTACTGGGGTGAGTGATCGCAATCATAACGGAACACAGCCTTTTATTTATATTTTACTTATACGACCCGCGACATGTTAGTAATTCATAAATAAATCTGGCCAGCAGATCGATCTTTCATTTTCCACAGAATTATTCACATTATCCTGTTAATAAGAGCTGGCACGTTTCAGCGCAGGCAATATATGGAGACCCAAGCGAAAAGGTATTCAATCTTATTGAGGTACAAAGGCAAATTCATCTGCTGTCTCTTTTACTGCAATTCTGCATCAACTTCCATATTCACGGCGGTGCTTGTGGTCAAGCAATCAGCAAATAATCACCGTAAGCCTCCACAGTAGTGCCTCCTTGAAACTTTGAGTTCTGATGATCTCGCTCACACACTAGTGGTGCAACGATTAATCGACTTAGTCGACTAAAAACAGCAACCAAATTAGTTGCCAACTAATTTAATAGTCGATTGGTTGATGGCGTCATCATGTGTGTTTCTCATGCTCTCTCGAAATTGCCGCTCACTAGAGAGAAGTTCGAAAAACGCGATGGCACCTTCAAAAACAAAAACCTCCAAAATGTGGGAGCATTTCACATTAAAATCGGAAAAAAAGGTTGTCAGTTGCACAATTTGTAAAGCTGACCTTAGCCGGCATTGGAGCACATACTATATGCTCAGGCATATAAAGAGGAAGCATGTCGGCTCACTGAATGAAAAGGGCTCATCTTGGTATGTCAGTTATGCTAGCTAGCTAGTTAGCTAAAGTTAATATTAAAAGCAGTTCTACTTCATGTTATGAGCTGTAACATTTTATGTTCTGAAATGCATAATCTCTTGATCTGTTAATGGAGTTGGACAATACTGACGTTACACCTAACGACTTTTCAAGCGATTTCACTGTGGCAGAAAAATTTTGATTGTCAGACTAAAATCACGAGAGTTTTGCTGGAGTTGTAGCGCTCCCGTCATCTCGATTGTTAGGTGTAAGGTTAGCTGTCATATGTCAGTATTTCTAGCGTCTTGACATTACGATAAAATCAAATCGTGTTTAACATTATTGTAAGTTTTAAGTCTTGACACATGCAAATAGTGATGTGGACATTGTCAACAAGACACCCTACTTCTTCCGGAAGTATCAGGAATCTCCCTCATATTGACAGCAGCTCCCAGTCTCCCGCAAATCATATACATTATCTCAGAAATCAGTTTTTTTCTTTGACAACGAATGATCGAGTGAGGGAGTTCCAGCCTGTATGACGTGTTTGTGTAACGTTACGCTAGACAGCCAGTCATCAGCGACTTTAGATCTTTAAACAAGTATGCTACATGCTTATTAGCTCACAGACACTGAGATTTACTGTTTATGCATCGGAATTTGGCACAGAAAAATTAATTTTTAGATCAGTACCCAGCCCTATCTGTGACTCTTGTCAGAACTGGCAACTGACCACAAGTGCAGAAACACTCATTAAAACACAACTGGGTTATTTACTGAACAAATAAGAGAATGAAATAGAGCAGGCAGGCAGAAGAAAGACAACATAGTCAAAACAACAGGGCAACTCCCCGGGAGAGCAGTTAAGTCCAAAGCGACCAGTCCAATAAGGGTAAGGGTAATCCAGCGAAATACAAAACAAAAATTCACAGTAAAATTCAGTGCATAAAAAGTCCACACAGTAATAATGCACAGAGAATTGAGAAACACTAGAAAGAATGTGAGTGGTGGCGTTTTGAAATGTGAAATGCAATTTGGCAAGTGTTTGTCATGTTCTAATGATAAAGAATAGTTTAAAACCACATTCAGCCTATAAACTGGAAAGAAATAATGATTTGACATTTATAGTGATAATTATCGGTATCGGTTGATATAAATTTTGTTATCGTGATAACATTTTTGGCCATATCGCCCAGCCCTACCATCTAGAGATTTGGCATATTCTACTTATTAGGTTATTGCTATCCACACATCCCTATATTAAGCTGTTAGTTAAAGGCTCTTTCAGTCTGTGCAGACTTATTAGCTCATACCTATAAGCTATTTGATAAATTAATTACATTTTTCCATCACCGAGACAAGTTAACACCTTGAAGCATATGGTAGCCATGTGAATTTGGCACAGCATACCCAGTGAGCTCTCTGAAGCAGTTTCCGCAGTAGCGGTGTCCACACCTGGCCTGGAAGGGCATCCTCAACACCCCCTCGCAGTGCTGGCACTGGTACTTGGTCTCCATGGAGACCAACAGCACTGACTGGGGGATGCCCTGCATGGAGGAATCTGGGGAGCAGGTGAGCAAGGAGCACGCCATACTCCGCCCTTAACAGGGAGCGTGTCCGTGATACCTACCAAAGACAGCCCAGACAGCGATTAGCCAAAAGCGACTGAACAACTGACCAGTTATGCCAGCAAGACAACAGCTATAGCTGAAAAACAGATAAACACACTACCTGTGAAAGCTGCGAAGAGTATAAGGTCATTTAATTATTTTTTTAATACTAGTCTCTACAACTGTAAACCAATCCATCCATCATACAAATATTGGCAACAATTTACTTGACAGGGCACAAATACTTAGTAATAACTAAGTTACTACTGAAGTACAAATTACGAACAAATCATGAACAAATATAGTTGTTACTTGAGATAAAACATGCGTCATGATTCAATAATGATGAACAATCATGAGATCAGTATTTGACTAGTGTTATGCATCACTTGTTCCTTCAGTAGTTCACAAAGGCTTACAGAATTAACAGATATAGTCACAAATATAGTAACTGATTGAGATGAAATATGCATCAGGGTGGCCCTTGTTCACATCCCACATCAATGAGTCTTGGCCCAAAACACCCAGTCAGTGGCTCATGGTTTTTGCCGTCTCCGACCACTCTCAGTAGGTACCATGAGCACCCAACAAGCCTTGCCATTTCGGAAATGCTCTGATCCAATTGTCTGGCCATAATGATTTGGTTCTTGCCGAAGTCATTCAGATCATTCTCTCTTCCCTGCATTCAACATGTCCACTACAAGTACTGAATGTTAGCTTACCGCCTGATATATCCCAGACTTTGACATGCATGACATGCACCATTTTTACGAGACAGCCAACATTATTCACTTCATATGGGTATGGTCATAATGTTTTGGCTCATCACTGTACATGATGTGTATTAAAACAAATACACAGCACACACAATAACATCATCATTTTAATATTTTTTGAAACACTGAAAGCATAGCAACAGTTTAGAGAAGATGTCAACTTTAACATGAGACACGTTGAGTTTAAGTCTGACTGAAAGGAGATCTGTGACATGGCCCGGTATCATTCTGTGACTCTAAACTCCAGTCCAAGTGAGTCCCACAGCGTGATTTTAAGAGGTGCTTGGCGAGCGATACAGTCACACGGCCAATCTACTGACAAGCATGTTCAACAACATGCACACTGTGCTTAGGGGACATTGGGAATCTAAGGCTTCTGCTTTGAGATATAGCACTTTTTCTACATCACAGGTAGCAAGAAAATGATAATTCAGAGTTTTATCTTATGAGCTCTACCTATTTTGCCATTACATCTTCATGGATTAGCTATAGCTCATTGGAAAGCTTGAATAGGGTACTTCCATGGTATGGTCAAAGTTAACTTGAGCAAAGATTTAAATTTATTATTTAAGTGTCAAAGTAAATCTTGTGTACTTTTTTAACTACAATTGGTTATGAAAAACAAATCAGTGAAGGGCTTTGGAGTAACAAGTCATTTTTAATGATGAAAACCAAATATCTGCATTCTACTTGTATATAAAACATTCACTTGCTACCCTTCATAAAATAAGCACCCAAAAAATTAAATAACACTGTTCTTCAGCCTCGAAAATGTCATGTGATGGTTAGGGTAAATTTTTTTTCCACTTATTGTGGAAGAAAGAAGTACTCTTCACCCGCTTTCAAATGAGAAAAAAAAAACGTATTGTTATTCAAAGGATTGTAGGAGTTACAAGAATCTGAACTTACAAAAAAAAAAAAAAAAAAAAAAAAAAAAAACCCTGGAAAAACCCAAAAAACCCCCCCTTTAAATTTGGTTTTCTTATACAAAAAAAGACGGCCCCCGGGTTAACAAGGGGGTCCG
>JAAGVU020000040.1:22110133-22158152 GCA_011763525.2 Mormyrus iriodes
ACGGGGAGAACATGCAAACTCCACACACATGGAACCCGGGCGCAGACGTGAACCCTGATCCCAGAGGTGTGAGGCAAGTGCTAACCACTGCACCACCGTGCCGCCCCAAGTTAACTATCGTCCACGCCCATACAACAGGAGACAACGATGAGAAGGACGAAATTAAACAATATTATAACTCTATAAATATGACGCAAAATCAGAAAGCAGTTAAGACCTATAATATCTTTAATCTATACAATCTATCGTACAATTATCTACAGCTAAGGATACAATTGGCAGACCTTTGAGGGTACAGCCCCAGTGACAAGCAAAACTAATTTTTGCCCTTTTTTCTGAGTGTGCATGACTGGTTAAAGTTAAATTGCAAATGGTGTCATTACATTTTATTTCTTCATTTTAGCAGGATTTTTGCACATAGACTTTGAAAACTAAATGGCAAAGTGGAGATTGTATTTTCAATTTATCATTATCGTTGTTATTTTATTTTTTGCAGGCTATACCTCCTGTAGTGGATGTTGTCCTTCTCATTGTTTTTTTGTAACATATAGACAAGTACACACGAAAGAGGAAACACTCAGCCAGGGGTGCGTTTCCCAAAACCATAGTTTCTAATTACGTTAGCAACTTCCATAGCTGGGCCCATGCAACTGGATGGTCCCAACAATGGAAGCTGCTAACATAGTTAGCAACTATGGTTTTGGGAAACGCACCCCAGGGTTGGAAAAACAACCTAACAAATCAGAAAAATCAAAATACACATTATATAGACGTTGTATTGTAATACTGTATCACCTACTTAAATTTCAAGTCAACATGCCTATTGTTTCAGGTGTGCATTAGATACGAGTTAAATATATTCTAAATCCTGACCCCATACACGAAATTATTTATTACATCCCACTACACAGAACTGACGAACGGGGTGTCGCGGTGGAGCCGGTGTTCTATCATTTCATTCCACCAATGGAAATGTCCTACCAAACGCTACAGCGCATGCGCAAATTAACTGCAATTGCAAAACCGGCACACTAGATTTTCCCGCACACACAACTCACGTCCTTAAACACTATATAACAGTTGATGAGTAAACAATGAACGTGAATCATACCGGTTTAGCCCAGCATAAGCCTATTTTATTACTTCATATATGATAATTATTTATTGTTGCTTGTTAAACTGGCTGGATGCAAACTTAAAGTCATAGTAAAATAACTGAGGAGTTCATATTGTTGAATGGTTATTTGATACCGTAATCTCCTTATCCTCTGGATCCCGGCTGGCGACCCTCCAGACAGACACACGGTCCATCCATTTGCCGCAGCCAGGTGTTACGTGGGCGTCCCCTCGGCCTGGTTCAGCCGCTCAGGTCCTCAGCAATGAGGATACTGCGAGCCGGATCATCCTCAGGGAAACGCGCCACATGGCCGTAGTGCAGTAAATGACGCTATACATATGCATTATTGTCTATCTTATTGTTGTTATTTTCTACTTTCAGCACCAAACAAACATAGAGATTTGTTAATAACTTTCTCAAGTCTTCATTAAAGTTGAAGAGAACATCTACGCATTCTTACTGGATGCATCGAGGTGGCCACTTGTTTCAGCCAGTAGTAGTAGTTCCAGATACAATAAGGATTATTTGATTATGCAAAGTGCAACCTTTCTCCATTTGTTATTTTCAGGGTTACGCTTGACCACTACTTAAATCAGCCCATGGGTGGATGGAAAGCCTCACTAAAGAAACGCGTTTGAGCTCTTTGGCTTTCCGTAGCACAGCCGGAAGTGACGTCCAGCAAATCCTACCACTTTCCGATATATGACTTTTATGTATAATCCTAGTGCCAGTATATTTTGTGTCCTTCACCAGTATAGATAGTTTTAATTTATTTCTCTCGCACTGGACTATGTCTGTGAGATTGCTCATATTTTATTTGAAATGCCCGGTGAGAAGCGTAACTCGGGTTTCGATGTGTGCTGTGTGCACAGGTATGGTGCTGCGCTGCTGTATCTTCTACGTGCTGTCCCATACTGCGGTTGTGCCGTCATTTAATGAATTTACCTGGATGTTTTTTAAGTATCTATGCGACTGGAGCCTACCTTAGCTACACAAAGTAACTATCGATTCATGTGACTCGAAACACTTCAGAACCCACTTAGTTAAAGAGCAATAAAATCACACGATTTTATCACCCGCACCACAGTACTCTTTTTCTGGTGCTTCGGTGTTGGTGCTTGACCATGTTATAGAGGTCACATCTCTATATTGTACCTATATCCGACTCGGTCTTCTACATTAAATCAAACATTTGAAACATGTTGACTGCATTTCTATCTTGCTTTCCGTTGGCGTTCTACTTGTTGTATTTTTTTGTATTACTCCTTGGTAGTCTGTGATGTTTTTATTCCCACGAAGTTAACCCTGTGCCAGATTCTAAGAGTAGAGACTATCGTTTTCTGGTTCCTGAAATTGACTCACACAGCTGTTGTCTGCTGCTGCGCATGTATTATATATTGTACATACACACACTATTTTTTTCTGCAGGATTTGTCAACATCTTCATATTTATATTTATTCCACGCAAGTATTTGTGCTATGTCTTGTTACCCTGTGTTACATGAGCAGGTCTGCAGGAAACGCATGTAAGCATCTCTTATTCAGTATTTGAACTAGTACAAATGACAATAAACCTTTTGAATCCATGGATACTTTAAATCTTGTATGCCGTCTTAGTGTCCTTGTGACCCGAATCACACGTGTTTTTCATCTGTGCCTCTGACAGCACAGGGTGGGCACCAGGGATACCATGGCTGGACTGCAGACAGCCATTATGGCCCTTTATACAGGGGCCACATCCAAACTAACCCCATCCAGAAAGCCCTGCTGGCGGTGGGCTCAGGAGTGGCTGCTCTTCAGAACCCATACAGACATGGTGAGCACCAGGATGTGTGCGGAAAGTACGTCAGACTTCCACCCCTAACTGTTAAGCAGCTATGACAGGGAAAAGAATCGCACCTATTTTTTGGTTATGCAAAGAAACCTGGGCAAAATTGAGGAATTGTAACCCATGCAACAAGGAGGCAGACATTTAAAGTCTAATGACGATGAACTTCAGTGTGGTGACCATCAAAGCTCTATTCTAAATTTCCATGTCTGCTAACGGTGAGGATGGTATTGGAAGACTTTTTCGAAGGGATTTTGACTCAGCTGTGATAATTCATTAAAATAAAACCTTTGATATATAATGCATGTCAAGTGGAGGTTTGTTCCCTTGATTCTGCTGGGATTTATTGATGGATTTCATCAATTCATTACTTCTGAAACTAATAGTGAAAATGTTTAGTTCCTAGATTAACTCATTTTGAACATAACACTGACAGGTATAATAGTTCCAAACAACTTCAAAAATAAAAAGGTTTAATTTGTACAGTGTTTTCCAGATGCTAACTAGCGTTTAATTCTGCACAGAGTAATGTTTCAAAAAAACAACAAGAATAAAGCAACATATACTAGTTGATGTCAATTAGTCTTCCAGGCATGGTGTGCTGTAGATACCTCCTCCATTTCTCCATGTCCCTCTACTCTCCTTCCAGATATGGTGGGAGTACTGGGGGAGACCACTGGCCACCTGGCCCTGCTGAGGTTGCGAGAGCATATGAGAGCTGATCCAGAGGGTTGTGCTATCCTCAAGTAAGCAACATCCAACTTTGCAATGTGAAGAAGAACAGAGAGGCCTTCATATCAGCTCAGTCTGACACCATGGAGAAAAACATTACAAAAAGCGTAAAAACCTGACACCCTCTGTTTCAAAGGGAGCGCCCCCAGATTCGGTACTCCACTCTGGATCTGCCCAGGCTAGGAGCCCTGCCGGATGGCTCTCTGGGAAGGGAGTACCTTCGCTTCCTGACTGACAACGTGAGTCTGTGTGAGCAGATGAGGGCTGCGCCTTGTGAGCAGGGTCCTGCGGAGCTCTGTCCGTGCATTCTTCTGTGTAACTGAGGCCTATACTGTTCTCCCGTGTGTGCCAGCGTGTCACCCCAGACTCACGAGCCCAGGTCAAGTTTGTTGATGATGAGGAGCTGGCCTTCGTGATGCTGCGTTATAGGGAGGTGCACGACCTTCTACACACACTGCTGGGCATGCCAACTAACATGCTGGGTGGGTCTGACGCAGTGTGACACAGCGCTTCCTACAGTGTAACAGGGTTATGTATTCCTGTGTGCAGAGTTACATTGTGACAAATGTACTTACAGTCTGTGAGCTGTGTGATCTGACTCAAATGGAGTAATTTGCTCCCCTTTAGGAGAGGTGGTAGTGAAGTGTTTTGAAGCTGCCCAGACTGGCTTGCCCATGTGCATTCTGGGAGCTGCTCTAGGACCTCTTCGTCTGTCTGCAAGGTACACTCCTTAAATGTCACAGTTCAAAGGCATTAAATTCATGGATGTTGAGCTCTATCCCCTTTTCAGCCGTACTTAAAGCGACTGGCTAACCGTCGCCCATAGAAACAGCTGGGTATTATGAGTCCTTTAAAATGCTCCTCCCAATCGCTCCACTGTTGTGTGTTTTGCAGCCATTTGCAGCTGCTGCTGACCTCCCTGGGCCCCTGGGCCCTACGCAATGGCCGGCGTGCCCACTGCGTGCTGAGCATGTACTACGAGCGTCGCTGGGAGCAGAGTCTGGGGTCACTGAGAGAGGAGCTGGGCATCGAGCCCCCACCCCCAGTCACGCTGAACACGACCATGAAGACTGCTAGGCACTGACAACGCATGAACGACCACTTGGCTGACGCTGACCCTAAGCCTCCTGGCAGTGCCAGTGAGTAGGTCCTCTGTCTGCTCAGGTGTGCTACAGCCCAAGGGTACGATTCCTGCAGCACCAGTTGTCCTGAGCTAAAAGGGGGCATGAGTCTACGTTCAGTGTGACATGTGAGCACCAGCTGGCTGTGTGGGCCTTAGGTGATGAGACTCATTTAGCTCTGATCACTGACTGGACACTTTTGTCTGGAGACATTCGCAAACATAACTTCAGCAATGTGACATAGTTCTTTAATGTAATATTTAATAGAATTGTCAATAAAGCACAGACACTTAAAAGTGGCTTGCTGTGTTTTTTTTGTTTTTTTTTGAAAGAGCACCTGTTGCTAGTTAGTTAAAGTTAACCTTACAACCCTCTGTCTAATACAGTATTTTTCACTTAATTTTAGATGAGGGCCACATTTACCAGTGTAAGGGCAAGATGTGAACCCCCAACCTCATGCAAGATTTATAAGCGTGACATAGTAAACGCAGCGGTACAATCATCCATATCATACTTCAACAAATCGTTACAAACCGAGTTAACTATATTTTGAATAGTTTTAATTAATATTTCATGCGTAACTTTTTGAATATGGCTTTACGCCAAATACAAAGGATGTACATGCACGATGATCACCGCTTGCAAGTCTTGGTGACCATCTTGGTGATATTTCATTTAAAATAGTTGTGTAACAACAAACGGGAATGGATGCTGCATTTGGGAGATCCAGAGAAAGACGTTAGAATCCTCCAACCCACCCACAGCCACGCACCCACTTGTGATGAAATGTCGGTGCGATCTACCAATCGTTTTCAGTGGCTATCATTTGCGAACTTGACAACTGGTGACAACTTCTCTGGGGTTATTTGTCCGTTTTTTAAATCACGCCTTTTAAAAGTACTCAATTCCTTTAAAGGGAGGCACTTAAAATATTTTGCGCAAAAACGACCGGTGATCAGGCACCTCCGGTCCTCCTCCTACCTCCCCTTTTGGACGTGCCAGCGATTTCAACGACATAGCAAATACAACGTACATGCCGCCACCTACTGAGGAAATTGTACCATAAGATTCCTGATTATGCTTGTATTTCGACATCCGAAGCTCCCAGGGTCCATCATCCAAACCTGGCCACTCTGCAAAACAAGAGTATTTTTATTTAATATAGAAGACAGTGATTTTAAAAGCAGCAGCAAGTAATAGCACATCACAGAACAACTAAAGGGTGTACTTTCTACGCTAATTTCAGATATGTACTTAGATTTTTGCTACCACCCATAGTTTTTGAATGACGTGATTTAAGGTTATATTGATTGTATATAATTCCTTATTAATTTATTGTTTAAAAACAAATTGCTTTTTTATCATTCTTTGTTTGAACACGGGATTATTCTGGTCATACAGTTGTTGAATTCAGACAGTCAGTTAACATATAGTGAATTTCTCGAGAAATTTCAGATGCCCTAAGTAATATACTGTGGTGTTTGATGAAATTCCCAGTGGTGTATTATCCCTTTTGAGGAATTACTGTTTGTGTGATTTGTATTTGTATAATACGTTTGAACACATCGCTATCCGAAACAATTAAGGATGTAGCACATGATAAAGTTAATAATAAAATTATTTGAAATATTCTTTGCGGTGTTACATACCCCGCAGTGAGGTTTTTTGGGCATCCTTGTTTGATGATATTCAATGGAAAAAAACATGGAATATCCACAATAAATACTGTACCAATAATAAAGTACCATATAAAGTGTTACACCGAATTCACACAGTGAAATAAGTTTTAAAGAGATTTTACTTTTTGTGGGATCGAAAGAGAATATATTATGCATGTTTTTTTCAGTGCATATTATTCGCAATTGTTTTGGACAGACATGCAAAACTTTATTAAGTACAAGTTAATAAACTTTGTAATAATTGGCTCTTTTGAAGTAATATATTATGCATATTTTTATGCATGTTATTCCATTCCATCATTACAATTTTTGGACGGAATGACATGGAGCAAAACAAATTTGTTATTCAACTACTATTAATACTAGGGAAATTTAGTGCGTTTAACTCGTGTCATTCAAAACAATTGCGTGACAGGAAAAGTCCGATTAGATTTTTCAGTTCAGCACAAAACTACTGTAAGAATAGCCTATTTTGATTCGCGCGACAAAAAGAAAGTAAAAATATGTTGCCCTAAAAATCAGAACCTTTGTTTTTCACCAGTTGTTTCCAGGGGGAGTCTTTCACATGGCACACATTCATATGGTTTATTCAAACAAGGTGGTTATTTATGATCTTAAGTGAGTGGACACAGGTATTAGGAAATCAAAACAGATCGTTCTTTTTCATCAAGTCTTTATATACAGAGCTGACCGTCTCTGAGTAGCGCAGGAAGCAAACATAGAAGACCGAGAGTCGACCCAGCAGACTTCTCCGGAGCTCAGGTACAATGGAGTGAAATGTGGGGTTTATTGGGGGTGTTTCACTGCGTCATCGATGACATCTGAAGTTCGCCATGCAGTAAAACTGAGCTAGTTGTTAAGGATCAGCAGGTGTAGTTTATTTAGTAGGATTTAATATATTTTATTAGCGCACAGAAATGACATTTACGTGTTTGGTAATGTTTTATTATATAACTTTTGTTCAGTTGGGGCGTTTATATACATCTGAATACTTACTCGATCGAGAACAAAGAACAAATAACAGCATGCAAATCAAATAATGTCCTTTTTGCTTACTGTGTTTTTTTTAAGGGGGGCCATGTCCAGGGTAGTGCGTCTGGTGCTGTGGGACGTGAAGGACACCTTGCTGCGTGTGCGGAGTTCAGTAGGACAGCAGTACTGCGAGGAGGCTACGCGAGCCGGCCTAAACCTGTCTCCTGCCGAGGTGGACACAGCCTTCCGTCGAGCATACAGGCAGCAATCTGCCCTTTACCCCAACTACGGCATAGCCCAGGGGCTTGGAGGTCAAGCCTGGTGGGCTCGGGTGGTACGAGACACATTCTTACAGTGCAGCGTACGGGACGAAGTCCTCCTGGACAGGTTAGCACACAATCTGTACCATGGCTTCAGCAGACCGGAAAACTGGGAGGTAAGAGACAGCAGGTGGCACTGGCCGTATCAGCAGCTGCATTCTGTTAAGGACCGATGCTTGTCTGTTGTATGAAATCCTTCAGAGGCATCAGGCAGGCAGGATATGATCAATTCTTATTCCTACCAGTGCTTAAAGGAAATATTTGACTTAGGAAAGCAAGTTTGGACTCTGCTAAGCAATGGTTAAGTGATTTTAAAAGGTAATCTAGAGAAATAACTGTTAGTTATTTCTGTGTCTGAGCAAAGATGTGGTCAGCAGATATGGTAAAAATAACTGTTTCTTTCAGGTGTTCTGTGACTCTGAACGGACCCTGCAGAGCTGTGCCTCTCTGGGCCTGCAGCTTGGAGTCGTGTCCAACTTTGACCTACGCCTGGAAAGCATTTTGCATGGATGTGGCCTCCTGCCCTATTTCTCCTTTCTGGTGACCTCAGAAGGAGCTGGGGTGGCCAAGCCCAACCCGGATATCTTCCGGAAGGCTCTGCAGAAGTGCCAGTTGCCAGCTGCCGGCGTGGTGCACGTTGGGGACAGCTACGTCAATGACTACCTGGCCGCGCGCTCCCTCGGCATTCGGGGCTTCCTCCTGGACAGAGGAGGAGGCGAGGGTTCAGCACAGGTGCCCTCAAAGGATCGCCTTATATCCCTCGACGAGCTGCCATCACGGCTAAAGCAGGCTGCGGACTGATGGTCATAATGCAATGCAGGAAGTCCAGAAGAAAGTCGGCCAGATCAAGGTTCCTGACAAGTTTTTTTCCTGTTAAACACTGATTTTGTATTGGTCATAACAAGTGAAGTATGAAATTAAAGTGTAATCAGGCCCAGACATGTATTACATACTATCCCAGGGTATTATATGGTTAGGAATAAAGTGTCTTTAATGATGCCTTACATTCAAAGAACTAGCGTTGACTCGGTATCATGGGGTCAGCTGTGATTTATTTTAAATGAAATTAAGGGGGTATAATAAATGGATGGAAATTTAAAAATGTTACCCATAAAACAGGCCCTTGTTCCCTTAAGGCTGGACTGCATTTTTACCAGGAATCACCAGTAGGTGGCACACAAGCAGCATGAGGGCCCATCAGGCAAAACTCATTTCCTTCAATGACTGTTCAGTTTAACGATTTGGAATTGAGATGGGATGCGAGGGACTCTGGAGGCCCTAGGCAAAAAAACTCCATAGGGCCCTCCAATTCCCTCCTCCTCCGGTATGGTAAAATTTATCACCTTTATTTTACTGTGAAGTGTAAATTAATATCAACAAAGACAATTTAATAAACACAATTTTTCACATTTACTATGAAAAACAGAATACACAAATAAAGCAGATTTGTTGTTGCAATGTATTATGTAATCGGCCACCCTCGGGGGCCCCTTCCCAACTCAGGGCCCCAGGCCACTGCCTGCCCTTCCTGTTCTGCCTGAGTTCTAATCAGTATAACTTTTAAAACGTATTTATATACAAATTATATTTATTATACGATGAAAAAATACTTCAAAAGCATCTATTTAAACGAGCCATTAGGTAATACAGGCGTTCGTTATATATCATTGCTTTTTAAACAATGTCAACCGGCGATATGTTTGGTTTGGTAAATCGTTAACTTCATGACATTTGAAACAAAGCATTCATGAAGCCTTGATCTTTACAATGAATAGCTAACAGATATGTTTTTCCTAGTAAAGGGATTAAGGTTAGAGCGTCACTGAAGGGCCCAGATGAGGAGCGTCAGACGGCAAAACGAGGTACTGGAAGCAGACAGGCCTTAGTACATGATCGGAGGAAACGGGGAGAAAAGCTTCAGGCTGTGTTTAGACACACACTATTGCGATGTGATTAGAGCAACATGAAGGGCAATAATTAAATCAGAGACAGCGCACTGGCAGCTGACCAGGCTGTTCGCGCAGCACGGCGTAGTCTTCGTATCACACCCTGACTGATACAGAAAATCAAACAAGCTGTGAGAGAAACTGTGTGGGACAGCCGTGTCAGAGGTAAGCACTGGTTTTTATTTCAAGCCTTTCTGTTTGTAGCTGATTTGCTTATAATCTGTGGATGCTATTCAAGCAGAAACGAACAATCCCAAACACTTTGTTTCTTTAATAACTATATACAGTATCTGTAAAATTGACGTATGCGTGTGCGCTGGAAGGTATCACGTCAATGTCACTGTAACCGGTCAAGTGGTTTATGTGGATGGTGAATGTGTGTGTGTGAGAGAGAGAAAGAGAATCCATTACTGCCTGTTCAGTTGTTTTGCATGTCTAACCTGTGCCGTGCGCAGGGGCACTGAAAATGTTGCCGGCCGCAGGAGTTCCCTCTGGGTAAATTTTGCATGATCTTTGGCTGTCGAAGTGGGACACTTTAACACTTTCAATCGTTCGGGTGTGTGCCTGTGTTTTTAATCTTTGGACACTGTGCATAATAATTAGCAAACTTGGTTTCGCGATCTCTAAATGCACTGTTTGATTGGCTTTAAATAGTATCTGAAAAATAATATTGCTAAATCAAGATACAGAGCCGGTTAGATTATTGCCGTAGCCTACTTTTTGCATACAGTAGGAGTCCTTTATCAAGTGTTTTCTTGGTAACGGTTTCTAAGAACTTAAAATTGTATTCTCTTTTTAACTTTTCAAGCTGACACCGTTTCTTTGAGGTTGTACACGGATTCATTTGTTTGTTAATAACTATATCAGTTAATAGAGCTCCTGAACATCCTTAGATCGATGCTTCCCTCCATCCATCCATCCATCCATTAGTCTTCTAACCCAGGGGAGCTTCTAGCTATTGAAAAAATCATTCAAGTTTACTTGGAGCTTGATTTTTTTTTTTTTTTTTCGTTTTTGAAGGAAGATTGGCATCGGGCAAAATACTCGGGGCTATAGCCCCCAGTGATCAGACCTAACGACACCCATTTTCTAACCTAACATACTCAGAATAACAGGGGTTCTCTCCCATCCTGCAGTTTGTTCATCAAATTTTACTATCAACCTATATTACTGCCAGGGTGCATCGAGTAACTTCTTCTTCCATGTTCTTTTATCTTGAATAACCTTCTTCCATGTATCAGTCCTGTTTGGATAAGCTTCTCCCAAGTTTCACCATCAGTTGCATTTGTACTCCATCACTCCTGATCCGTCTGTTGTCCGAGCCCTCTGAGGCAGTCACTGACTCCACCCAGGACCGAATGGACCCTGATTTATGTCCTTTCCTTACAGGGCCTGTTTTTCTGCTCAGGGGAGGCTGGATAATTGCATAAGTTCAGGTCACTACTGCATTTTTCAGTCTGTGTGTCAGATTGTGCTATTTTCACAAATTGGATCAGTCTCATGTCCAGTCTGCTCCTGGAAAATGATTTTTTTTGTGTCACAAAGGCTAGATTGCAGACAGCAGGTTTATACATAACCTCCTTTCAAAGAGGGGGGATTTGTGCTTCTTCTCTCCATAAACACAAACAATCTGTTTAGTGTCTTGTAATGCCCAGTCTATCCACATAGTGTTATCTTCAGTCAGGACAAATAGTTAATCACACGCACTTGCAGTCCAGTTCATTTGTCATGCTACTGTTGACACCCATCATCCTTTCTTCTCCCTGCCCTCCCCTCTTTCTTCTCAGGGTAAAATGGACACATCACAGCACTTCAATGATCACCACACCACCTCCTCCTCTGTAACATTCTCCCATTCTGAGATTCATAGAAGTGACCTCATTTATGTTACTCAGAGCCACAATCTAACGGTCAGTGACTCAAAATCTAGTTCATTCACTTAATAGAAAAAAAATGTATTTTATCTTAGTATGTTTATATTCCGTGTCATGTGATAATTTAATTGACTCATTACAGCATGAAGTTGAAGTGTGGAATTATCCTTTTTGTGCTGTACATATTGTTCCATTTTTTAAATGTTTGTGTGTACTTGCTATCTATTTATATTCCTGAACTGTAAATACACTCAGTGACAAAAAAATTTAAGCACCCAGAAGTAATGGTCCGATCTGGATGTAATTTGGTACACGTGCAGACCAGCGATGGGTATGTAAATGATTTGATTTCCAAGGAGCTGGCACGTCTAGTCACCAGACACAGAGGGTGCCTTATAGACGCATGAAACAGCATTACCAGCACTTGACAGAGTTTGATAGGGGTCTCATTGTGGGTTTGCATGAGACCAGGTGGTCATATCGTATAACTGCTCGGCATGTGGGGCATGCAGATGTCACAGTCGCCCGATGTTGGAACCAGTGGGCACGTGAGGGCACTCACACATGTCATAAAGGTTCAGGTCGCCCAAGACAGACCACACCAAGGGAGGATCGTCGTATTGTGTGCCAAGCATTACAGAACCCCATGACATCTGCGCCTGCCATCCGGACACAGGTATTGGACTCTCTACAACACCCCGTGTCATCCAGCACCATATCTTGATGACTGGCATCAGCCAGACAACAGGTTCACCATCCCATGTGTAGGGTGCTGTTAACACCAATACAGAGACGGCTGCGTTTGGAGTGGTGCTGTGAGAGGCATGGACTGATGACGAGTGGCGTCGTACCATGTTCAGCGATTAATCTTGGTTCTGCATTACCATGGTTGACCGTCATGTGCGTGTATGGCGGCGATGAGGGGAGAGGACCAATCCTGCCAATGGTGTGGAGAGATACACCGGGGTTACTCCTGGCATCATGGTGTGGGGAGCCATAGGGAATTAGTTCAGGTCATCTCTGTTAGTGATTTGGGGGACCCTGACAGCACAGCACTACGTCAGTGACATCCTGCGTCCGCATGTCTTACCCCTCCTGAGACAGCACCCTGGTACAGTCTTTCAACATGACAATGCCTGTCCACACACGGCACGTGTACCTATGGACTGCCTGCGTCATTTTGAGGTCCTCCTGTGGCCAGCCAGGTCCCCCAATCTTTCCCCAATCGAACATGTGTAGGATCAGCTCGGACATAACCTCAGACCCAGTGCCAATCTGCAGAATCTCAAGGGCCAGTTACAACATTTGTGGGTCGACTTGCCACAGGAGAGGACATAATGGCTGTACGACTCCCTTCCGCACCGTATCGCCGCATGTATCCAGGCCGGGGGGGTGCCACACCCTACTGACATGGAAAGAGCAGTGTGCCCATACTGTCAACTCTGTTGTCCATCTGATCTGATATTATAATCATTGTGATACAGTCACATGACCTTTCACCACGTGCAAATTCACTTCATTTCCACCAGTCCGTCTGGGTGTTTAACTTTTTTTGTCACTGACTGTGTGAAACTGTAAAAATGAGGCTTCCCACAAATGAGGAGGACAGAGACCACTTTGTGGAATTTATTATAATGACACTGGTTGTAGTTACAGGTTTCAGATGGTGCACAGTAGTTTGAAAGAACAGGTCAAAAGACTGTCTCCCTACTAGGGTTGCAAAGGGGCGGAACACTGCCAGTATATTTCCAGAAACTTTCCATGGGAAGTTTAGCTGGGGAATTTTAGAAATATTCATCTCTGTGGAGCTCCAGACAAGACGCTGTCAGGCATGGCAAAGAAAAACTATGAATCAGGGGAGTTTCTAGCTATTGAAAAGATCTGAGGCTAAGTCAAATTTACCTGGGGCTAGACTTATTCTTTTGAAGGAAGATTGGCTTCGGGGCTAAAATACTTGGCTAGGCTTAATGACGCCTATGGTATGAGTAATACAACAAAGGATGATTTATAAGCAGTGCGTTTTGATGTAGATGCTTATTTTAGGGTTAGGGTTTTTACACATCCATCCTGCAGCTACACAGAAGTACTTTATTACTCAATGATATCACTATTAGTGCCGTCAAGATGCTTTTTGCTTTTTATTCCAACTACATTTAAGTTTTCTGTTATAGGCTAATTTGCAATTTTCCAGTTAAATTCCCATTAATTCCCATGGAAAGTTTCCATCTTTGAAAATTCCCAGAATTTTGCAACCCTACTCTCTATGCACTAGAGTCAGACCTCCCCTTTACCTCACTTCCTGTTTCATAGGGCTTCCCACAGGTATATGCAGTGCATGGCATCAGCAGTAGGAGAAGACAGGTCATCCAAATCATTTTTTAACAAACACAAATTAGTAAATAAATTAATGTTTGCATTTAGTATTTCTTTAAATAGCTCCCTGGCTCCTACATTCACTCATAGTTGGGCTTCCGGAAGTATCTGCAGCCTGCGATGGCTCCGTCTACTCCCTCTCGGCAGCAGATGACTTTCCACCTGGACTGCTGTGCCCTTCAGCTCCTGTTCCCTGGCCTCATCCTCACTTCGCCCGCAGGTTTGCCCATTTACCTCCCTAGCTTTTCTCCCCAACTTCCTGTTTGTAGTTTTAGCCAGACTTGGGCCTGATGTCTGATCTCTACTGGCCGTCGGCACTTGAGACCAAGACACGGCTGTGCGTTTGGTATTTGCTGTAGAGATGGCCCTGGCCTGCATCGCTGTGTTTCTGCTGGGCGTTTTCTTTGAGGGGCTGAAGGCCGGCCGTGAGGTTCTGCTGCATGGGGGACAGGGCAGATCGGGCCCTGACACCAGACATTTTCCTGGGCCTGATGGCAGCGTGCAGACAGAAATACAGCAGGCGCTTGGGTAAGTAGGCCTGGCCAACAGTGGGGCGCTGGCCACTCTTTTATGCACAGTTTTATGTCTTCTGTATTTTGCTTGTATTTTACGAAAGTGGAAGGCATGCACTCTCTACTGTGATCTAGTAACCCAGTTAGCTGCTTGGATTTGCACAGGCAATTCAATACAAACTAAAGGTCAGAGCCAATCAAAGGTCCAGTTCTCATATACTTGGGCCTTGAGGGGGTATGAATATTTTCATGTAATGTAATTAGCCTGATTCCTGCTTGGGTAAGAGCACACAAGGAATGGCCTAGATCACATCACTTATATTCTTTTCCCCAATAAAAAGGAAAAAACACTCGATTGGAAAGGATAAGATCGCTGGCTGACTTGTAATGGCTGAATGTTCTGAAAAGGTTATAGCAAAAGACAGGCAGTGCAACTGCATACACCAGTGTAGCACTACAGTGTCATTCTTCTCTCTGTGCTCTTCTCTAAGCCAGCAGATGTTCAGCTTGTCTCACCTGCTGCAGACCACGCTACACGTCACCCAGGTGGTCCTCAGCTACCTCCTCATGTTGCTCTTTATGAGTTATAATGGCTACCTGTGCACGGCTTTGGCTGCTGGCACAGGTCTCGGCTTCTTCCTCTTTGGCTGGAAGAAGGCAGTGCTCATTGGTGTCCCAGCACGCTGTCCGTAATGCTTTTCTTCTGCATACGCTCCCCCCGCACTTTCAGCTGGCCCACCTGGATGTGCCATCGGACGGCTCGCTGCCCCAGTCTCTCCTCATTCGCAAGCAGTGGACTGATATCGTACTAAGTGACTCTTCTGTAGGTTTGTCCGTTCATCATTTGCCGTCTGTCTTGTGTTTGTGCAAACTTACCCATAATAAAACAGACTAATTTTGAGCTTTCATAGATTTTTCTGGGTGAAACCTTCTGTACAATTCACTGTGTTAGTTAGAGCAAATGTACATATAATTAACGTATTAGCATGTGCTAATCCAAGACATTATATTACAAGGTTACATGTGACACTTTACGTTCATATGGTATGTCGCTCACAGTTTCCCTTTGTAATGGAGCTCGCTGCAAGGTTACCATTATAAAGCCCTACGTTCAAACATCGTTCCCTGAAAATCATGATGCTAGTACTGAGTATATGTGTCATTTATGGTAAAAGATTATATTAGCTTATGTGATACTAGTCCATCAACTAGCGTTTAGGCTGCGAGACGGCACAATGTCACCATATTCATTTTAATATCCTAAAAGTTGTTTCTTGACCGATTCAGGTCTTATTTTCATTATTGAGTCAGTAGATGGCACTGTTGCGCAAACTGTCTCTCTCTCTTTGGGTGCGCACTCCTGCTACATAACTACAGTTTCACATCAGTGTTATTCTGCAAAACACCCCCCCACCCCCCAGTCCTGGTATGGACATTCCACTAAAACACAATACAAGAGAACTTCACACACATTATACATGCAATATTATTTTATTTTTCTTTTTACACATAAAATGTTTTAGTTAAAAAAGGTAAAAATCCACAATGTCGATTTAAAATGTTTTAAAATCCATATTTTAATATTCATATTACACTGCTGTTTACGTCCAAAATGGACAAAAAAAATATATAATAACCCTTTAAAATGTACTTTTCACGGAGCTGAGTAGCTGGTAACGTTTCAGGTATTTTGTAAGGAAATTTACACAGTTTACAAGTCCAGTCTTATTGACTATTATACTTTACTAAATACCACCCCCACCTCTAAAATGTATAATGTACTGATACACCTCTACAATGCTGTCGCTATTATTTACTAAAATCTTCAGCAAATGAGAGTGAGGGAGCTACAGACAAACTTCTCTTCACTAATACCCCAATTGTATAATTGTCCATCTGGCTGGCTGTGGTGTCCAGGACAGGCTCAGTGGGCCCGTATAGCACAGGGCATGCACCCTGAACAGAAGCAGCGATACGATCTGAGCTCACAGCCACAGGAACAAACTGCACATGTGCGACGAGTCAGTTATCAAGTAGGCTATTCCTTCCACCGATCAATCTTCCCCTACCTGGATGTGTTCTCCACCACACTGGAGGTCAAACTGAGCTGCCCTTCGATTTTAGCCATGGTCTCCCTTTAAATGTCTGGTGCGTCTTTAAAGAGGCTCTGAAGAGCCCCTGAAATCAAAAGCAGGTCTTAGCAGCTCAGCCAGGGGCCTCTACAAAGCTCCACGGCAAAGGGGTCGCCTGCATGAGGGGTTCATCAGACAAGAAAAAGCAATGCACATCCGAGAGAGAGAGAGCGGGGGTAGGACAGAATCAAAATGTAAATGCGGTATAAGGGAAAGCGGTGATGGGGTGAATGTGAGTGAATGATTAATGGTCCGAAATTCTAAAGCTCAGAAGAAAACAAAAAAATCCACTGAATAAATAGTCAGCAAGCTGATTAAGTATTTACACTGGAAAGCTGTGTCCCTCTCTGCTCCCGCCAAACCATTCAAAACATGAATGCGGCATGAAAATAAAGGCAATATATTTACAGAGCTAAAGCTCCTTCAGCAGCCCCGACCCGGGTTCGAGCGTCCCTCCTGAAACAGCTGAACCAAACATGGGTGAAAATGAAGAGAAAGCAAGCAGGTTATGGCCTTTGGGTGGATGCAAAGGAGACAGGGAATGAAGAAGCACGCAGACAAAAACTCACAGAAAGGGACTCTTTACAATTTCCAGTCTTATTTGAAAGCCACACAAAACACTGACAATGGCCATTTGTGCAGCAGACATTCGACAAGCTCTTCCTGTCATGTGGGAACATCAGAACTCATTTACAGTGACAGTGCCCCAGCCCGTTTACAGTCCTCCTGCTTGTTATCTTTCCTTCTGCATTCCATTCATACAGTTTAAATACATACAGTAAATAGGAGTCTTATTCGGAAATTTTTAATGAACATCAACATCCACTAGAGTGCACAATTCATGTCGGTGCAGATTCATTTGCATATGACAACACATGCTAGCATAGCGTGCTACATCAAATAAACCTCTTCGCTTTAAACTAGCGGCAGACATTCTTATTCATATTTCTGAAAGATTTTCATAAGGAAAATTTTTGTACTTTTATGGAATTTATATAAATTTTTCATCATTTATATTTTAGTCAAACAATTTTTTTCCCCCAAATAGCCAAAAAATAAATAAAATAAGAGTCAATGATGAGAGGCTAACAGCAAAACCCTTCACCCTGCCCCTGTTCTGATCGGTGGGGGTTTTCACAACATTTTTTCTTCACATTAACTTTCTGCCAATCACGTTTGTTGTAGCCAAAGATCTACAAAGTTCACCCAACCCTTTGGAAATTCATGACCAAGCTTTGAACATGACAGAGGATGGCAGAGAAGCCAAATGCTATCAGACATCCCTTAGGAATTTCTAATAAATTAGCTAAAGTAGTGGCACGGATAAATTTCATTTGTCTTTGTGATTTACTAAGGCTTCTGCAGACAAACTCCCACTATCCAGCTTCTTGAATCTAAGTTTCTCATACATCAGTTAGATGTGGACACACGTTCACGCAAAAGTAACAGTTTCCTCCAGAGCCTCTGTGAAAAGCCGGGGCTCAACGCTATGGCGGTGCGCTGGGCAGTTCGCGAACAGTGCAGTGACCAGTGAGACCAGGCTCCCCTTCAGTGCATTTGTGAAAGTGCATATCGACATCTCAGTGTGGCAAGTGCAGATTTAAAGTGACAAATACATCAGCATCTGCTTATGAATGAGTTTGCGTCCACATCATGTTAAAAGCCACATGGGCTTAAATATAGAGTACATCTAACTAGTGAACAGAGCCCTGTTCAAAGCAGCAGTGTCATCTTTGACAAAGTAGTCACCATACAAAGGTTCATTTTTTTTTCCTGTTAAATTGTTATCTGAGCAAAAGGTGCCCGGCAGGGTAGTTTTACCGACATTTAAAACTTCCTTTCTACATTTACTTCTATGCGTCTAACAACTCTACTAATTATCTAGTTCACTGTTAAACTCTAAACCCGTGACATACGCATTTGAGGGTTTTTTTTTTTTTTTAACTAGAAAAGGCGTGTTGTACAGTGTGAACAGACAATGGCAGCGTCTGAATATACGAGAATTAAAATAAATACAAAACCACTAAAATGACACCAACTGTGACTTGAAAGTCTTGGAAGCACCAGAATGTACAAGCACGTCCATCGAACCACACAGTCTCTCCTAGTCGTTATTTATCCAAAGGTTTGTTTCTGCAGCTATTTAATATGCATATTGCTGTAATATCCAGCTCAAGCTGCAAGAAACACCTCATACACAGTAAAAATGAGTGTAAAAGTATTTTGCCAAACAAAGCACCAACTTGCTTGAATCCCACATTAGCTGCTGGTGGATCAGCACTGCCTGTAATGTCATGTCTATTGGCGAACACATGGCCTCGTTGCGCTTTAGACCAACGGATATAAGCAGTAAGGAATTTCAGTGGTGAGTATCTTCCTTGAGGGGATCGCTGCATCTTGAATCTTAAGCAGGTCCTCCTCAGTGGAAGCCATTCTCTGACAATGAGGACCAGGGGTGGTCTCTGTTATGAAGCATTTCTTTGAAATACAGAACAGTCTCCTTTTCACTTGCAGTCCAGCTTAACTGTTAGTCTTTCCCCTTCAGTTCGCGTCAGAGAGGAGACACATCACTTCAGCAGCTCTCAATGCTGTCTGCCTGCCTCTTCACCCTCCATTATTCTCCAGCTGTCCCCACTACGTCTTTTTCATGTAAAGAAAAGCCTCCATCTTGAGGTTCAGTCTCCAGTATAGTCATAATGGGATCGTAAATAATTCTGGCCGCATAAGAAAACACTTCCTGTCCTTTGTGCTCCTCTCTAGTATGGGGAGGTGGAGCCTCCAAGCCATATTCATCTTAGTCTATCTGCATGAGCTGGACTTCTGACATGGGGCTTGGTTTTGCATCCACAGAAATTCCTTGAAGCCTTGAAGTGGCATTTCAGCAAGAGGGTTGGGGAGCCAGAGGAGAGGACGCTTGAGGGTATTCAGATGGGCCAAAAGGAAAAAAAAAAAAAAAAAACTCAAACTACTGAAGAGTTTGAAGCCCTCACACTACTGCAGAAAGAGTGAGAAGCACATGGGTGAGAATCAGTAACAGTGATTCATAGTTTCAGACAAAACAGAAAAATAATCTGCAAGCGGTAATCGTCTGTATTCTGCCTCCCAGTTTACGTCCACATCCTTAGCTTGTTTTAATACATTATTGAAGTGAATATGCAAGTTAAACAGGGAGTATGACAAACATCCACAAAAAAAAGGCACAGGTCCATGTTCATGGAAGCGTTTCACACATGAGCAGCATTACAGGTTCTACACCCTCCTGTGAATGTAGCAGCTAATGGCTCCTACAAGACTGGGCTGCATCTGTGTCACATGATCCAGCACATCATACGGCAAACCACAAGGGTCAAATTTCAACATGATCAATAGGAGCATGTAAATCAATGGACATGAAATGGGTATAGACAGGGGACACTGAAAAAACAAAACATTACTAAAGTTTCGAGTCAGAAAAGGTGCGCAAGTTATAAAAGATTCGTAAGACTGCACATTACATTAAGTACAGCATAGATATGGTGGTCTGAGGAGGAGGGGGGGTGATACCAAGTGTTACAAGCAACCAAGATGTTTCTAAAGGAGAAGAGGGCTGGTTTGGGCAAACACTGCCCTCCATGTAGTTACGCTTGTCATGTACAGAAGTTCAACGATGACTTTTCAGTTGTTTGGGTGCCATCAGGGTGTTTAATGAGTATTAAATCAGGCACAGGAAAGACGACCTGCCTCTAAACTGGCCCAAACTCCCCTGGGCTTCACACACTCCCGTCATCCTTACACACTCTGTGAAAACAGATGGGTCCCGTCGAGTAGTTTCAACTGTGCACAGACCTCTAATCAGACAAGAAGCTGGAAGCCACTAATGCAGTCCTGCTGGCTAACAATTAGCCCCTGAGGCGGATGATGGAATATCTTAAAATTAACCCCCAATGAAATCTCTAATTAAAGCCTTTCTACACAGACTAACTACATAACGGGTCCTCGGAAAAACAGAACACCAATAACAAATGTAACTTAAATGAAAGGTGCCAAGATCGATGCGAACGAGGTGAAGTACCTGTTTCAGAAGGACAGCAGGAGGCGCTGTCTGTCAGAAAACCGCTGCGTTTCTCAGTATGGCAGCGCATGGCAGTGCGTCCTGGGCTGCAGAATCCACGCCTTCGACAGCAGCTGTGAGGAAGGAGGATCAAAAGCAAGGACATGAAGATTGACAACGGCATGGGCAGAGTGTACCAGTACCTGCTGGTACATTGACCCATTGTCAATGTGTATTTCAAGGCCTCCGTGAGTATTGCACATCTCAGGACTTAGTGTGTACTTACTGAACCAGGGTAAAGAAGAGCATCAGCATCGCAGAGCCAATCACACACAGCACCAGCAGCGTGGCCACCGTCTGCTGCTTCTGATTGGTTGCCACAACCGCTAGCAGGTCTGCATGCTCACAGCGCATCCCCACAAAGCCAGCATGACACCTGCGATCGAGGGTGTGATAGTCCCGTGAGGCGGTCAGGAGCCACAGAGCCGTTTGAGAAGATAGTAGCAAGCATGCAAATAAGATGCGAGAAGAAAATGTGTCAGCTGCTGGAAAGTCAGAAAACGGGCTTTAAAAAAACTGGCTATGGGCTCCAGAAGTTGAAGTTCAGAAAGTAACATCCTGTACCACTGTGCAAAGGTCAGCCCATTTGGACATGTTGGTGCTGTACTGCAAACCCTAAGTAATAGTTCAACGATTAGTCTAAAGATTTATTTACAAACTCACTGGAATGGAGATATTGGAAACCCCTCCAATTCTACGCCATTCACCTGCCTTTGATGGGGCCCATTCATTTAACAACACTTCACCCATATGGTTTATAGACAACAATTAGGAGAATGTTTCAGAAAGAATATTTAAGCTCATCTGTCTGGATGTACTTACACACAGGCTGGGGTGTCCTCCTGCACCAGGAAGCGGCAGGTCCCGTGAAAGCAGAACTGGCTGTGAGAATCTGGGCAGTCCCCAAAGTGAGAGTGAACAGCAGCTGCCAATGGGTCTGTGAGAAGACAGATGGGCTGCATACTTCAGAAGGAAGGATGGGGACAGACCAGCTGGGGTATCCCAAGATGGTGACAGGAAGTGACATGCTGAATGGTGCCAAGCAGCAGCAGGAGATACTGAGACAGTAAGAAGCTGGATCATCTAGGTACAGAGACAGGAATAGATCATCCAGAGTGTGGGATAGGTACAGGGTGAGATGGGTTTGGATCATCCAGAGTGGGGGACAGACACAGGGAGAAAAGGGTATGGATCATACAGAGTGGGGGACAGACACAGGGAGAAAAAGGTATAGATCATACAGAGTGGGGGACAGACACAGGGAGAAAAGGGTATAGATCATACACAGTGGGGGACAGACACGGAAAGACCGGTATGGATCATACAAAGTGGGGGACAGGTACAGGGAGAGACAGGTATGGATCATCCAGAGGAGGGACAGGCACAGTGAAAGACAGGAATGGATCATCTGGGGGCGGGGGCAGGGACAGGCACAGGACGGGACAAGTATGGGTCATACAGAGTGGAGGACAGACACAGGAAGAGATGGGAATGGATTGTCCTGGGTGGGGGACAGGCAGAGACAGAGATGGGTATGGACTGGATCGTCCAGAATGTGGGACAGATACGGGAACAGAGGGGTATGAATGTTCCAGAGTTGGGGACATGTAAAGAGAAAGGCGGGCATGGATCATGCAAATGGGAAGCAGGCGGCACAGAAATGATGCAAGATATCTTTTTGGGTTTTAGGATTCAGATTCAGAAAACTTCTATTATATCGAAGGAAAGTGGTTGTGTAATGTGCAGTCTCACAAGCACACAAGATGACAAAAATAGACAGCGCACAGTACAATGTAGAACAATCTCTGTATAAAAATGAATAAATAAATGTGACATATAAATAAGATAAATTGTAAATAAATATGTGGGTGATGAGGATGATAATTACAGTACATATTAAACTGAATATTAGTTACCTATGCATGAGGGTATCAGATCCATTCCTCTGACTAATCATAGCATGCAGCCCCCAGCTAGCCTGCTCTGAAATTTGACAAACCCAGATGTTTCTTTTTTGAGCTGCAATATTTGTGCTCCCACAGAAGGCAGCATTTGAAATGAGAAGGACCTGATATAACAGAACCTGAACTGGGCTCATCTCAACAAGCCAGAGTCTGCTTTTGGTACCACACATCAATCAGTCTTTGAAGAGTCAACTGAACAGACGACAGGAGCCTGGAGGCTGTTTGGACAAGCCAGCATGACCCTGAACGCTAGGCTTTCAATGGCTTTGTGCAAGAAGTTAAATATTTTGTTGGGCTAGGGCTATTTTGGAAGATTGGGGGTTGTGTTCATTTTAACTTTTCTACTTATAACTTCTAAAGCCCCTTTTATAACCTGAAGGGTCTGATTTTCCTCTTGTCACTAATACTATAGGACAGCTAAGGGGATAACATGAGGAATCACAAAGGATGAGAATGATTTGCACCAACAATAAGCCAGGGGTCCTTTCCGAAGCACCCGACTGTCACAAACTGGCATTCATTGACACTTTGGAAATGGTGGGATGCATAAAAGCAGATACATCTATAAAGGAAAATGCATTTCAGTGACCATTTCCATCAGGACCTTGGCACACAACCAACAGAAAAGCTGTCTTTCTATTTTCTCTGCAAACCTTTCAAGAGTGCTCCATTCTTGCCCCAGCTAACCAACTTTCACCCTTGTCTTAGTTCATCTTTATTCCTCTCATCTGATTTTTGGCAGTGTGAGGACAGGAAGCATTTAAATGAAGTCAGGCATTACAGAATTGCTGGCTTCTCAACTCGCTCCCATTCTTCCTTTTTCTACATCTGTTAGCATTTTCTCAAAAAGTCATTTTTTTCCAGAGCTGAGACAATAAGTTATCGAAATGGTACAAAACCACTCAGTGTCGTTCATAAAGCATGTGTGTGCGCGCCTGTCTAGACCTTGAATGTCCTAAACCTTTGTAAAGGAACTGGAGAAAGGTTAACCAACCCCTTAATCCTTTCATTGTGTTATCCACCAATTAGAAACTAGTCGGAAAGCTCCAACTGGTCACATGACACACAGAAGTCGACATAATGGTATTATTAATTGCAGTTTTGGGGATACCGTCAGTTGTAGACTAAGAACTTCTTAAACTAATATTTCCTTATTTAATAAAAGCTAAACAGAAACAATATTACGTTTATTTGTATTATACCTCCAAAATTTCATACAGGCATCCTTCATTATCAAAACAAACGTGATGCTGTCGCACTTACAATTTCCTGGGGTTGATGTGGAATTCTCCTGGACCTGTCCATATGTGAAGAGAGACCCTGAAGATAACAGAAAGAAAAGGTGAACACGTTTCAGCCTTAAAATCTTACAGACAGAGTGAAAAAGCAATATATCCAACAGCTTTTCCTAGTGAAGGTTGTGGAAAAGGCCTGGATGGGCCCAGGCAACCCAGGATACAGGATACCAGTAAAAACCCAATATACAGCTAATTAAATATATACATCGATTATATGATATTAAAAGGCATAATCAAACAGACCAAGCAGAACTCAAATCAGCGTCATGCTAAGACTCACGTCTCATTCAACCAAACCCCGGTAGCAATAGTCAGTGGTCATACTGAAGAAATTTCCTAAGTATTTTATTTGAAGGATCTTATTTACAGTACATGTTTATATATTTGAACAGTTAGATGCTTGTAAGAAGGCGTTTCCAACGTAACTCCATGTACATTATCAGCTCCGCTAAGCTGCTAACTATGATCACGTTACATGAACAATCATCTCTAATCATCGTTTTTATTAAAAATGCACCGGATTTAACATTTATGTGTTTTGTAATAAGCAAGAAATGAAGAACACACTGGAAAAAAAAGTAGCATTCGATTAAGTGATCAAATGACTCACTGAAACTGCTGTTTGGTCCACTACCAAACTAAGGAGAGTGCATCAAAAATAATACTAATAAAACAAATTTAAATTTAGGCTACCTTAGCTGTTCAACGCAATAAACAATGACACATTAAGGAGAAGCATTAATTATAGTTTGATTGACACTGTCCACATGTGTCAATAGAATGGAAAACATCATGGGCCTATCAACCTATCATACCGGTGTAATTCAATCATCTCCGTATAAGTGTTTTTTTTTACCGCTCAGGAACCACATTTAAAAACGTTATCCCCAGCAGAATGATTGGCGAAGCAAAACGTAATTTCTGTCCCTAGTAGCTAAACTACACCCCCGGATCCCGCACTTTGATTTTATTTTTAAAAGTGAGATGGGTCCCATTAAGCTGCTGCCCCGCCGACTCCAACGCACTCCAACTCCAATGTACTGGAAATAACATGCACAAAATTAAGTAATCTTTTCCTCACAAGGTTTCCATTCCTGAACAGCGAACTAAATCCAGCTGATCTACTACGTAAAGCTGACTCACCGGTAAGAAGGAAGATCGCATCCCAGAGAAATCGCTTCATGGTGTGGACTGAAACCCTGTCTTCACCTGATGATCTGGCCAGATGAGCCTTCGGATGTGGCACGGAGCTCGCAGTTACTCCACAAACATATGGACGGCGTGCATGTATGTCTGGTGCACTTATTCGACGCTTTCGGTCATTTAAAAACCTCTTCCGACAACCTGGCGTCCATCACAGCATCGCGACTTGGCAGTTAAAGTCCTTACCTTAAAGCACCTAAAGATTGTCCATTTACGGAGCTTCCTTTCTTTCCCCTAACCCCCTTCGGCAGGACCACTGGGTCCATTTAAGTATCCCGCAAGTTTGTGGTGTCGAATGCGTGTCGGATTTGCTCCTGTTAAGTTGTCGGGCGGGTAACTCCTCCGGATCCAACGTGATCTGTCCTCCTCTCATTGACATGCACCAGCGAACCCAGCAGACCCGCTCCGTTTGTGCCGATTATTACAATCCACTGTCATAAAGCAGCTTAAAACTGCGCTTCGGGGACTACTGGGGGAAGCAGGTTATAATGCTGCGTGTGCAGCACGTAAGCGAGGCGGGGGATGACCTTGCAGGCAAAAAATACTCCAGACTCGAGCGCCACGGAGCCGCCTGTCTTTCGGGCACTGGTACGTCCTCACCTTATTCCATCGCTTCCCTTTGCACCGATTTTAGCGCATGCATATCCACTGTACGGTTTTATTTCTGTTAGTACATTACAATCTTGTAGCACTATATGTTGTCGTAATTAACTCCTAATTTTAGGCCCATTTCAACCCCCTAATAGCTTGGTTTAATTTGCCTTGATGTGCGATCCCCCAAGAACAAACTTCAGTATGATCCTGTCCAGCACTTTGTATAACTCCTCTGGGTTTTCAATATAGTTTACTTATCAGTGTCAAAAACATACACGGACTGTATTGTGAAGTAGCCTATATATATTGTAACAGCTGGAGGACTAGGGCTGTCCAGGGGTTATTGTACAGTAGTCCTCCCTGCCTTTTCAACCAATCTCTGGGGGTTTCAGGAATAGCGGGAATGGGGTTATCTGGGAGTGGACAAGAGGAGAAGTGGCGGGCTCCGCGCACTCCTATATATACTAGGGGGGGGGCTTATCCGGGGGTTGATGAACATACTTTTTTTTTTTGGTGTGGGCTCCAGCCATACAGAGTTGATTAAAGTTCTCGTCTTTGTGGTGCACCCTGTCGTGTGGTCATTACAATATTTTAGACCAGGTCTATAAGCAAGCAATTCGGCTGAAGCATTACGCAGAAGGTGCAACAGCGCTAACCCTGCAGTGATTTTGGCTGTTATTGAGTTTCTTGCTTGAATCTTATTTCTAAATATGCAATCAAATCGCCTATTGTTGCCTGCTCAAAACTTGAGCGGTGCTTAACTTTATTTCACGTGCGGTCAAAACCTACTTGTACGTCGCTTTATTTAAAACCATCTGCTAAATAAAATAATAAATTACGCTCAAACTCTAGTTACCTTTACTAGTCCTACCATCAGTGAATATTTATTTAGCCTTTCCTATGCACACCTGCACCCTATCCATCCATTCATCTGCCAGGTCCTTGTCCTGGGCAGGGTCGCTGGGGACTGGGGCCTATCTCAGGCAGAAAAGGACACAAGACAAGGGCACACCCTGGATCTCAGTCCGTCACAGGGCACATGCATGATTATGACTGCATCGGTTTTGGGCTGAATTCTTAAAAACGCAGAAGGTTTCGTTGTAATTGCCTATATTGTTATTACCATAGGCTATATATTTATCAGTTATCAAAGTAAACAAAATACACACAACACAACTGATTTGCACCTCTTCGAAAATGAAACATTGAAAAAAAAAATCACCATGAAACTCTGGTAGGCATATCAATAAATAGGCCTAAGAAAGGAATTGGTGTTAGAGCCGGCATAAATGATGAAGGACACAATCCCCTCATTTGACGTCTGGAACTGTGAAATTGATTACTACAACCGCCAAGCGATTAATGAATACCCTGGAAGGTAGCACTACATCACCATGCGAGTAATTATAAACATACTGATAGCAATTAAAATCGCTAAGAGCCCTTTGGCGGAAAGCTGCCGGACGGTACCCCACACGCTGTGTTTATGAAGTTAAGGCGAAGTGCAGAGTCAGGCCGAAAGTGCCCGGGACAGATGGGGATGGGCAGCGTGGGGTTAAATCAGCACCGCCCGGCCGCCGGACAGCGACCCGCGACGGTCACATCGGACCTGTGCGGCCCCCGGGACTAATAGGGGCGCGCAGTAATAATGAATGAAGTTTAGCGTATTGTTTTCCGCCACCTACGCTGTCACTTATCTTTTCCAACAGCGAGAAGAAAAATAAAAATACTACACAAAGCCAATTTTCTCGTGACACTTACTTTTCGTGCTAGTACTACCCAATGTAAGCTTGAACTCGCACACTGGAGTCAGGGGAATACTGTTGTTATTGTTAATACGGTTATATTTGTAAGAAGGTAGGCTTTTATATAAGGGCCATGTAGCGATGCGGCTGCGACTGAAACCTCTAAAGAAGTATCAGTTATCATTAGGGTTTTGGTGTGAGTATGATACGCCTTAGTTATCTGCCTTGTCTCAGATCGCTCTTCTCCGGTTGCTGTGCGCCATGCGATCGTTATGAAGCTGATCTTGCTCCCTGACTTCTGCTCTAAAAAGGTTTCATAAACTCTCTTCCGCTAAATACTCCGCTGATCAGTCATTTACCTTATTGCTGAAGAGAACGCGTACTTTTTGCAAAGTGCTTGATCACAAGCGAAGCACTTGACAATATTAATACTCGACCACTTTGGCGTAGAAATGCTTCCTTTACACCTTAGAAGTGGGCTAGATTTGAACCTCCAGGCTCGGGACTGTACTGCGTTCACCCCGTGGAAGTATAGGCTACTTGAAGAATAAGTTGCGTCAATTCAGGGACAGAGAAGGATATGCTGTCGGTATTGCGTTTTAATTTTTAATGCAGAGAAAGCGGATTACTGTTTAAAACGTAATAAGATCCAGCGGAAATATAGAGTTAGAGGACAAGGAGAGGGAAGTTTATTTTTAATTTTCATTGCAAGAACAAGGTACAGGAGGGAATTGTTGCCACAAAAATAGTACCAAATGGAAAATAGGACAAAAAAAAGACCAAAGAGAGAAGTTTATTTTTAATTTTCATTGCAACTACAAGGTACAGGAGGGAATTGTTGCCATAAAAATAATACCAAATGGAAAACATGCCATATAGGTAAAATATCAACAAGATACGTTTTTTTTCCACTAGAAATTATTGAATTGTCATTTATATATGATTATAACACCAGAGTTTCATATATAGTCGCTCTGAAACATTAATAGCATAGTTGTCTTTGAAGTGAAAATGAAGAGATTTTTTTTCTTGCTTTTGTTATTAGATAGCGGACAGGGAGTCATAGAATATATTTGAATACACATAGTCTAATATTAGGCTTAGTGGACATAACCCTAGGTTAATGAATTTGCCCAGAAGACCTTAAATATAATATATTTTAACATAATAATTCCTTGGCTCACAAAAGGAAGGTATCAGAAAAACAGGCAAACTGTGCTATCTGTGACTTTAATTCTGTGCTGCCAGACCCTTTCTGAGTTCAAAGTGTGCGGATATATTCTCCCTCTCTTTACATTGACATTTGTTTATGTAGCAGACTGTGCTTTTATCCTAAGTGACATATAAGTGAGCATCAGAGCGCAGGGTCGGCCAGCATCCAATGCCCCTGGAGCAGCTGGGGTTAAGGGCCCAGCCCAAGGGCCCAATTTTGATATGATTATTCTGCTGGTCACAAGAAATAAACCCACAGGTTTCTAAGACAGCAGTACACAAGAACAAGGTGAAGCAGGAGACACTGGCTATAACCAAGAACCAGCCAGGCAGAGGGCAGAAGCAACTTCCTAATGCCAGAGATGACCGTCAACGTATCTGTCAGTGCCTCATAAATCGGAGGATGACCTCAAGTGACCTTCAAAAAGAATGGGAAACATTAAGTGGTGTCAAGTGCGCTGCTACGACAATTCATAACAGGCTCCTAGGTGCAGGACTGAAGTCCCATAAAGCAAGAAAGAAGCCCTTCATCCATGAGAAACAGGGAAGAGCCAGGCAGCAGTTTGCAGAAAACTGTATATTTTACACAGGCACATACCCATAAATTGAAAAATGAGTGAAACGGAATATTTTGCTATTAATGTTTTCCAGAGCTGTGTGTGTGTGTGTGTGTGTGTGTGTGTGTGTGTGTGTGTGTGTTACCCTCTGATTTGGACCTTTCTGGACAAGGATTCATATGGCAGCAGGATAATGACAAACATACTTCAAAGCTTCGCAAGAACTAAGAAGAGTGAGGAGTTCTGACTCTCATGGACTTTTTTCCATAGTCACCTAATCCCAACCCCATCGAACATTTAGGAGGGCATCTGAAGACGCAGACAGCCAAGCATTCAGTAAGATGATCCTTGGAACATTCTCAAATCATACTAGGATAACATGGATCAGCGGGTTTTGCACAGACTTGAGCAGTCTATGCCAGCTCAAGCAAAAGCGGGACTTACCAAATGCCAAGAAATTAAGAAATCCATACATTTTTTTCAGTATTCAGGTTATCTCTCAAATTATGTTGATTATATAATTTTTAATGACTTGTGGGGTCTATATTAGATTGAATTAGAAACAAATGCGAAACAGGTATTTTCACTAGTGGTCTCAGACTTATGTGGGGGGGGGAGGAGGGTGTATTTGTAAGTTTCCACTTCCCGATTACACTGTAACAGGACAACACATGTCTGTAGCTCTATGTAGACTCAGTTTTTTAAGCATAGCAGATATAGGCAAAGTTAAAGAATGCCAAACTTTATTAAGTAGGTCCCAAGGAAATCCAGGGCTTTCCTCTTCAGTGTGTAAGTGTCCAAGTCCTCAGCGCTGACAAGGCTGGGGCCACTGACTGCAAGGGACGTAGCTGAGTGACTCAAGCGTCCAGTAAAGACACGGTGAAGAACTGAACTAGGTCAGGAGACTAGCAAACCAAGACAGGGAAATGAACTGGGAGCCAGCAGCCACACCTGCATCAGGTGAACAGCAAACTTCATTTGGGGCCAGATGTGATAAAACCTTCATTTTATTCAGCTTAAACTTCAGATCTGAAAGCTGAGGCCTACCAAGCCGCTAATGTGTCAACAGCTAATACGTCATTTGTAATGTTCTTTAACAGGTTAAAAACCCACTACTTCAATAAGACTTTGCCCCGAGAATTTAATAATTTCTTGACTCAGGTGCTAAACAGACAAATTAGTAATATATTTTGAAGAGCTTTAGCTTTATGTTAATATTATATCACAGCGATATATATTTCTCAGAAAGAAAAAATAGACGCATATATATACATATATACACACACACACACACATAGTATACATAGTATGTTTTTTATTTTTCTTTATGAATCTTTTACACTACATTACACTACAATATCCCACAATGATATGTACATACGTCATTTAGACTGTCCTACTGCTAACATTGGCGTACTGGTGCATTTTTGCTTTTATTGTTTTTGTTTAACGATCGCTTAAGTCACTGAGGTTGAAAATATTGATTAAAAATGGGGCACGTAACAATATAAAGTTTCAAATATCTGACATAGATGTATTTCATGGATAAATCAGATATGATGTATTTAAAGATTTATTCTGAAGATCAGTATATTTCCATCGCTACCTGCTTAGATACAGTGGGGTTTAAATTTAGTTCAGTAGCGCCCCCTACAGAATTGTCAGAGGCAAAGTCTTTGGCGCCGTGCGACTCGTGTGCTTAGCGTCCCATGTAAACTTATCTGAAGTCCGTACAGTGTTGAAACTGGATCCAAAGCCATATGAAGACTGTGAGCACATACCTAGTACGCATTAAATGAGCGACAACCAATTGATAAATCTTTATTGTTTAGTTGTATTGTTTTACCTTTTAAAAGTTTCATTGATCGATTGTATTTTTGATCGTTACACGTACGGAAAACAAAAGCCGTCAGTCACGCACACGCAAACATACACCCTCCAGCACCACCTCTAAACCGACAGTCTGGACGGGAGACCGGTCGGTAATCACGGTGAAAGGGTCAGGAAACCTAAGCAGGCTTGCCGGGTTTACATGTGTTACTTTACCTACAAAGCAACAGTAATAACATAAAGAGCAAACTGCGGTGCAAGATGAATGATGACTTGCAAAAAAAGGTATTTGTGTTTTTTTTTTTTGTAAATTTAAAGGAATATGGTAGTTTAATTGAATTACTTACGTCATGTGTTACAGGTGGCTGAATAGCGATGCCAGTAGATTCACATTGCACAGTTTAATACTGATCAGCCTGGGATTGCATATCCTGACGAGAAGTTTGTGAAGCTGGACAGAACAGCTCCGGGTTTGCGCTGCATAGCGTCAAGCTGCGCCGACAGTCAAGAAAACATGAGGATTTAGACTTAGATGCCGCTTTCCATAGCAACAGTTATTATCAAAGACTTCCAGCAGTGCTGAAACTCCTTTTAGTAACGATTAGTTTTGAGAGTGGAATGCTGGTTAAAGAGAGAGTGACCTTTTATGTGATACTTATATCCATTTTTAAGATAAGAAACAGTCCAGAAATCTAGATAGGCCTATCTGAGACAATCAAACGTGAGTGGGAATCACAGGAGTGAGACTTTTAATTTGTTTAAAATAAATATGCCCAAAATTTCTGCAATGCTTGGTAAAACTTGCCTTTTGTTTCTACCCACAGGGTGGCAGCTTTACTCTGGCTCGGACTGTGTGCTCGGCCGCTATCGGAGGCACATTTCAATACGGCTACAACATCGCCATCATCAACTCCCCCACTGCGGTAAGGCTGCGGCCCTTGGGGCGGGGGCGGGGTGAGGCAGCTGTCCCGTGCTGTGTCAGGCTGTGTTGTGAGCCTGCTCTTACTTTCCTTGTAGTACATCTGCAGGTTTATTAATGACACCAGCTGGGAGCGCTGGGCTGTGGTTCTGGAGTCCTACCAAGTGACTCTGATTTGGTCCTTCATCATTTCAATCTTCTCCCTCGGCGGCCTGCTGGGGGCGCTGCTTGCAGGACCAATGGCCATCCGATTTGGAAGGTAACACCAGGTCTGATTTCCATGTAATGACACCAAGCTAGCCAGACAGTTGCAGTGTTGCCTTCCCCTCGTGGTCCAGGTACAGATCTGGGTTCTGAATCACCAGCCCTGATCTTCTTATCACTGTGAGACCGTGAGCTATGCTGTCGTCTACAGGAAGAGGTCGCTGCTGATGAACAATATGTTTCTGGGACTGAGCTGCGTGCTGTCGGTCACGAGCAGAGCCTCACGCTCCTTCGAGATGATCATCCTGGGCCGCCTCCTCATAGGGATCAATGCCGGTACGTCTCTTAACGCGTCCAGCGGGAACCTGCGGCCAGCTGAGTGTGTTGCTCTGCTGCGACTCGTGTCATTAACACACCACATTGAGAACACCGCTTGAGAAATGGAGTTAAATATTCACCAGTTTACTCAGCCTCTGAAAATCATTACTCCGCTTTGCAATGATTGATTGCGACTGTGTGTGGCAGAGCTGATCATTCAGCTCGATGGTTGTCCACCTTGACCCCCATTTTGCAGGAGTCAGCATGAACATCCAGCCCATGTATTTTGGAGAGAGCGCTCCTAAACATCTGAGGGGGGCTGTGGCCCTGTCATCTGGTGTCTTCACGGCCCTCGGCGTGGTGCTGGGACAGGTGGTGGGCCTGCGGTAGGTCTGGACGCTTATACACGGTCCTGAGTGGTGACATGTGGTCCTGCAGGGTCACACACGGCCTGTTTGGTCATATGTGGTCCTGCAGGGGTCTTGGTACCAAAAAAGAGAAGATTGTACTTAAGTCTTGGGGTCTCAAACCAAAGTAGATTAGTTTATCCTGACTTGAGGTTTTGTTGTTATGTTCTTCAGTCAATTCCTGGGTGATCAATCCAAACACATAACGTTATTCATTTTTTTACTGTACCATTTGTTTTTTGCTTATTTGATTTTGTCTGGGCTGTTCCAGCACTGCCCCGTTCAGTGTGGAGTTTGGTGTAAGAATCACTGTAAGACAGTGAGGTTTCATACACTGTATAAATGAGGTCTGGGGTCTGAGGTCTTTACGGGGCATCCTCAGCCGCAGCTGGACCAATGATGGTGCTCAGCCTGTCTCCCAACAGGGAGCTGCTGGGCTGCCAGGCTTGCTGGCCGTTTCTCCTGGGGAGCGGTGTGCTCCCAGGCTTCATACAGCTTCTCACGTTGCCTTGGTGTCCCGAGAGCCCCCGGTACCTGCTGATCGACAGGGGAGACAAGAACGCCTGCATCAGGGGTGAGGCGAATGGGGGGCTATCCAGGCTTACTATGTGCTTTGGGAAAATGCGTCTGTCAGTTTTCGATTCCTGCCGCCCCACCGTCCAGCGCTGCGGCAGCTGCGCGGCTCTGATGCCATCGATGGCGAGATGGTCGAGATCCTTCAGGAGCAGGCCGCAGCTAAGGGGGAGAGGCCAAGGAGTCTGTGGGATCTACTCCGAGACCGGGCTGTTCGCTGGCAGCTCGGATCCGTGATGATAGTGAGCAGCGCCATGCAGCTGTGTGGTAATGATGCGGTAAGTGGCGGTCAGAGTGTAGCGGGTGCAGGGGACAGGAACATGGTGACATTTAAAGTAAGAGTCACTGGCCTACTGAACTAGTGAACTGGCACTGGGACATTCAGGGAGAGAAATCTGAATTGGAGAAATTATTTCAAGAGCCCGGATAGCTCAATTGGTTCAGTATCAGCTGTTTAATCTGAGGGTCCTGGGTTCAAATGCCTTTTTATAGTGATGGTTCATTTAGGGTTCAGTTAGACTGCATTTTTGTACCTCACACAGGTACCTTCAGCACAGGACAGGATTAATTCTACCAGCATTTAGGATTTTCTTAAGGGCAGCATATGTATGGCTCAGGAAGTTAGGACACTGTGCTTGTGACCACAAGGTCATGGGTTACCCTCATCCTACTGACTGTAGTCCCCAAGAAGAATTTACTACTAAAGATAATCCATCCATCTTCTACAACTGCTTATCCTATTCTGGGTCGCTGGGGGTCTGGAGCCTATCCTGGAGGCTACTGGTACAAGGAAGGGAACAACCCAGGATGGGGTGCCAATCCATCACAGGGCATACTCACACACCAATCATTCACACACACAAACCTATGGGCAGTTTGGCAATTCCAATTAGCCTCAGCATGTTTTTGGACTGTGGGGCAAAACCGGAGCACCCCCTTGATACTGTGTGATACTTTAAATTAATACGCATGGCAGACATTAACTAATTAAATGCTTCCATTTATTAAAACTGCATAGCTGGAATTGGGAATTTTGACTGGTGTCTGCCAAAAGGTTGCATCTTTTAAAAGCACTAATCAAAGCGGAATAAGAAAACAATGATGTGACATCATTAGGAACAAATTGATTGACAAGATCATAAAAACTTGTAATGATTAAAAAAATCACCTGTAAGATATGACAAATATTCCTCCTGGGGTGTGCAGGGACCCCTGTCAGTAGGAAGAGGGATAAATGCCAGTGCTAGCAGAGTGATTTCACTGTTGGTCCCTTGAAGAAGGCCCTTAACCCCAGTCACTCCAGGCACTGGCTGACCCGGCTTTTGTAATTGTTTGTATGTAATTTTTCATTAAACTAAGCATTTAAGCAGTTGCTCTGTTTAGAAGTATTTCCAAAATCCACTAACTGACCTTTAGCTACTTGTCGTAGGTCTCGTTTATCAGGCTGTAAGCTGGCAGCTGTACAATTCATTAGGCTGCTTCAGAAGCCTTTACTCACGCATGGTGTTTCAAACTTGCAAATGCTTTATTAAAACCACTTAGCATCTGGAAACTGCAGAAATCTGAATGTTAAACTTAAACCTTCTTTTCCCCATGAAGATATACTTCTATGCATCCTCTGTGTTCCAAGAGGCGGGGATCTCCACAGATAAGATCCAGTACGCCGCCATCGGCACAGGGGCCTGTGAATTTGCAGCGGTAATACTGTGTGTGAGTGTCCCTGTGTCGTTCTCCAGTCTCATGGTCATTTCCATGCATCCCCCATATTCTGGATAGTCCTTTTTAAATGATGCTCAAATATTATAATGAGAATGTACACACTAATATGCTTAATATACTAATTAAACTGGCATGAGAGTGTCATATCAAAACAGGAGCACACTTCACACATTTCATTGGCTGTGTATATGAACTGAAAACATTTGCTCTGCCCAATCAGAACCTGCTGATCGAGCATCTCGGCAGAAGGTTGCTGTTGATTGGTGGTTATGTCCTCATGGCCGGCTGGTCCGTGGTGTTCACAGTGGCGCTCTCATTCCAGGTATGAATATGCCATGCTGTGTGAGCACCCTCTGGGTCCCCTGCTTTTCACAGCTTTGGTAATCGGCATCTCAAAACCGCATAGTGTGAGAGCTGTGATGTTAAGCTCCTGTGTTAAGTCTCTTTATACTGAACAAAAAAAAAAAAAATGCTTGATTCATTTAAATAAAGAACAATTTATAAAATGTGCAGGGTGTCACATGGATTTAATCATTTTTAATTATTAAGTAAATATTGTGTAACTGATATATTAAACAGTGTAAATGGCAAAAATAAAAAGCATGGTCATTACTCTCGACTAGCACGGATGTAGTTGAATGCACAGTAACAAATGCTCTGAAGTATTCATTTAAGAGGATTTGAGTGCAATTCAGTCAATAAAAGCGCAACCACGTCTAATTTATTAAGATCCAAAAGCTAAAAACATACAACTCACAAAATCAACTGCAAATGCAGTTATCACTCCAGCAGTCACACAAATCAGTATAAATCGACTATATCTGAAGAATACGTCTTAGTTCCCAGTATTAAAAACTGCCTCAGTGATTTTTGGTGACATTGAATTAATGGAACGAGGAGGCAAAGTTATAGAGAAAACCAGAGTGTATGTGGCTTTCAGAGAGTAAGATTGAATTCTCCTGCCTGTTCATTCTCATTGCAAACAGAGGGCAGTGGACTGGATGCCTTACTTATGCATGACGTGCATCTTCGCCTACATACTCAGCTTTGGTATGGGGCCTGGTCAGTGCAGAGTTTTTAATAATTATAAATTTGATCACATCTACCAGTTATTTTACCCAAATCAAACTGCAGTACCTTGTGGGAATACCTTTACCAATATGTCAAGGTTTCTCCAGGACTGAAACTTTTTTGTTTTTACCATAAATTTTCTCTAAGTTGTTAACTTTAATTAGATGATAAATTTGCTGGAATAAGAGTTTTCATATACAGGCAGTCTCCAGGTTACGAACCAGATCTGTTCCCTAAGTTTCTTTAAGTCGAATTTGTAGGCAAGTAGAAAAAATAACGGTACTTTTTATTCATTTATTTAACCTTTATTTTCCCAGGCAAGTCACTAAGAACAAGTTCTTATTTACATTGATGACCTGGCAGTACATATTAATAATAATATTAATAATATTAATAATATAATTATTAATTCCCCAGTAATAATGACAGAACCTGCATATAGTACTGTACTGTACCTCAAGCTGACAAAATGCTGAAGCCACACAATGTTTTCATGAGCGCCACAAAGTAGTGCGTGTGTTTATTACAGACCATTGTATTTAATCTGAATTTTTAATGTAATAGGCTTTATGGCAGTCTGTCTGTAAGAATGAGTTGTCTGTAAGATATTTTTAACCTGGGAACTGCCTGTATATGCATAGTTGAAGAGAGTGGCAGCTGGATGGAGAGAACTCTTTGGTCTCTGTGTCTATCTATCCCGCCTCCCCAGCTGGAGTGACAGGAATCTTGCCCACTGAAATATTCAGTCAGGCTGCACGGCCAGCTGCATACATGGTAGCAGGATCCCTGATGTGGATCAACTTCTTCATAGTGGGGATTGTCTTTCCCTTCTTAGTGGTGAGTAAGTGATCCACACTGCAAAAGACCCTGATATTGTTGTGTTTCTCATGGCACCAAGATGGCCGCCGTCAAGGTATCAATGCAAAACCCTTGAATCCACATGGACAGTGCTGCTTGCAGCCCTCATTATGACATTCACACCTCCATTTAATCCTTCTCTATCATCTAAAGATAAGGGATGGTAACCAGCAGAGCTGCACTAGGTTAACACTAACTGCCCCTAACTCCTATTTAGGCTGCTGAACTTTGTTTTGATGCTAATGTGTTACATCAGATTTTTTCAATCCAGTCCTCAGGGATGCCCTGAAAGTCCATATTTTTGCTTCATCTTATCTTTCAGTACACCTGAACCAAACAATCAAGAACATCAGACACCTGGTACAGGTTTGTTGGGAGCTGGGAAGGAGCAAAAATGTGGACTGTCAGGGGGTTTTTGAGGATTGGGTTGAGAAACGCTGTCCTTCATGATACTTCTGTGGTGGAGTTGAGGGGGTTACTGTCCTCGAAGAGCAGTAATAAAGACTCTTGCTCAGGATATTTCACACCACTCGATCAGAGCAACCTTGCAGGTGCAAGTAGGGTGCTGTCTGTGATTCAGGCTGAAAGAGTTTTTATCTACTTTCCAAGTTCTTTAGTTCTCAGCATCATTCAATAAGCTCAAATACCAGCAACCTGATATTTCATGAACAGAATTCCTACTTCCATCACGTCTACGTTCCTGTGATTTCTCCCCAGAGTGAACTTGGCGATTTCTGCTTCATCCCCTTTTGTGTCGTCTGCCTGCTGGCCTCTGTTTGCATCAGCTTCACTCTGCCGGAGACGATGGGGAAATCCCTGCGAGAAATCACCTGTGAGTTTGACAAGCTCAATTTTCCAGGCTGCCAGAGGCCTCAGGCCTCCTACCAGCTTGGGGAAAACCTCCACTCGACAGCCTTGTAGGTCAGACTTCACCTGCGCCGTCCTCTCATTCACCAGCAGGGGGTGCAGGGGGGCCAGCAGGTCTGTGACCAAAGCGGTAGGATCCTGAGGCCACTTCCATTAGTGTTTCTGCCTTCTTGCGAATAATTAAGTTAGACTTCAGGTCATACATAATTTACCACATGACAAAGAAGCTTTAGGACAAAGTGTAAAAACTCACCCTCACTGTCAATATCTTTCTTATCTGGAAAATACTGTGAAATCTGATTCCTTTGAGTTTTCAGGGTGGGTGCCGGGTGGGGTTGGGGTCGCGGTCCAGCAGTGACTATGGTAATGTAATACTGCTTGGCAATTTTGGTGACAAAAAGGCAAATATGTTCAAAGCGAGCTTGTTATCTACATTTCTCTGTCATCCAGATTAATGTACTGCTCAAATATTATTTGCATTTGGTTAATTAAGTAGATCTCTTCTCATAAGATCAGGTTACATGGGTGACTCTAAGGAGAGCTCTTACAAATATACTTATGTCAACTAAGTGGCTGTTCAGAAGTGCTGGATTGACTCCATGTGATTTCTGAGTTTCCAAGGCAACCTTATAAACTGCTTACTATATTTTAACATTCCTGAAGCAGATGTTTTAAACTGGAGCATAAAGTTTCAAATACATTGTACATCTCACACTCTGTGGAAGTGCATTCTAGAGTTTTGATACTACTGTCACCCATAGAACATAACATAAGGACCGGAAACCTAAGGTATAGTGAGGAAATTAGAACCTGAGGATCTTAATGTTTGTCTGCATGTAGGGATGGAGGTGGTCAGATGAGGGGCAAGTCCATGAAGAGCTAGGAAGGTGAAAAGTGTAAATTTATATTTGGTTCAGAAAGTAAATGAGAACCAATGTTAATTATGAAGAACAGGAGTAATGTGTGTGGATTTTTTTAATTATACATATGCAAATGAGCAGCTGAGTTTTGAACGTATTGTAATCTGTGGAGATATTTGTAAGGGAAGTCAATACACAATGCATTACAATAGTCAAGGCGAGTAGTGATGACAGCCTGGATTAGCCTTTCAGTATCAGTGACACTGAGGAACGGATGGAAATCAGCAGATGGAAAAATGCAGTCTGATCCTGTTAGCTAATGTGGTGCTGAAAGTAAGAGACTGATCAAAAACGATGCCTAAATGTTGTTGCTGAGGATTCTACTAGGACCTCATTTGAACCAATTAGAATTCTGAATTTCAGCTTTATCAGAACTAAGAAGTTAGAGGCCATCCAGTGCTTGAATTCGCAAAGGCGGTCAATTAGTGAAGCAGATGGCAGGGAGGCGATTGTATCGGCGTACCAATGAAAACCACCATGAGACCATGGCAATGAATATGACCCCATTAACATCAGTTTTCAAGTCTAACGGAGACTAAAGTCACCATGGCCAGGTATGAAGGTATAATGTTTCTCCATGCTGGATAATGCCTCGCACCCTGCTCAAACATGGAAGTCCATTCAGCAACACTCAGACAGCGCTTGCTGGAGCAGTGCAATTATCTAAGGTTTCTCAGTGGCCGTCGAATACTACAATAAGTATCTCCCCTGACCCCTCACCAGCCCTTTAGCATAGTAATGGATTTGAAATGTTGCAATTCTGTATTGTATTGTCTTTCATATATGTACAGTGATGTCACTTTCAGTGTGCTGCTGTAACTTTTGGAATTTCCTTCAGGATGAATAAAGTACTGCTACTATAACCACTAAACCCAAAAATGGGGAAAGTTTACTAAGATTTAATTGCATGCTGGATCGAATACAGCTGCCAGCCTGAACTCTCACAGTTGCAAGGAACTGGAATGCTACAGGGATGATAAGGAATGATAGTAATGGCACTGACATGGAGGAAGCCTCGGTTTCACAGCGGTTGTAATGAGCTTCCTGACAGATCCTCTTCAGCTTCCTTTCTTGCCAAACGTACATCTGTATCAGAATAAACATACAGCTTCCTCCCCCCATCAGACACCGAAGAGTTTTACACGGAGAGTTTTATTTAGTTCCAATCTCTGCCATAAAGTCAGAGACTACAGACTCAGAAAACAGTGTACAAAAACCAACATCTATAGAAAAAGTATGCTTATAATGAAATATCAAAAAAATAGTAACTTAACGTTAATAACCAACAACCTTGAGGAAAAAAAAAAATAGCCGTAAGATATAACATTTCCAAATGTACGCCCGGTTCTGTGTACACACATCTGTACGTGTGTGTAAATGGTGTTTGTTGTACATTTAGATCTAGACATGTTTCCCCAGCTTATTCGCTTTAAAACCACGGTTTGTATTTGGAAGGCACTTTGCAACAGACCAAAACACAAATGAGTTATGAGAAAGGAGAATGCATGCTGTCAGTGAGTAATGAAAGCCGGTCACCTAACACGAACAAGGACAAAACGCTCAAACGGCGGTCTTCCAGAACGCCGACCACACCCCAACTGACCACCACCACTTAAATAATATATTTACTCACTGGAGCATAAATATAACATTATAACTCAAAATTAGGAATAATTTCATTTGCGAGACGTTGTTATTCACCCCAACGTCCCAAAAACAATAATTAATAATAATAAAAAATCAGTTTGTACAGTCAGGGAGGACACACACAGAATCTGGCAGGGCGACAACCTCTTCCAATGGCTGGTTGGACCCCAGGCCCAGAGATCAAGCTTCCTGCCTCTACAGAGCCTCCCTCAGCACACATCCACAGTGCAAACAGCCACCCTGCCTCCTCTCCAGTGTTCCACACCCCACCCACCCCATCAGAGCAAAGTACAGGGCTGGCAGTGGGAAACATAACCCCCCCAAAAAAAAGTCCCATCTGCCACTTCTACACAATTTCCTTGTGACTCTCCTCTGTAATTATGGAGCAATAACTGCATTTATTTACAGAACACGCATCGCTCTCTCAGACACACACATATAAATATACACAGACATATATGTATCTTATATACATACACAAAGACACGTGTGTATGCATGTGACAATCAGAACAGTAAAATCTTATAAATTACGGAATGTACACGTTAATAGAATGAACTTATTTTTCAAATAAAGTACTAATAGAGTGACTTAATTACATTCTAGAGACACGTTAGTGGCTCACGCTCTCTCTCTCTCACATACACACTAAGAGGGGGTTCAAACACAACATGAGGAATGCAACATTTACAGCTTCCAGTAACACGCCTGCTACCGAACCATGACAAATCCAAGGTGCGAAATCACGTTCATAAGCTGGCAGACACTGAGGCCCTGCCCCCCCCCAGCTTTATACGAACAGCTCAAATTAAACATCCTGAACACCCAGCTGACCCCCCCCCACGTGCCCCCTCCAGCTGCAGTCTGTCCTTCTCCCCTTGCCTGTCATTGCAGTGCAATGTCACTTTCATAGTGGACCTTTGCCACCGGGCGCAGAGCTGAGCGTTTACCAGCACCACTTATCGGCACAGTCACACATCACTTGATTTGGAGACCAAGAAGTGCTATAAAGATGAGGACTGATGGACTAGCTGGACTCGGCCAGCAGAACATGAGGACCGATCAAGCATCTGGAAGCAATTCCTTCGTTGTTTCAGGAGGGGTGCCAGGTAGGGACAGGTTTGCGATCCAGCAGTGACTATGGCAGCAGACACCTCAAGGCGCCCTCTCATCTGATCCACATGGGCCATCCCGAGCTCCCAGAGCCAAGTCCCTGCTCTGTGTGACACTACACACTTCTGACAATTAGGGTTAGCATTTCCACTGACAGATGCTTGCTGGGTGCAGGATCGAAGCCTGGTGCTCTGCCTCGTCATCACTGACAGAACGGGGATCCACAGAACCCACATGAATGCTGCGTGTGGAGGTGTGACTGAACACTGCATGTATGCTCAGGATGGGCGGGGGGACCTGTTATGTCACTAAAAATTTTTGTGGTATCAAGGGGGAGCTTGTTAAAAAGATGATACCATCTGTTCAAAATTAATAAAAGACAATATATGAATATTTATGTACACTTCTCATACAAACTGGCCCAAAAGTGGGTAGTTTGCAATCCAGACACTTATAAAACCCAACAAAATAAAGATTCTGGGCATGTAAAAGTGGCCAAGAGCTGCTCTCTCCTCAGTCAGCCTTGTTCATGGGACCGCCTGCCCCTTGTAGCTCCCGCCACCAACCCATGAGGTGGGTGGGCACAGACTGACCCGAGTTCATTTGCCCCCCATCCCCATGCCGCTGTGACCAGCTTCTGTGTCAGCCAGAGAGGAGGCGAAGGCTGATTGTACGATCTGGAAGCCGAATGACTCCAGAAGGGACATGTTCTGCTGAGGAGAGAAGGGAGACCCCAGCGAGGGGGCCAGGTCCCCAAGGGTGGCCCCCACCCCGGGAACCCCTTTCTGAGCTCCGCCGTGTACCCGCTGCAGGTGCTTGTTGAGGTAGGACTTTGAGCGAAAGGCCTGGCCACAGTCGCTGCATGGGTGCTTCTTTTCAGAGTCCGCTTTGGCTTTGCCGCCCCCGGCCGTGGACCCGGCACCCCCCCCAGGGCAGGGGAACCCAGTCAGCCCAGCGTCGGGCCCCTTACGCTGAGTCTTAAGCTCCCCGACGTCGGAGAGCTCTCCGAAGGAGGTATCAGAGCTTCCGGAGTCCTGGTGAGGACACTTGCTGACGTCTTCCTGCCCGTCTAGGGGAGAGAGAGGAGAGAGCGTGTGTTATGGCGTTACCGCAGCACACCGAATTCCCCAGCCACACCAAGCCTTCAGCTAGCTGGCAGCACCCATCCCATGGAAAGAGCTTGACAGAGCAGGCAGCGGATGAAACCGCGGTTGGGGACACTGCTGATGGCAGGGGGCATGTAAAGGTTCAAGGCCTGAGACAGGGAGGTCCCAATGATGCAGTAAGACAGACGGATGCCCCCAGGATATCAGTGGGGTGTGACCCAAAATGGGGTGAGCGCTCAGCCCCAAGTGTGAGCGTGACATTGTGTGGCTCAGTGGGTTAGCGTGCCGTGCCTGTGATCAGAAGGTTGCCAGTTCAAATCCCAGGGTCGGCAGTTCTCACCCTTGGTCCCCTGCACAAAGCTGTTAGCTTCAGGGACTATTTAGGGATTATCTGATGCTCAAAAAAAAAAAAAAAAAAAAAACCTACGTCGTTTTGGATACAATAGCCTGCTAAATAAAATATACATGTAAATATGAGGAAATCCGTAGAGGGCATGGAGAGTGACTCACTTATGGAAGAGATATGCGGCGACTGGGAAGCCCCAGCTACCTACTAACAGCTCCCCCTCCTCACAGGAGGGAAGCACAAAGTGTTACACACTAAGAAGCATGTGACAGTAGCTCTGCCTGTACCTGGAAGAACATCTACTCAGCATGCAAAGACGCCACATTAAACACGGGACATGCTCCACGCTTCAAAGAACAGGAAGCAAGTGTTCGGCTTCTATCTGAAGCAGCCCAGGGCTCCCCCGTGCTGGAATCAGCAAACCCGAGACTCGCTCAGGGCAGCGACACCGTCCGCAGTCATCCTTTACTGACACAGGATCAAACTTACCTGCCAGTATTACTACACGTACTACAGGACTGTGCTGTAATTCAATGGTGTGATGACTGATATTCCTAACACAGCTGCATTCTGCCTGCCTGCCACTCAAAACACATCAACAAACAGATCAGATATTTTACACAAAGAAAATCTATTTTTATGCTGAACTGACAAAATGGCACTACAATCAGGGGTCTTGAGTCCAAAGCACTCCTGAAGCTCCCCAGCACCTTGGACTCCAGTGAGAGCAACCAGCCAGCACAGGAATCGAGCGGGCAGACCACCCGTGAAGTGTGGGCCGCGTTTCAGCTGCGAAGGGCTGCTGTCTGCTGGTGATGTGGCAGGTACCAAACCCTGAGATGGTCATGTGACACAAGTCCACCCCCCTCCTCCCCCACCCCCGCCCAACCAGCCCGGCCGTACTGACCTGCAGGAGGCCCTTGCGGGGGAGGAAAGCCTGGCGCCCCAGCAGCACGGCACTCCCAGAAATAGGGAGCTCCCCCAGGCTTGCCCAGGAGGAGCTCGGGCTGTAAGCTAAGACTGGGGGGGCAGGGCGGGGGCAGCACCGGGGGCCCGGCCAGCCCACGGAAACGGCCCTCCGCCTCGGGGAATGTGACCAGCAGCCGCCGACTGGTGCACAGGTCTACAGAGACCGAGGGGACGAGGAGGACAAGGGGGAGGAGAGAGAAGGCCAGGGAGAAGAACAGCACAAGGTCAGCGGCGTGACTTCACACGAGAGGAGACGTGAGAGGCCGCCGGCACGGTGAGGCGCATGCGGCGCTGCGCTGAGCGCGGGTGGCAACGGTGGCGCTTAGTCACACGATGGGATGTTAACGAAGCCGAGGACAAGGAAGCTTTTCCCTCTATTACTTGCCAAGCCAGCAGACCACCCCGTGGGAGGGACCCTAGGCCGGGTTGGGGTCAGGCCCCGCTGATGGAGGGCCCTCGGCTCTCACAGAGACCCCCCGCCAAATTTCCCTCTTGATGCACTCTGCCGCTCACACTAGACCCGCACATCTCAATTCCGCAGCCCAGCAGACCCTGCTGGACGAGAGGCCTCTCGGCCGCACTGCCCCCGTCGGCCCCTCGAGAGGTCACCCGCCTCAGACTTGTTCACATTCCGGGTCAGCCCTGCAGACTCCGAGCCAAGCGGGATTAGCGTGTTAGCTTCACGGCACATCCCAACCTTGGCCACTCTCTGAAGAAGGGGTGCCAGCGAGAGCCCCAGCCTGTGAACAACCCTACGGGTAATGCAGCTTCACAAAAGTGAACCAAATGAGATTTCTAAAGCAATTTCAATGGCTTGAATGTCTTCCAAACCATTTCGTACTGCTTACGGTGATCAATTTAACTTCCCTTTAGCACTGACAATTTGTACCACATTCCCATTCACCCCGTCCCCCAACTATGAGGCTGCTGGTCTCAATGGCAATAATATTTTGAAAAAGATCCATCAAATACAGAGAAGAGACAATGGATAAAATAAATATTTACATCTTAAAATATGAGCATGCATATTAGCATGACGCTAACAAGCTGAGTGGCTGGTTGCTGCACTGAAGATGGAAAAGGAGTAGACAAGTTTAGCCATGCCAGGTAAGAAAGCACAAGCACAGCCGTACCAGCAGGTCACCATGGCTACAGCTGGGGTGGGGGTGGGGGGGGTCAGCAGCCATACATGCACAACAAAATCACTCTAGGGCCAAATGGAGAGCACAGACAATCATGCGTTTGGCCAGCAGAGGGCACACTTGTACAGCATAACTCAGTCAATGAGACAGCCCCACTCAATTCTAGCAGGATGACTGTGTACAGGTTGGAGATTCAGAACAGGATGTGACATCATGAGTATCCCATACACTCCATTCTACCAATTTCATCACATTTCTCCTGTTCTTTATAATACACATTTAAAAATACAAGAAATTCAAGTATCAAGTTCCCGTTCTGTTCACGGATTCGGAATTAGGGCAGACTAAAGCATTGTGTGAGGCTGTGTTCATAGTATCCATGTAGGGCCCAGCAACACTTACATTGTCACAGCAAACCTGTGTTGATGTTACATGACAGCTTTTTTACAGCTTTTAATTCAGCCCAAACTCTGGGCTCAGATAGTCACCTGCCCTGAGCTTTGAACATGTGAACGTCAACCGCACTGGAGCGTCAGGCCCACTGATCTCGTCAGAAATAGGAAACAGACTTCAGAAGCAGGATATTGGTGCCTTTGAGCACCCCCCCCAATTACATAATCAGGGGGCCATGGCAGGCGGTTGCATGTCAGCATGGTCAAAGTATGCTTCCCGCTTTGCCCCCCTCCCCGAGCATCAGCGAAGCGAGTGACAGTGAGACAGCGACGCCACGCGGCTGCTTGCCTTCCACTGCGCACGGGCGTCCCGAGTGGTAGGGGGCGCCATTGTGCGTCTGAGACTCGCGGGGCTCAGGGAAGGGGTGCGCAGTGGCAGCAGGGAGCAGAGGAGTGCCGTGGTGCGTTTTTACGTGAACCTTAAGGTAGGAGGCGGTGGAGAAACCTGGGACCGGAACAAGGAGAGAAAACAACCATAGCAGATATACAACCAGTGTAAACAAGAACAGGCAATGGAGGAGCCGCGCGCGCGCGCACGCACACACACACACACACACACGCGCACGCACGCACGCACATACGCACGCACGCACATATATATGACCACTTCCCAAAAACCACAACCATGTTTTACATGGTTTCCAAGGCTAATCTGAGGCCAACTGCCATTCGCAATGTCACTTTTAACCAGATAACAGCTATTTCTTCATACATTAAATTGAACAGCCATTCTTAAACATCTTTTTTTGATTGCAGCAACAGGAGATAACAGCAACATTGCTGATACTAATCAGAAGCCAGTGGGGTCACCCAGGGCCGACCCAACCTTTTTTGGGGCCCTAAGCAAAATCTGAATTGCAGCTGGGGGGTGGGGCTTGGGAGCTAACTATAAATTTGGTCCTAAGGGGGGTATGGGACATGGAGTTAATGATAAAATTTGTGGAGCGTGGTGGGGGGGAGAGGGGGTGGAGTCAAAATTTGTGTCTGGGCCCCTGAAACTCTTCCCCTTTCTCCCCCTTTATGGGTGGCCCTAGGTTCACCCACAATTGAAGTATTCAAAAAAAATAAAAGAAAAAAATCTGGTCAGGCAGACCAGTTAACAGACAGTGACCTCAGCCAATTCCCCAAAGAAAACTTGATCCCCAAGGTCGGCAAAAAACCTCCCACGTGCATTTCCACTGCAGTCCACTGGAAATGCGCAGGTGCACCACCTCCATGTGAAACTTGCTCCAACCCCAGGGCTCTAACTCTGGATCACCCTGCACATCCAATAATGGAAACCGCAGAGCAAAGATGGTGATGCGGTTCCATTTAAAGAACTTGTACAGCCCTCAGCTGCCTTAAAGTGGACAGAGCAGACGCAGATGAGGACCACTCTAGGCCAGGGGGCCCCAGCTATTTTTCCCCAGGGGCAAAATTCCACCAGCTACACAAAGCCAAGGTTCACAATCCATGACCAGGAGGTGGGGGGGTGGAGTCCCCGGCCATAAAAGTGTGAAAGGCGGTCCCAGAATACAAATTTCCCAAATGGGTGGGTCCACAATCGATCCTGAGGTCGGATTAAACTGCCTTTTGGTCGAGATCCCCTGTTTCAGACCCTGTGTCCATTTCGTAAAACTTAAATATTCCTCTCTTATTCACCCCAAGATTGCATTCATCTGGACACTGTAAACCATCTGTCAAATACGCTGTTCCCATAAGCCAGAATCACATTCCTTATTTCCATCAATTTGGGTTCTTACTGTTTCCAGGCCTCCTCAGCCAGAGGGACGTCTCAAGGCTCACACTCAGGTGATGGCGCAAGCATCCACAAACTGACAAGGACTTCCTGTATTCTGGTCTGACTGCACCCATCCCCAGAATCCAAACCCATTCCTTTCTGAAAACACCAGCATCTCACACACTACACACCAACAATGGTCTCACCTGAACCCCGCAGCCTAAAGGCACTGTGTTTAAGAGCTGCTTGTATATTTTAAGGTACTTTCACATCTGACACCACAGTTACCCAACCAGGACCAATCAGTGGTTCAGAGGGTGCGAGATCGTAACTGACGCAGCACACACGGAACCTCCTAGCTACATAATTATGCAAGACAAAACAAACACAAATGCCCAGAGTGTGCAAAAGAAAAATTTAATGAGAACAGCAAACTTTGACATGGATAAAATGAAATGTCACAGGTTCGAGCGCCTCGCCCCCCCCCCACCCCACCCCGACCCGACATCCGTCACAGGTTCAAGCGCCTCGTCCCCCCCCCGACATCCGTCACAGGTTCGAGCGCCTCG
>JAAGVU020000040.1:22158252-22168878 GCA_011763525.2 Mormyrus iriodes
CACGCCCCACACCCGATAATAAACCCCCGCCCCCCGCGCCCCCCGCCCAAAATTATCTCACGTTCGCGCACCCCCCGCCCCCATATCAATCACAGGTTCGAGCACCCCCCACCCACATCAATCAAGTGTTCGACGGTCCTGCTCAGTTCCGCTGCAGATCCAAGCACCCCGCCCCCACGCCCATTACCTTTGTTGCATATGGCACAGTAGTTGTGAGGCCCCTCGCTGTGTTTTTTCAGGTGGTCCGTCATGTAGGCAGCCCGCAGGAACTTCCCACACACCTGACAGGGGATCTTGTCTTCGTGACAGGCCAGGTGGGACCGCAGCCGGTCTCGCGTGGCAAAGGAGGCATTGCATATCTGGAGTGGGAGGGGTGGCACAGAAAAGGGGAAGCACCCTGAATATGCATCACTGACAGATCCTGATGGGAACGCACTAATAGCCTAGCATGGCTTTGAAAACACCTTGATTAAAACCCAAAGATTTACCTTCAAAGGCTGCAGACAGGTCGCGACCCCACCGCCTGATGTACTCACCTGGCACTTGTGGGGTCTCTCTGACGTGTGGACCTGTTTTATGTGTCCATTCAGATGATCTGGTCTGAACACAAAAGGGGCAGACATAAGACTCCGGAAATCAGACTGTCACGTTCTTAAGACCAAGAGAAATATGCAATGCCCAAAGCGTTTATACAGAACTTATGCAGCAGAGATCTTGAGGTAAGCGCAACCAGCATCCCAAGACAAAGAACAGCTTCTTATAGAAACAGCAGGAGCATCCTATAAAAATGGATGAGGGGGGAGAATCTTGGGACAGACGGGAACCTTAATCTAATTAAGCAGTAAAGAGACCTGAAACTCACACCTCCAGGGTTCAGTAGGAGAATCCTGCCTCTCCTGAGTGTGGAGCTTGCACATTCTCTCCATGTCACCTGGGTTTCCTCCCACAGTCTAAACTTGTCTCAAATTCCATAGTGTGTATCTGAGCCCTGTGAAGGACTGACATCCTGTTCAGAACATACCACTACCAGGTGATACCTGGGATAAGCTGTCAGAAGTTGGATGGATGGATGGATGGATTTTTAGTACAGCCTTCAGTAGGAACAGAGGAAGCACGCTTGCGAACCATAAGACGAAGAGAATTAAAATTACAGGGACCAACTGAGCAAATACATAAATAAAAACATGATGCACCTGTTGAAAATAAAAGCATTACTCCTTATTATGAGATTACAGTCACACATGGAGATTACATATAAAGAGTGAGGTTAACTCTATAAATGTAAATAACAGAGGACACCTTCCCAGAGGAAAATCAGGAAAGGCCTCTGCAACCAAGCAGCAAGAAGGTGAGAATGCTGGCGTGCAGGAGAGCTTGGCTGGCAGATGTGCTGCAGGAAATTCAAATGTAGACTGTATAGTCACGTGGATAAAATGCAAAAGTTACTACCTGTAATTCTACCTGAGAACTACCTGAACACTCACAAACCCAGGATACTCCACAATCCCTGGCTTCATGCCACCCATTCCAGGTAATGAGACATATATGTAAACATCAGCTATGGCTGCATTTTTAATCACACATATACCTGTGGTTTTTTGAGGCACCCTTAAGAGTGTAGCACCTATGAACCATTTCACTGTGAGTGAGTCCCCAGCCACTTCCCAGCACCCCTACCCACACGGTCCCCACAGCAAAGGGGTAATCTACCAAGGACCAAGCAGGCTACAGATTACAGTAACAGACTGCACAGGATTGTGGTGAAGGAACGCAGTGCTACATCTCCCACCTGCTCCTAAACCACATTCACTGAGCAGGGAGCTCTCACTCCCAACTCTACCCACCGAGGGGGGGGGGGGGGGGTTCAGGGTGTGCCTTTTGGGGAGTCTAAGCAGATGTGAGGCTTAAACATTTTTATTCTGTTTGTAAGAACAGTGTGACGGATTCTCCTCTACCATACTTACTCAACTGATCATCTTCATTAAAAAAGGAAAAATATATAATCCATCAATCCATCCATTTATATGCAGCACTAAAGGCTACAATGACATGGAGAGATGTGTACCAATACGCTAAAATAAATATCACAGTACGGTAACAACAAAGAGCCTGAAGGCTACTCATTACTGCCCAACTTCCACAGCGAAGTAAAGTACTGAGATCCATTCAGCCAGCAACATTTAAAAAGAAAAGTCGGACCTGGGGTGCAGTAGGGGCCACTTTGCGCCTGGATGGGGGACACAGCTTGCCGATGTCACATTGCAGAGTCACCACTTGCTTGTAAAAGAGTCATTCCTATATTGAACGGAACTGAAGGGGATTTTAGACCCTCTGACACATTAAGGGTATATTCTGTCACTCTCCCTTTGCACATCCGACCCGAAAAACAGAGAGGACAGCATTCTGTCAGTACAGTGTCGCCTCCATCCCCGGTGTAAACTGCCCACAGCAAGTCAACATACTGCTATCCCACTGAGAGAGAAACACACACGGCAGGCAGCCAGCGTATCCCTGCGGCATGGCTCACAACAGCTGGCGCCCGGCGAGATGCCACCAGGACGGCAGTAACTGCTGACAATGACAGCCCCACACGTGGCCCCATGGCTGCTTGACAGAGCGCGCATTTCGGCATGACATTACCCACTAATCCTTCATTCAAACTGATGCATCTTTCTTGGTCAAACGCACAGCAGAGGGACCGACAGGGCTCCATCGGATCAGCCCGCGAATAAAAGCGCAGTAAAAGTTGGGCCCGGCCGCCGGCACTTACCTGGAAAAGCCCTTCCCGCAGCTGTGGCAGACGTACGGCTTTCCCACCGAGCCGTCGTGTGAGCGCACATGGTAGGACATCCTGTCCTTGCGCTTGAAGCGCAGACCGCACACCGGACAGGCGTATGGCTTCTCGCCGGAGTGCGACAGCTTGTGGCGGTTCAGGTGGTACACGTCCCGAAACACCTTCCCGCAGATGTCGCAGCCGACGTGGCGCCTCGTCCGCTCCCGCTTGCGGCCGCCGTCAGCGGCGCCGTGCAGCGCCACTCCGTTCTCCAGCAGCCCGGGCTGGGGGTGGGCCAGCAGCCCGGGGCCGCCCACGCCCACGGCCGCCGACGCGTTCCCGGCCGCGCTGGACGCTGCGTGCTGCGCTTCGTGGTTTCGCAGACGCACGGCCTCGGTGAACACCTTCCCGCAGACGCCGCAGGGGAAAACGCTGTGCTCCTTGTGCGCGGTGTGGTTGAACAGCACTGGCTCCATGGTCGGCACCTTCTTCGGCCGTCCCCTGCCTCTCTTAACGGTACCCTGAAACGGGTTCCCGGCCAGCTCCGCCTGCGTCCCCGGCGGCCTGTCGACGGCGTGTAGCGCCGGCAGGGCGGACTGGGAGCCGCCGCCGGACAGCACCGACCCGGGGGCATGGGCGCCATCCACGTCGTGGGTCTGACCGTTGCTCCCGAAAGCGGAGCCGTTGGCCAGCAGCGCCGCGCCGTTGGACATGTCCAGGGGGACGGGGTAACCCAGGTCGGCGGCCGGCGCCGTGCGGAACAGGCTGAGGTCCCCCCGCGTAGGCGGGACCAGGATCTGCACGTTGGACTGCTTGATCACCTCTTGGCAAATCTCGATGACCGAGCGCATCAGCAGGAACTTGGCGGCAGTCATCAGCTCGGGGAAGCACTCCAGGCGCACCACGATCCTGGAGGTGTACGCGAAGTCCAGGATGTCTTTAAAAACTTTGGGGCTGATGGTGTGCATCTCCAGCTCCTTGGTCTCGCCGTCCTCCGCCTGGCAGCTGAATACAGACTCGAAGTACTCGCTGCAGGCCGCCAGCACCGCCCTGTGCGCCGGGAAGCTCTCCTCGCCGACGCGCAGCACCACGTCGCAGAAGCGGCCTCCATCTTTTCTCTGCGCGTTGAGGTTGTGCAGCATCTCGGCGCTGTGCTTGCTCACCTGGTAGGTGTAGGACGAATTCCACGGCTGCTCCGCTACCCTCTCCATGTCGTCTTCATCCACGGACGGGCGCGTCTGCGAGCGGGAGGGGGGTGGGGGAGAGAAAACTTTAAAAATCTACACAGTAAACACGCACGGCGAGCACCACTCTTCGGCTCTTTTGCATCTAAAATGTTTGCACGGGAAAAATGGCAGCCCCCCAGCTTCCTGTGAACTTTGACCTTTGTTTAAAGGGAGGGGGTGTCGCTGCTTCTTGTATTTTTCCTCTGAGGGACGGCGGCAATGCATTTTCACCGCATGCCAAAGTCGGCGAGCGGAGCTGAGAGCGCCAGTTGAAAAGCCGACAGTAGGCTGCGCGTCGCCGAGCTGAGATCTTCCTGTTTCCCCTCATCTGAGAATTCACATCCCAGCCTTTTTTCTGTGCCCCCTCCCCTGAGCAGCTCCCCTCCCCCATCGACACATACACCCGTCGCGTCGCTACGCTCGCACAGAATGACTCGCCCAGGCACTAGTGAAAATAGGGCTTTTATAAACATTGAATCAGAATTTATAGGCGCTAAAAAATGCAACAAATTAAATAAATCTTGAATTAGACTGCCTGCGTATAGAAATGTTATCGTACAAAAATTCCCCTAACAAAATGGATGCATATAAGAAAAATGGTGATGACCTCCCCCGCAGGTTGTCCCAGACATCTTACAACTAGTATCACCAAAGCCCTCGTAATCTTTTATTTCATCAGCGTATCTTCTTGTCTCCGACCAGAGTGTCGCTGTATTTGCAGGTCTTAATTTGTCTGAAAACTGTCAGTCTTTAGGTGGTGGAGGTGGGTCGTTTATTACTGAATTATAAATATGATCGTTTTATTTGGTTTTGCACATTAAGTGAATAGGCAAACACGAGGTGGATTTATGTCCCTTACCGACGCCTCTGAAAGGTTGTCCTGTAGTTATATTACCTCCACTCCCCCTACAGCTACTGCTGTCAAACTGTCAACGTTTAAATATGAAAAGGTTATATTAATGATGGATGCCGAATAATATTACATAGCATCATTTTATAATATGCGTATTAATACAGATACACAAAGCCATATGCAGTCTTTCGGTCTGTACAGTGCAATACTTATTAAATTTTGCATTATTAAAATACAGTACGGAATCGCAACATGCCAAAGCGTGGACAGCGCTCTAATCCAATAGACGTAGGCACTTAATAATATCGTCCGCCGTCATGCGTACATTGTGTATGAGCGCACAATCAGTCCTGCTTCACACACGGAGCGAGCTCCACCGGAATTGACGTCACCAAACCCGGTTGCGCAGATTCCGCAGGTGACTACACAGGGGCGTCTGCCTGCACAAATAGGAAGCGACTGCCGTGACACGGAAAAGCGAAATTCATAGCGACAGGAACGAGGGGGAACTAAATAGCTGGGTGCTTACATGATTTCTTATAAGAAGCTAAATACACATCATATGTTTCTCATTCCAAGAATATCATGTAAGAAAAACCTTCCCTGTGCCATCAGTAATGCATGAACTTAGGCGAAAATTGCGTCACAGGTGGGGTCCAAACGGCGCTCGACAAACACCTGCAAACTGGAATCGAGTTTATGTGCAACATCGGCTGACCGGAAGGTTTAGTTGTTTTTGTTTTAGCGCTTTCACACTTATTCGTCAAAGTAATATGTAAGACGATATCTGTACTCTCTCTTAGTGATGTTGTAATGTATCACAGCACACGCATGTAATGCGCCTTGGGGCGACTGTGTTGTGAAAGGCGCTATATAAAAATAAATTGAATTGAATGAATATATGTACATTTAATTGCTGTTTACAGACTGAATATATATTGACACGGTCTATCTACATCTGTTATACGGATGTTCTGATCAGGTTTTTTTAAGCTTATCTTTGGAATCACCGATTGCCGATCACAGGCTGGGTGGGGGAAATGAGGGTCTTTTTAGGGTGCAACCTAAAATGTAACTTCACCCCCAGCCACACGCCTGCATATTTTTGAACAGTGATTCGTATCATTATAGAAATGGAAATAAATAGAGATGCTAGAGATTTTTTTAACCAGTTCCATTGAATTTCCGCTTCGTTTCTGGGCGCTTAATCAAAAGCGCTCCAAATATAAACTTGGACTTAAGCACTTGGTGTGCTTAAAGTCCCCATTGGCTTTCGTTTTTAGCCACATTACTTCCTTTGGGTGAAGCGCCACATGAAATTTAATCCCACTAGCCAGTCTTGCCAATGTTCGTGAAACCCTTATTTTAAAATCAGAACATACACCATACAAGTTAATAGCAGTATTATTTCAATTATCTTAATTCAATGTAGCAGCTTCAGTGTTCAGTGGCTATTAACTCTTTCCTACTAAATAAAACAATATAAATAAATCCATACTTACCAAAAAACAGTATACCTGTATTGTTATTCTATTATGTATTTCCTTATTTTTAAGGCTAAAAATATGGTAATAATAACAAAATTAAGAAGCTAATTGCTTTGAAAATGAATCTCAAAACGGTTAAAATATTTTTTTTCAATAATTCATAAAAAGACAGTATAGCCATTTACTACTACAACTGCTTTTCCAAGAAACGAAGGTAACAAATCTTTCATCTTTAATAGATACCTGGTAAAACTGCCAGACCGGAGACCACTTAGTGTCGTTGCTGTGTTTCAAACTCCACCCACATATTTGAAGTCGTCAACGCACATGTGCATCATCCGAAAGATCGGAATTTGAGATAGGTCAAATTAAAGTAATTAAGACTGAAAATCGACCGATTTAAATCGGCTGCCGATCTTTCGGAGTATCTCTGTATAATCACCGATATAAACTGCTGCTTCAAATAGTTATATCCAATGTACTCATTATCTACATACAGTTTTGGACTCTCTTCCTTACTTACTATCCTTGGAAATTTGTGTATATTCCCTATACATGTAACGTAGCTTTTTTGTTTCATTGTCTTACTTTTAATGTAGATAGAGATGTCACCGTAGGCTATACAAAAATAAAATGCCCAATTTTAACGAATACGAGGCGTGATTTGTTTTGGTTTTTCCGTCACACCAGGCTATTTTTTTTACTGGGAACACCCTCCCCCTTTATATGTAATGATACATGTATTATAGATAGATAAACTAAATGAATCGCTGATGGGCAACGAAAACAAAAATACCTGGAGTAGTTCTGCACTATATCAAGTGTGTATGTCGCCGCTGTTGACTTGCGCACGAACAACGCTAGTCCCAATTCTTATTACCGGTAAAAATTCACTGGCAGCAATAAGAAAATTATATAATGATATAGTTGAGTGCACTATACAAAACATTATTTAGTTCATCAATTGTAAATTTATTAGGGGGGGTAAACAGCCATAGCGACGCCCCTGTGACTGATAAACAGTAAAATCCGTTAAAAAATTATTACACTCCGGAAGTATGTTACAATGGACGTCAAAATGCAGAAACCTAATTTACTGATATTTGTCAGGCATTTAACTACCACTGGGTCAAGAAATTATTTTGTCAAAAATCATCAGTAAGTGATATATTATGCAAACCCATCCCTACATCTCTATTTCTAGTGCCCTGCTATGTAAGGTGTAAGGAAATGGGACACCCTTAAAATATCTGTCTAACAGCACGTAGACGATAGGTGGCGATTTGGGACAAAGCGAGAACAGGAAGTGACAGTAGGAGTTTGCCGCCATACTTAGGTGTCTATTTGTTTTGCCTAAGGGTCCTTCGTATGAGACATAAAATCACAGTCGTTGTGTTTAAAATAGCATCTATCTCGAAATCAAATATTTTATATATGAAAGTTCTGCCGCATTAATAAATTGATTAAGCTGCCGGCTTTTTATATGCGATTTCCCGGAGGTGCTAGATAAGGCGCGACTGGGCTGTATATAATCGCGCCGGGGACCTTCTCCCAGAAGCAGTGAGATATCTGAAGAAAATTGCTGCTGTGCGACTGGTAGAGAAAGACGAACCTGAGACCGTAACGACAAACCCGAGGTCGCCTTGGAGGCTTGGTTGGCGTCAGGTAAATTTTGTCTGCTTACAGTATTTGGGCTCCGTCCCCGGCCCCGCGCTGAGTTCTGCCGGGAAAGCCGCATAGAAACTGCGTTGTTGTTGCGGGTATCCAACGAGTTCATTTAGCTACGTGTGCCAGGGGCGTGCGGGCCGCCCGGGGAGGGCTGGCTCTCTGCTAGCTCTTTATTTTATTACACGTTAGTGGGTCCACGGCCTCGGCTGCTAGGGCAGCGGAACACACAGCCTGGGGTAAGAGTTTTTCCGGCACCCCTGGCCGGGCCGTCGTTGGCTCGAGAAGCCGTCAGCCCGGACACCAGCGCCGTGTCTGCCTAAACCCGCTGAGATGCCCAGCCACATGTGCCAGGAAAAGTAAGCCCCCAGTCGTCCAGGCTGTATGTGGTGTTTGTTTGGTACTCGGTTCCCGTACTAGGTCACCAAACGAAATGAAATGATGTTAAAGGCTAGGCTTCAGTAGGTAAGGGCAGTCCGGTAATGTGCCCGACCGACTCGTGTACCGAGGTTAACAGCTGACTGGCGAAGTGTGAATTTCAGACCTGGTTACCGCGCTTGAACCGCTCTGATCGGCGTCTTGTTTATTGTCTGAACGTTCCCACGTGTGCTGCGAGCGTTACTGCCTGAAGGTGCCAAAGAGGGTGCTTTGGTTGGAAAGCCTTCGAGTGCAGTACAGTTAACTACGACGCTAATTAACTTACTGGCGGCGTTGACCAGTTAAACATGTTTCCTGCTCTTCAGTATTAACCTCCGTGCTCACTCGCTTTTTAGGGTCTGCTGTCTACTTTGCAAATGCTTATCTAAGCCGGCGTGATGTGAATATCTTGTGCTGTTTAACTTTTCAGCATATTCTTCTAATGTAAAAGTACTTTTTCATTTTAGATTCTATTGTTCACACAGAAGCTACGAATTTAGCTTGGCCTTCTACGACAGCCATGGAGAAGGGTGACGGTGTAGAAGAGAGAGAGAACGGAGAGGCCTCCACGGAGTTGGTGAGGGAGGGAATGGCAGCCTGTTACCGGTACACCAAGGTGAGGACCTAGGCTCACTCTGCCTCTGTTTTGTTCCCTGTGAGGGCTGGTCTGCTCGTCTGTTTTTAAGCCTGCATCCTGCTATTTTGTTTTACAGGAGAGGCTTTTGGAAATAAGGGGGCTTCCATGTTCCAATGAGAGGCCAGAATGCCTTTCTGAGAAATATGACAGGTAAGATGATTGTTCATTGAAAATCATATTTGAGTATTTGCCTAGGCTGTTTTTGGTGTTCTTCCAAAATCCAATAGTTCACATGCTGCCTATTTGTGATCTTCTGCCTGGGGGGGGAGGGGGTTATGAATTTGCTTCCATTATGCGACACAAGCCCACAGACTTTTGGCTTCACTGCCTACTCAGGACTTCTGACGGGTACCTGTGGCCACCAGTTGTTAATGCTGATCATCTGTGCACTAGTTTGGTTTACAGGTCAGCGGAACACAGCCCTTTATCTGGCACTCTTGCAGATATGACCGGCCGGTCGGTCCGACAGCCCAGTGTAACAGGATGTGTATTGAGCAGTTGACAAATCAGCACCTGGCCCTTGGGGCACTCACTGACGTTGTTTCATTCCAGTGATGGAGTGTGGGACCCGGAGAAGTGGCACGCGTCGCTGTACCCCAGCTCTGACCGGGTGTCTCCCGTGGAGAGCTTTAAGAGAGAGTATGGTGATGACAGGATTCCCTTGAAGCGCAGGGTTGCAGGTAAATGACTGGGTTTCTGTGCAGCGGATAAATGGGAATGATTGCTGTGTGGCGGGATATTCTGGAGCTCCTACCTTTTGTGGGCAAAGTGAGATTCTATATTCAGAGGCATTTACTATAATCAGATATGTCAGGTCTCCTGTATGTGCCTGCATGTCTCAAGGTCCAGGTCACTGCCGTTGTGGCTGTGCAGCCTTTCTGGTCATGGCAGGAGGCTGACTCCACACTTGGAGGGGGGTGGCATGTGCACACTCCAGATCTTCTACCCTCCCAATGTGCACCCAGATTCTTTGGGTAAAACCCTGTTTTAACTATTAATCTTACAGTACGGTTTGAATCTTTTTTGCGGTTTGCTTATTAAAGCTAATGCAGTAACGGTGGGTTTGTCACAAGAGTAAACGCCAGCTATGCTTGCTGATAAATGGGAAGATCACAGCCAAGTTTCTGCAAGCACAGCATAAACAGGGATCTTGCTTTTCTGTAAAATTGACTGTGGTACTTTTCTCCTCATGACATGTCATGCAGCGCATTGAGGGTTAACTGTAAAACCGTACTCCAGTGTCACTGGTGTGGCATGCATTCCACTGTTGTGCTGCACACCTCTTCAGCTGATCTTTTGGATGACTTTTTCATCGTGTCTCCAGAGCCAGCTTGTGGAAATGTGACCTGTGCCTGGCTCTGCATGGCTCATCTTTTAATGTCTGTCACTGTTGCTCCACTGGCTTGGTGCTGGCCAACCCTGACAGGAACCCAGAATTGCAGTGACCACCTGGTGGACAGAACCAGCTTGTAAAGTCAGCGAAAGTGTTGGGGTGTGTGTGTGTGTGTGTGTGTGTGTGTGTGTGTGTGTGTGTGTGTGTGTGTGTGTGTGTGTGTATATATATATAT
>JAAGVU020000040.1:22169048-22181542 GCA_011763525.2 Mormyrus iriodes
GGGTGCTACACAGCGGTGGTGGTTGAAGTGGCTTCCCATTGGCTCTGTAAAGCGCTTTGGGTGTCTAGAAAAGCGCTGTATAAATGTGACATTCATTCATGTGTATTAAGATTCTGGAAGTGACTGATCTGGACTCCTAGCTGTTTGCATACCCCCAACCTGTCCTGTTTGCTTCATCCCCAGATCCTCGTGAAAGACTCAAAGAAGATGACCTGGATGTGGTGCTGAGCCCCCAACGTCGCAGTTTTGGGGGTGGTTGTCAGGGCAGTGCGGTACCCGTACCTACAACTCGCCGGGCCGTCAGCCCCTTGGAGAACAAGGAGAATGAGAGTCTGAGACTGGGTGTGGCACGACGTGTGGGCAGCGGGCGCATCATGGCGACACGCGGCTTTGAGAGGGATGCCCGTGGAGACAAAGATGTCCGTGAGCGAGACCGTGAGCGGGACTTCAAGGACAAAAGGTTCCGGGTCAGTAGTCCCTATATTCTTCAGGGGTGAACATTTGCTGTATAGAAAAAGCCAGACTTCACCCACAATCCTCTGGGACATTTAAGTCATCCTTTCTCTTGCAACCTGATCCCTCTTGAAAAAGTTTACTGTTATACTGGTGCTGTTGTCCTCAGTCTTAATGAAGAGGAAACTCATTTGAGACTGGTTCTCATGCTTCCCTTGCTGCTGTACTTAGAACTAAGCCCAATTGTTTTTCAATCTCTAGAGGGACTTTAGTGATAAGCGGGTCTTCAGTGAGAGGAGACGAAATGAGTCTTACACAGAGGAGGAGCCAGAGTGGTTTTCCGGGGGTCCAACAAGTCAGTCGGAGACCATCGAACTCATCGGCTTTGACGAGAAGGTGCTTGAGGAGGACAAACGTCGGCCTAAGCGTTCACGCAAGCGATCGGAATCTGTAAAAGAAGGTAAAGTCTTGTCTATATTCCTGTTTCTCAAAGAAATTGGAATGTGTACAGTATTTATGAGTGGATTTCTGTGGTGTTCAGACTGATACGTTCAGTCTTTCCATTGGACACTGTCCAACCAATAGGATGGCTGTCTTGCATCTAGCTTACGGCCTAGGGTAATAAAGTGCTTTTTCCTGATCAATAGTCTTCAAGGCCTGTAGGATCGTCACAGCCTTGTTGATCCAAAAACTAACAAAAGACCCAAACAATTTTTTCTGCAAATGTAGGAATGGATAAGTCTCTAGTGCTGGAGTGGAATAGTTTACAATATTGGCTCTGGGTAGCTTAGAGATGTGCAGCCTGCTCTGTTTTGAATTTCTTCTTTGAAAGCTGCATCAATGCACAAACGTTTGTGTAAAATCTGACCCGATCAGATTCTAGCCCCAGAGCATGCTGCCTGGGGATAGGTTAATCTGTTATGTGTGGTGTTGCTCTTACCCATGGCTACAGCAATCGAGTGTAATGGTGGACTTGTAGAAGAGCCCGGGATGGTCACAGAGCCTGCTGCTGACCAGGAGGTCCCACAGAGTGAAGCCCTACAAGAGCCAACCATGGGAGAATTTGACTTCAATGAATTCTTCAACCTCGAGAAGACTATGCCTGAGCTGGCCTCGGTAAGAGGAGGGGCACTTTGCATGCTTCTGTAGGGCCTGACTTAGTGAAGCACTGCTTTGATAGAACTGACTTCCTGTCACAAAAGGTCCACTGTCTCCATGGTGGTAATAGTGATCCCTTCCCTGCATGTTGGTGTAGATTAAACTATTGTGGTGGTGCACATTGCAATGCCTCATGAGCCACCAGACACCATGGTGTCGCTTGGGTTCTAAATGGGCCCTGTTGGCTTCCTTGGGGTGGTGGTGTCAGACCTCATGGCTTGCTTCGGTGATGTGGTGCAGAATCCGCTGTGGTTTGAAGGTCATTGCCATACAAATTTATGCCCATCCCTGGTTCCAGTCATACTGTCATGTCGTCTGCTCATGTTCCATGTGCTCGTTCATTCGTGGTCTTTCCTGGTCAGTGCTGTAGATGTTGCAGTACAGGGGCTGGTCCCTCCTTTGCGGTCATGTGTCCATACTTGCTAGATCCATTTAACAGCAGGTGTTAATGCTTAGTAGAATCACAGGACAGATTGGCTGTTGTGTTCTGAGTCCTAAAAGCTGTTAGATTCTCTTGACATTTTATCTGAAAGATTACCAGGCCCTTTCTGAGCAGAATGACCTAAAGTAACAGTCCTATTTGTCTTAACTCATGCAGCTGTACTTTTTAACTCGCGTGGTATAAAGGCTGCAGGCTTTACTTGGCAAACTGGAATATGGGCATCTTAGGTTTTAATGCTCGTCCGTTGCAGTCTGAGGTTTTCAGTGTTCTTAACCTATTGATTTTATCTGATAAATCCTTAATCATGGATGAGAAGCTGTAGCAGTTAGGTAGCAGCGTGGCTAGGCAGTGGTAGGTGTTAGGTGAGCTGCCTCCCAGCTCCCCCCCCCCCCCACCCCCTGCCCGACACGCTTGCTGGTGTGGGAGCGCTCCCTTCACGTAAGTCCCATCTGTCTCGAGCACTTTCTCTGCTCCATGAGGTTTCCCTGCTTGCTGACACGCCTCCCTCTTGCAGATGATCGAGGATGTGCTTGGGGAGGGTTCGGCGGCCTCCAGCAGATTCAGCCGCTGGTTCAACACCGTCAGCCCCTCAGCCAGCCGCTCCAGCAGCCTGCGCTCCACCCCCCACGAGGAGCTGGAGAAGCTTGCAGGTGCCCCGTCGGCCTCTGTAATGGCGTGTTCCCAAGGAGTGCGAGGGCTGGTGTGAGGCTCACTGCTCCCTCTCTTAGGCCTGGACCCACATGGTGTCTCCCCCAGCACGGCCCCCTACTTCACCCCCATCCAGTCCGCAGAGAGGCGGGAAAAAGTGGACATTCTAGCGTTGCTCAGCAAGGCTAAGATCGACCTGAAGCCGTTGCTGTCCAGCCTGTCGGTCAACAAGGAGAAGCTGCGTGAGAGCAGTAAGTTCATAGCTGTCCATGTCTTCCTGTCCTTCTGCATGTATGCTGTGTGGTTCTACAGCAGTGTCTCAACCTGGCCTGTGCAGAACCCTGGACGGTCCATGTTTTTGGTAGAGTAAAACATGGACTGTCTGGGGGGGGGGGGTTCCTGAGGACCAGATTGAGAGACTGCTCCAGAGGACCCCTCTTCAGCTCAGGCTGCAACTGTCTCCTTGTGCCCCCAGCACAGTCTGGCGTGGTCCTGTCTCTGGAGGAGGTGGAAGGCAGCCTGAAGGCCCTGAAGGTGGAGGAGCAGCATGGTGGGGGGACCCCTTTCATGGCAGAGCACCTGGAGAAGGCTCTGACGGGCCGGCCTGCCGACAGGCCTCGACCCCGCGATACTGACATGTCTGCCTTCAACAAGCTGGTCAGCAGCATGAAGGCAGGTGGTACCCTGCCCACTCAGCCCAAAGTCCATGTAAGTCTACCCAGTGGTGCCCCCCACTGGCCGCTCTTTGCATGTGGAAGTGACAGGTATGTGAGCCGGCAGCTGTAGCCGGTGCTGTCTGGAGGCCGCATCCGCTCGCTGGTGGTGGTGTGGCTGGCGTGCGCTCCTGGTGTTGGCTGAGGGGCTGTCTCCTTATGGTCTGGACAAAGGAATGGGCATAAACTTGTGTGCGGTTGACGAGAGTCCAAAACGGTGCGAGTTTGGCTGTGGTGCCGTGGGCCCAATTTTATGCAGGCTGGAGCAGACTTGGCTTTGCATGACACCATCGGGGATGCTGTTGTTCCCCAGATTCCAAGCCATCGTAACTGTAACTAGTGTAATTGAGACTGACTCCTTTGTTAAAGTGTCTGCTTTTGGATGTGTCCACCACTCTGCCCCCACCCCATCAGCCTGCAGACCTGCCGGAACCCCAGGTGCCTCCCGCACAGCCAAAGAGCCTCTTACAGGTCTGGTAGCCTCGTACTGATTCGCTGGGGTGGAGCTTGGGAGGTTGACCCTGCCTGAGGGTGTCATAACTGTCTTCCAGGAGCTCCTTGGTCCTCAGGGCCTGCCCCGGGCCAGTTCCCCAACTCTGCTGAACAGCCTGCTTGGCGGTCCTGATTCGGGCTCCGGCCTGCTTCGGCAGGGTGTGACATCCCCGCCCCTATTCCCACAGAGGGCACCTTCACCTGACTACTACCCCGGCCATGTGCGGCCCCAAGCTGGTAAATGCCCATGTTCGGGCTGCCTTGACTCCCGGCACATGACTCACTTTTCCCCGAGGCCTTCAGCGCTGACCTGTGGCATCTCCCCTGTGCCAGGGTTTGCAGTTGGACCGCAGCCCCTTCTGCCAGAACAGTTTGCAGATCTCCCCCGACCCCTGAGTCCCGGGCCGACCCCTCAGCAGGTGGGTGTTCCTGGCTCCTGAGGAGTGATCTGTGTGCATGTTAGTCTGTTGGCCTCAGAGGGCAGCGATGCAGTGGGATATGGTGCCTGCATGTGTTTTGGCTTCAGTGAAGTGCTTCACCTAAATTCCATGTTGGCGATCAGTGAGTGTAGGAATTTAGCTCCTAATGTTTTCAGCAGAGAGCAGGTCATGCCTTGAGACACTCAATGTCCTTACAGATGAGGGCGCTCCCCATGGCGGTTGACTCCGCTACCCTGGATGCCCTTCTCCAGCGGGATCTGGCCCTGCACGCACGTCAGCTTCTCCATCCCGGCTTGAACAAGCTACCCCAGGACAAGGCTCACCGCACCAGGTATGAGCTGGAATCCGAGCCCTGCCGGGAATGCTACCGTGCTCTGTGCCGGTGGTCCTCATGTCTGTGTGTGCTGCAGGCAGCCCCGGATGAACCGGTCCCCTGGCCCCGGGGTGCTTGCTGCTGGTGGCTCCCCCAACAACGTGGTCTCCAGCATGGTGAGTGGCCGGTTCTGCTCTGCCCGTACCTCGTCGAGTCCCTTTGGCCCGGTTATTCTTGCCTGTGGGTCGGTTGAGTAAAGCGTGACTCTTTCTGGAACAGCTCTCTCCATCTTTTACGCCAACATCGGTCATCCGGAAGATGTATGAGACCAAGGAGAAGAATCGTGATGAGGCAGGGAGTCGGCCTGACATGGGGCCACGCTCTCAGGACGGTGAGCAGCGCCGTCTTTCCAAAGGCTGTCAGATACGGGAGGGTCGGCCTTTGGCCGGACCTGATCCGTGATGCTGCTGTTGTTGGTTATCATTTCGGTATCATGTCGAAGTGGGTCGTCGCTCTTATGAAATGTTGGCCTGCTTGACCGGTTGCAAGTTGGTTTTATCCAGTGACACTCTTTTTTCTAAGCACTATTTATTCTCCTGTTCATCCCATAGACAGCAGTAGCTCCCCTAGTTCCTTCCTGGAGGGTGTTGAAGGCCGCAGCTCACCAGCAGGGGGTGCCAAGCCTGGCTTCCCTCGCTCCACCTGCTCCACTCCGCTCTCTGGCCAGCCCAGGCACCCCAAGGACTCAGAGCGCCCTCAACAGAGTGCTTCTGACCACCACACCCCGACTCTGTCCCCCAGCCCTGCCTCGCCATTCCCCCGGCCCATTTACCCAGTACCGCTGCTGTCCCATGTTCCTCTGGGGCGACCACCTCCGCAGGTGCACCCCACTGTGGTGCGGAGGATGCTGACCCAGGGCTTCCAGCCCCAGCAGCTCCCCCCTGCACTGCTGCCAGCAGGTCCGTTGCCCTCCTGAGGGGTAAATGGTGCACTTGTTTCAGCATGATGTCGGTCCAACACCTTTTCACTGACTGTTTTCAAAATCCCCCCCCCCCCCAGGAGTGTTTCCCCCAGGTGTGGACCTCTCGCAGGTCCAGGGCCTCCCTCCAGCCCTGCTGGGGCAGCCCTTTTATGCTCTGGGAGCTGCAGGATACCCTTTAGTGCCACCCCGTCCCGGAAACCCCCTGCCACTGACAGTGCTGCAGCAGCCAAGGCCAGGTGAGTGCTGTGTTTTGGCCCATTTCACTGGGCCTGCCCCACAGGCTTTGGTTTATGATGGTAGACTAGGTTTGCTTTCCACACCACCTTCAGAGCTGGCAGATCATCAGCACATTTGAATAGTCTTTAACACTATACAGGGCTGAGAACATTTGTCCCACCGGCCTCTCTCGTTCCCAGTGGTCCACACAACGGTGTCTGGAGCTCGTCCTCCTGGCTGCCTGCCCCCCAGCCAGGGTTCACAGCGAATGGGACAGTCACAGCGGCGGGCTGGGAGCCCCCAGCTCGGCCTGGCCAAGTGGTTCGGCAGCGACGTCCTGCAGCAGCCGCTGCCCTCCATGCCCACCAAAGTCATCAGTGTGGATGAGCTAGAGTTCAGCCAGTGAGACGACGCAGCCGGACATGGCAGAGCAGAGCCCACCCCTGGGTGTGGGGCCTTTTTTGGTTTTTGTAGCATACAACAATGTGAATTTTATTTCCTGAGAGACAGATGTACAGCGTGGCACACTCCCCTTGCTGCCTCCTTAAAGCTGGCTATTGCCGGGGGTGTCCGGAAAGGGGCTCGGTGCTGCTCGTGGGGCACACAGCTGCCGTTTTTGTATGGAGTGAGATTTCTGTTTTTCTATTTGATTTTTGCAGTAAGTATGACCTGATGGATAGGCTCATTGTGCGGACTTTGGGAATCTGCTCTCCTTCCTGTACATAAACTCTTTGAGAGGGGAACCCGTCCTGCTGTTCAGGAGTTGTGCTGCTGGGGCCGGGATACAAGCCGCTGTGGGCGGGTCGATCCAGTTTAATGTTATTTCTCTTTCCTGGGGGGTCAAATGCTGCACTGAAAGGGGGAGCTGCAGAGGAGAACCCTAAAGATTATATATTTTTTTGAGACGTTTGTTTTGGGAGCTGTCGCCCCTCCTTCGGATGGCCCCCAGCTTCTCCCATTTGATGTGCTTCACTCCATCTCCCACCATGGTCATTCTGAAAGTCTGTGTGTGCTGCCTTTCCCTCCCCAGGACAGCCTGTGACTGAGGAAGCGGGGGGGATTTGGAGAGATTCTTTTTAAGCCTTTCATTCTTTCTTTTGTTTGGGTTCTAATCAGTGTTCTGGTGGCTATGGGTTCACGCACTTTTCACCTTTGGTCTCCCTGGTCACTGGAAGCTGGTTTGAATCACACAAACGGCTTACTTTCTTTCTGTTTGGGGGGGGGGGGGGTTGGTAGAGAATTGTTGTGCATTTGAGTAATGGGCACAAATGCAGTAAAAAAAAAATAAAATAAAATTTGCTCACAAAGTTCCGTCTGGTTCTCCTCCCTTTCAGTTGCAGTGGTGTTCACTGTCTGGATCTCCATGTAAGGCTTTAGCTGGCTGCTGTTCGTGACAGGCCTGTGCTGACCGCTTATCAAAATAATCCCTTCAATAAAGCAACAAGATTTAGTTCTGTGTGCATTAAGATGATTTGCTCTTCTCTTGTGCAGTTCGATCACATGGATCTGGCAGGGTCTTTTTAATCATGACCAATTGGCAGAGCTGCCCAGATCCAGCGGCAGCTGGGTTTGTGATGTTCATGTGAGGCATGATGGGAACCGGGCCCATCTGCGTAAACGGTCATGGTGCTGTGCTGAACCCCAATACGGTCTCGCAAGGCGTTTTATACCTCTGTTCTTATGACCTTCCCAATGCCCCTGACTTTTTGTTTGTTTGAGCCCTGTATGCATGGCACCTTTTTATCATAATGATTATACTTTATTGATTCTCTCCCTGCCCCTTGTCATCTTGCTCTATGTAGGTTAGAAGTCCTTTGTTCATTAAGTTGTGATTAGTCATAAGGTTCATGCACTCGCCCCTTTTCTTCCTCCAACATAAATGTAGCTTTGACCAAACTTTCTAGTTCTAACAGGTGTGATACCTTGACAACGATGTAGGCAACATAACACATCAAGCTAGAACCTGGAGATGATCCTGTTTCCTTTATTTCAGGGCTTGCCACTTTATTTGCATCCTCTATGGTGTATACAAATTTAAATAGTTCTGTATGCATTGGTGATTTACATGTGTGCCAAGGGATGTACTTGGCTGATGTGCCATTGTTCTCTACACAGAGGTGGAGCGCATCTGGAATTGTCAGTGCCAGCAGCCATCATTACTAAACTGCTGGTGCATTTTTAATTTAAGCCTTTTTAATCTCGTCCCTGAAGTTCCAGTCAGCCGTTAACCACTGCCCAGTATGGGGAACTTTCCCCGGGTAGCTCAAGCTGGATGTGGCTGGCCTAGCAACGGAAATCCTGTTGGCAGCAGTGGAAAAGCAGCTACCGTAAGCCGGTGGGCTGGCGTATGACAGCATGCTGGCTCTCTTTGGGGATTCCCTTGCAATCTGTCCTCCAGCCTGCTTTTTCTGAAATGCAAGACTATAACCTGTAGGATGGCTTTTAAAAACTGTCATGCTATGCTCCCCAGGCCTCTGTACCATGGCAAGTTTTTCTTCCTCTTAAATGATTTACGGTTCTGAATTTAGCCCACCACCTGCAGAGAATGGCCGTTTTGTCTTCATTAACAGAGGCTTAGAGTTATAATTAAACACCTAGGTTAAAATGCCCACACTAAAAACTGACCTAAACACATCACATGTTTTCCTTAATGTTTGGCAGCAGCTCATGTGACATTTCTTCTATTTATTGAAAGATTGCTGTTTGATGTTACATGCATCCATCCGTGGGTTAACATTAGTGTGATGTAGAGTCAAGGACATTCTTTATATTTAAGTCTGTGACTCAGTGTGGTTTTTTACATTCATCTATTTTTAAATTTTATAACCTAGCAAAAACTCCCCAAATAGAAAATCCATCACAACGTAGCAACCTTTTTTGTTTTTGAGGAGTGGGGGACAGTTTCCCTGGTGCAGTGACCAGTGAATATTCATTCTGATCATTTAACTAACCAACTGGAACACCCAACACTGTATAGCTGCTCTGCCATCCATAGCGATGGTGGAAGACAAACCAGCACCATGGTAACAGGTAAGACGTACAGCAGTGTCCTGGGTTCAGGTACCTCAGAGTGTTAGTGTGAGCTATCAGCCCCCTCCAGTCACTGCAGTGCAGCATGAAGGGTGAGTATCTTTTCTTCTGTTCAGTGTGGTGGTGGTCTGCAGGTACCCTCCAGCTCTGACTGCAGTTTCTGCCCCCAGCAGATCCTGCTGTCTTTGTGGCCCTTGTCCTTTGTGGGGATTTAGCCTTGCTGTGTTGGACCAGTTGTGTGAGGGAAGATGTCACATATATCTGCACTTCAATGCCAAGCAGTAAGTATTTTCATTTGGGGAAGAACTTAAGGGAAAACTGTGGAACTGAGGATCTTGTATGTCCAGACAGTCTGGTTTCAGGCAACAAGCCTGTTGGCACAAGCAAGAGTGCGTTTTCTGAAAGGATAAACTGACATAGGAAGGTACAATGACACCCAAAATGACCTTAAACGCATGGTTGTTTAGAAATTAAATACAGTATATGTATTTCAAACACTGCAAGTGTGTAAATTTTGACCCTAGGTCTATTAAATAGTGTTTGGCTTTAACTTGATTTGTTGTTTGCATGTATCATTTTTAAAATTTGTCATCTACTGCAAATGTTTTGAATATGGCACTAATCCCCTTATTGCTATATAATTTAAGTTTGTGTATACTTACTGGTCTTGACATGCCAAATCATGAGAAGCGCATTGAGATAGAGAGAGAGAAGCCCAGTGTGCTCCCGGCTTGGTGCGCTAACCCTGCTGGTCTTCCTTCAGGCTTCCCTTCCCACCTGTCCTCTGTCCTGCTTTTTGTGAAAGACATGGGAGAGATCAACTCCACCGTGTTGCAGAGTGATGACCTGATTTCTGTGACCAGTCTCACCATGGTCGGTAGCATCACCACCATTCATTCTGAAGCCCTGCACTCCTTCAGCCAGCTTACGAGACTCAGTCTAAACAACAACAACCTCTCTGAGATCAGCTCTGACTGGCTCCACCAGCCCAGCTTACTCAGGAACCTCACCCTGGCTGGGAACCAGCTGAAGGTCCTGCATGAATCCATGCTGCAGAACTACTCTGGCCTTAGGAGCCTGAACCTCTCCCAGAATGTGATCCATACCATCATGCCAGGCACATTCCGTTCACAGGGGAACTTGGCTTGGCTGGACCTGTCAGGCAACAAGCTGACCTTCATAAGTGCAGAGGTCTTCTTGCCAATCCATTCCACTAGCATCCTTTTGCATCACAACCCATGGGACTGTTCCTGCCAAGCTGTGGCCTGCATGCAGCTAATCAAAGGTATTCTCACTCCCTGGGTCTCCTTAATGTTAATAACAGTGGTACTGGGGGTAACAGGATCCATATTAAAGCTGAATAGTGCTGCTACAGTGTATAATGTGTATGTTTAGTGTGTACTAATGTTATCTGCTCATGTTTTGCCTGTAACAAGCAAACTTCATAGAGGAAGCAGAAAATCAGTTCTATTTTGATTCTCCTTTTCTACCTAAACATACTTCTCTGCCAGTTAATGTTTACTGTAGAAACATGCCGTTAGGATTTGTATAGTTAATTACTGGTTTTATTCCTGCATTTGTGTATAATTTAGTTGTTGCAACTGAGAAATACAATGGATTTGCAGTTTAGTACCACAATAAAATATCAACCTAGCCATCATGGTTGTCTAGAGCTTCCTAAACAAATCAGGAATAAAGGTCACATTTATGACCATAGATCCACATTATAAGTTCATTAGATCTGGCGGGACCTTTCTGATCATGTTCCACAGAGCTGGCTAGCACTTCTCGCTTGGAGAGGGAAATGGACGTGGTCTGTGCAACACCAGCCCAGCTGAGAGGATGGCCTGTGTGGAACGTGTCTGAATGCCTGCCCCCCTGGGCCCCATTCCCGCAGGGGGGCCAGCCAGCCCCAGTCAGCCTCCCCATTCTTATAGGTCTTATAGGTACTGTCATCCTCCATGCAAATGCTTCATTGTTACCCCGAGTAGCAGCATACCTGACCTTCAATGGCATGGTGTCTTTCACAGTTCTCGGTGTGCTGCTCTGTGCCGCCTGCCTACTCATTGGCCTCTACAAGTGGAAATGGGAGAAAAAACGGGTGAAACCACAAATAAACAAGGGGCAGGATGGCCTAAAGCCTCAGCAGACGGGGGTGAATGTCGAAGGGAGGGCTTCTTCAGACCCGACCAGGATCACAGGAGGCAAGACCAGAGCCAAATCTGCAGGACCTGTGCTTTGCACTGGTCAGTCTCGCCAGCAGGTGTCTGGAACAGGGAACCAACTAATTCGGGGTCAGCCTGAAGTGTGGCACCACCACAACCCAGTACAGGGAGCAGAGACTGGCCCCTCCAAGCAGCCAAATACTGTGGATCAGGTCGAGGGAACGCAGTTGGCAGGGGCCCAGCAGGACACGGGCAGAGAGATGAGTTTGCTTCAGGAGACTGAGAAATTGCCTTATTTAATCATCGGCCAGGAGCCTGCAGAGCAAAGCTTGGAGCCCCAGGGGGTTCGTTATGGCAGCAGACCCAGTGTCAACAGGAGGGTCATGAGGAGGATGTCAACATGGCCAGCCACTTCAGTTGAGTGGAAAAAGCAACATATATTCAGAAGGGAAGTTCTGAACCTCACTCCGATGGATAAGGACAACTTTGCCAATGAGACAGACGTCGATCAGACAGATTTCTCTCTGGGGAGTTCTGATGGTGATTCCCAGGTCAATGTGGACAGACCACCAGCAGGTGGTGACATAAGAGATCCCCCTGGAGATAGTTACTGTCCTGTGGTTAAAACGGACATCCTGAATTATAAAAGAGACACTGAAAAGAATGACACAGCCCAACCCAAGAAGCCAGGTAGTCAGACCCAGTCGGCTGAGGTTAACATCAGTCTGCCCCAGTCTGATCAGGCTCCAAACTCATGTGGTGTAATGGAAGAACTTCATGGCTGCCAGCCTGAGTCCAGCAAAGCAGGAAGAAAGGGGAGAAGGAGCCAAACGTGCAGGTGCCCTAGCCATGGATTCGGAGTGGAGATCTCGGACCACCGTGGTGGGTCTAGTTTCCGAAGCCTTCCGACTCACAGCTTGCCGGCGGACAAGAAGCTCCTGCAAGGTAACGAGTATGCGTTCATCAACCTGCTGCAGGAGGTGGTGGAGAATCAGGGCCGCTGGACCCGCGACCGGTGGAAACAGACACATTTAAACAGGCAGAGGAGCAAAGCGCAACCCCCATAGCAGGGAGCCTGCACCCCAGCACAGCTGGAGGGACGGGGGTGGGCCTCACCCTGGGCTACATCTCACGGCTTCCTCAACTTTATCTGTACATACTGTGCTATGGAGAGGCACCAGCCCCTGCTGTGTGAAGGAGGGCTTAGCCAGGGCCACCATCAGAAATGTCTGGACCTCATATTAGGTAAATTCTAATACTTCCCATACTTCTGTCGAATAAAAGATTTTGGCCAAAAGATTCGTAAGCCTATCAGCACGTCAAGGTAGACTCTTCTAGCAGGGTCCTGACTAACCTAATCTAAGCTAACTTAACCTAATGTAAACAAATCTATCTTAAGCTAACCTAACCAAATGAAATGCCATGTAGCAACAATCTCCACC
>JAAGVU020000040.1:22181642-22212828 GCA_011763525.2 Mormyrus iriodes
ACCCGGGCGGAGACGTGAACCCTGATCCCAGAGGTGTGAGGCAACAGTGCTAACCACTGCACCACCGTGCCGCCCATTTATAATAAACATTCTAGATTAAAAAAAAAAACCCACAATAAAGGGTATCACATACAGTACTCAATTTTTCCTTGGATGAGGAACCCCCCCCACCCCCCACAAAATATTGATTCTTTATTAAACAATTTCAAAAGCATCACAACTGATATATGACTAAACTCAGGGATACTATATCTCAGAATGTAACAGAACAGATTCCAGCCCTAAAACTCTCCAATAGGGCCCTGCACAAAGAGATGCGCAGTTTTGCCCTGTGAAAAATATATATGCACCATGAACTCATATCATGAGTTTACCCAAGGATTTTACCAGTTACTATAAAACTAAAAATCACAGTAGTAAATACCGTTTACTCAACACTGACCTACATGCCAAACAAATGCTACTTTTGCAATAGCTCTGCATTCACTCTCCAAGCCAGTCAATCATTTTCATCCTCGCTGTTGTAATCATTCATGAATAGACATGTTTGTGAGAAATTGATTTGTTTTTAACTAATTTCTTCTTTATAAATACTGCAATACTAATCGCAGAAATGGATTTTTCTTTCCAATATCGCGCGTCCTAATTACCAAATATTGGGTTCACAAGTCTCACTAATTGACTGTGAGACGCACGCATTTCAACCAGTTCTCACACCACACCTTGTGTTTCTCACGCTGAGAAGTAAAGGACAGCGCCCACCAAGGTATCCCGTTATATAGAAGTAATGGACGATGCGCAAGCATACGGAGTGGAGTTTTCCACCTAGTTCATAGCTGTCCCGTTCGGGTCAGAGTTAATAACCACCTACCAACCAATCAGAAAATAGCATTTGCTGTTTCCGGGTAAATTCCAAAATTATGTGATCCCGCTACAAACCTGTTATTGCATGGATTCGCACACACGGAGTGCGGACAAGGTGGAAGTGGAAGAGCAAGATCCAATGAATGCGGTAGGCAATTCATGAGGGCTCTCAAGTCTCACGCATTGACCATGACGTACATGCTCCACCCCTAACAGATCTCACTATCTGTTGAAACTTGAGAGCCTCGAAATACTAAATACTACGAGATATTTAACAATATACAATGCAATATTCAACATGGGGTAGAAAAGTGATATGTGGCAGAGCGAAGTACCAGTACGATATACGTTTGCGTATGTGTCGCACTGCGTATGCGTCGGCTCGCGCGAGGTATGTCGCCGGCCTAAATGTCCTGGATGTCGGGGCGGGGCTCCACCACTCCAGCATAACAGCAACGGATGTCCGGGCCCCAGGCAAGTGATATTTTTATCGGGCCCGGTACAGGAGTACCTTCTGTCCCCCCCGATGGCGGCCCTGGGCTCAGCTGATAGAGCCGGCCGAGAGCCCCACGTGGATGATAATCTGCTGCCGGTTCTGTGATTCACAGTGGTAATATTGTCCTTCCTCCACAAGCAGTGTGTGAGGGCGGCCAGTGAATGACAGTGCCTTTTAAAGTGAATTTATTCCGGAATTTATAACATGTTTTAACAGTGTGTGCTTCCACTGTGCTTTGTAAATGCATGAAAGGCAATTCGTGAGTGTGTTTTGTGAATATTTCACGTTATATACCTCTAATACTGGATAATAATGCATGCTTTGTATTCTAGAATATTCATTGTAGCACATATTGAGTTACACAAATCACATGGCAGTGTTGTACAAAAAGTGGAACTCCCCCTCTTCCGTTTTAGCAAGCTACTTTTTTCTGACAGATTACAGAATAGACCAGAAGTGTTTGTACATCTTTTGTTCCTTATAACTATCCAGCACTTGTTACTGGTTTCTCACTGGACACTCAGCTTAACTGCACTTGTACCCAAATTGGTTTCTTGACAGTTGTATACTGGTTACTCATTTGTACGTCGTTTCGGACAGAAGTGTCTGCCAAATAAATGAACTTTTGTTTTCGAGCAAAGAAAATTTCTTCTGGTATCAGAAGTGAAGTTCCTCTTAAATGCATGTGATCAAAGTCATCCTGGAGGAAGCTGGAACTTCAGAAGCACATTCTGGAAGTCTGTAATGGATCTGTTGTTGGCTACACATAGTTTACAGCTAAAGACAGTAATTTGATTTGAAGAAGTACTTTGATACTTGGTTTGATTACTGATGACAAATTTCTGGGTACAATTTCATTCAGGTCCTATAACAATTGAACAGAATCCTGGAAAGTGATAGTTAAGTGATTAAGGAAGATCATCAAGGTTTGCATCTGTATCTTCACGTGGTTTGAGATCCATCACACCATAGTTCATGTTAGGGAGAGACTGTTTTGTGAAGTATCCAAAAAACTTAACACTAGGCTGCCAGATACCTAAGAAGGATGTTTATTCTTAAAAATATTCACACCTATCTGGACCAGTAGATTTGCCACTATCTGAAATTTAAAAAAACTTTCACGACATGCAGTTCTTACAGTCTTAATTTAATCTGAACATAAAGCTGTCACCAGTACAAACAGTATATTTTATATTCAAAGATGTAACACTAATAATACTCTCTCCTGGTGTCACATGCTGGTCCCTTTTCTGCCTGCCCCCTCCCATCCAGAATCACATGCCCTCCATGTCAGTGTTGTCACTCCCTGACGTGTTGTCCAGGTCAAACTCTTGATTTTCCTTGCCAGTGGTCTTTGACCTCACTGCACGCTGTCTGTTGGTCAAGAGGAAAGTAGAAATATCACTGCTGTACATGTAAACGCACCTAACAGTCACACATACACTGTACATTCATTTCAATTACCAACCTCCTGTAGTTGAAATTTATTATAGGTCTCCTGCTGAGCAGGTGCTTATCCTTGGATTGGACCCTCTCCTGGGAAGGGACTGGAAATTCCCTTGGAAGAGACTGGAAATTCTACATTTGTAATAATATCACAATTTAAAAAACTGGTCTTCCAACCATCAAAATATGGCATGAAACACAACTGTAAACATAATAATGTTCATAAAATTTTCAAAATATTCGGGCTAAGCAAAGTTGCATTCTGTATATCAGGGGTGGGCAACCAGAAAGGGCTGCTGTGAATGTGGATTTTTACTGGAACTCCTTAATAAAATTAACAGTTAGAGAACTGATTGGCTGAAGAGTCCCCACAACTCGGTTTAAGCAGCTGACCAAAAGGGATTTTTTATATTATATATATATATATATATATATATGTGTGTACACACAAACACACACACACACACACACACATACTCACGATATATATAGTTAAATTTTAAAAATATTTTGGTCTCCCATCTCCGTACTGTCAAAATGTCATGTGAAATGACAAAATGCAGGTGTGAATTATTTGCCAGAATTTCTAAAACCATGACATGGTACAGCCTCTGGTCTCCAAGCCCCCTGGTTGTTTACGGTGCCCCTTGGCTGAATACTTAGAAAACCACAGCCGTGGCTAGTTAACTTTTGCTAATGAGTCACCAAGTAAGGCCCCCATCACACGCTTCTCCAGAGCCTCATTTCCTCTTTAGACATCCACATTGGGCCTTCTGTCAGCACCCTGCCCTGCTTTGTGTTTTTCAGTGGTAGCTCTCCTTACAAACAGACTCCTGTACTTCAAGGGGATAGGAAGCAAGTCTTACCACTTGGGAACTGGTATTATCCTGCAGGAGCTGAAACTCACAGAACTCCTCTGAGGTCAGACTCTGCGGTTCCTCACTTGAAGCTGCGGGACAAACAGTTTACAACCACAAACCGCTTACCTAAACTGGACCAAATCTGGAACAATAATGCCAGAAGAGTCCATAAGTGAACAAACTTCACTTATCAAAAGACAGTGTAACACCTTGCCAGGGGCTCCTAGAGGAGTCAGGGTGTCTTCAAATGTCATTGTTTCCAGTACAGCCCAGAGGCAAGATGTTAAGAATACAGGCCACTCACCTGGGCCAGACCGGTCCCTGCTGTCCTCCTCGCTGGTCTGGCTCTTCTGGTGTCAGAAAAAAAAAATCTCAATAATTCTGTTGACTAACGAGTAAGTGCCAGAATCAGCTGGGAACTACTGAGTAAGAGTAAGATATCAGTTACCTCTAGCCAGCTTTGTAAGGGTCCATCTTCAATGTCTGAAGTCTGAAAGTAAAAACATCATATTAGCGACCTACATGGGATGACACCTAGCATTCATGTGAACTTTGATCCGTTAGCTGAAGACCACGCAGATGCTGGGTGTCTGTGAGTGGTTTTAGGGGTCCCAGTCTCACCAGTGGTGGAGATGTAGGACAAATGGTCTGGCGAAGCTTCCCCTCTAGTGAGATGACCTTGCCTTGAGTACGGAACAGCTGGACTTGCAGTTCATCACATCGCTCGCCCAGCTCCCGGATCTGCTTCCGATACTGGTCCTTAGCCTGGAGGTTCTGGCAGTTCTCCATGTGGTACTCCTCTCTGGTACAAATCGCCTACAAGGCAACAGTCCATCCTTAACCATTCTGATGCTCTGGTTACTGGTGATTTCCACTGCTTTTCATACTCTCATGTAAAGCATGCACACCTTGTCCCTCTCCGCTATCACCTCCTCCATCTGTTTCAGGATATCTTCCATCCGCTCACGGTACACCTTGCAGTCTTTCTGAAGCAGGGTGCACTGCAACTCCCACACCTCCTTCTCATTTAGGTACTGGGAACAAAAATCAATCATCCTTGTGACTAGGGGTTCAAGCCTCTCTCCTCACCACATTTAGCCCTCAGGTCCCCAGTCCATCTGTGACACCAGTGGGCATGTCCCTCAGATCCCCAGTCTGTCTGTCACACTGGTTGGTGTGTTCCTCAGGTTCCCAGTGTGTCTGTCACACTGGTGGGTGTTCCTAATGTCCCCAGTCTGTCTGTCACACTGGTGGGTGTGTTCCTCAGGTCCCCAGTCTGTCTGTTACACTGGTGGGCGTGCCCCTCAAGTCCCCACCCTGCCTGTTTTTCTGAAAGGCTGTGTTACCTTGTCCCGGAGTTCCTCAGCGCTGCGCAGCTCCCTCCGCAGCACATAGAGGCTGTTTACCAGCTCCTGGTGCTGTGCATGCCTCTGCTTACAGTACTCCATACACTGGTTTTTCTGCTTGGCCTCTTCTGCTTGTGCTGAACCTGAAGCTGTCTATAAAACAACGGAGGACCATTCCTGAAAGTTACCCAAACAGTGGCCTGCACCCTCAGGATACAAACCAGAGTCATCAAAGCACCATAAGCCTGTGAATTCCATGAAGGCCTCAGTCTGGGGAGAAGGTCTAGGACGCTCCACCTGGATGCAGTTTTCCAGCTCCTCGACTCGGGCTTTAAGAAGGTCGTTCTCCCTCTGCACATGCCACACTGCATCCTGGCTGGGCCGCATCTCCATCGCATGCTTCAGGGTCACTGTTCGCTTGCGCTGAATCTTTGAGTCACTCTCTGCGTTCATCAGACTGTGTTTTAGCCTCTCGATCTACAGAAGATGACATCACACGTTCACACTGCACCACCAGAATAACAAACGTAAAAGCCTGTGTCCCTCCCCCACCATCTCGCATCCATCCAGTAAAATCTTGTGTAATCAGCTCTGACTGAAGTTATCTTGGGGGTGAAGCCTAAATACCAAGCTGATTAAGGGCCAACTGCCATGCGGAGGCAGGGTCACTGACCTCCATCTGCAAGTCCCGGGCGTCCATGAGCGCTTTGCTCTTCTCCTCCATCAGCCTGGTGACGTCACGGAGCAGACTGTAGTTCTCGTCCTTCAGGTGCCTGGCCTCCTCCACCAGCTTGTCTCTCTCCTCCCTCATGCGGCACACACGCTCCTGCTGTTTCTGCAGCTCACTCTCCCGCACCTGCTGCTGCCGGATCGTGTCCTGCTGCGCAGCTACGCGCGCAGACACCTCCTGTCTGCGCAGACGCTCATCTTGCAGGGCCTTCTGTAGGCGAGTCATTTCACTCATCAGGAACTGGGTCAGCCCCGACTCCCCTGCCGTGTCTGAAGGGGACAGGAGGGGTAAGAGGTTATGTCTGTGCCGGGAGGAGACGACCTGCCAGCAGAGCAGGCTGGATGCTCGGGGTGCGAGACTTACCCACTAGTATGGAGAAGACGCGAGCCGGCTCCTTTCCCGTGATCTTGCGGTACAGGTGAGGATAATCCAGCTCCAGGCTTTCCAGGAACGCCACGTAGCCCTTGTGTCCAGTCCTCTGCAGGATGTCCAGCAGCATGCCTAATAGGAAATGCACATGACCCTGACAAGCTGGCCAGGTCAGCACCCGTGGCTCCCAGACGTGAATTTTTGTTTTACTGGGAGGTTCGGGAAAACGTATTAATATTCATAAGAAAAGCTATCTGATTGGCATTCACTGGCTACTCTCATGAATACAAATAAGTTGCCCCAAACCACCCTGTAAAATGAAAATTTGCCTCCCGGACACCCCGCGGGCTGCCTTACCCACTTTCTGGCGCCGAATGACCAGACTGGGGTCGTTGAAGATCTGCTCCTCGTCCTCGCTGCTGAGGACCTTGCACTGGCGCAGGTAGGGTGTGATGCGAGACGGCTCGATAGTCTTAATGAGCAGCACCCTGTAGTCCTCCAGCTGTACCCAGCACTCCTCATCCTCTGTGACGGACATGTTCAACTGAGGCCTTCGGCCGGCTCTGCGGTGACAAACGGGGGCAAGGAGACATGGAGTAAGAGACAAACGAAATACGACAAGCGAAAAACGTAGATAAACACATCCACAAATTATGTAAAGTTCCATTTTTGTTTGAATTTCTCAATTCACTGCCTCGGGAAGACAGAATGAAATTAAGCATTAATATTAAATAATAATAATAATAATAATAATTATAATTATAATATGGAAGCTCATTTCCACCATGTAAAAAATAGTTCAGTTTTCGTTTTAACAAAAGCAAGCCACTGACTTTTAATGTCTAATACACCGGACTCCAACCGCAAGAATGTGCATGGCTGCCTGTGTACTGGACATCAAAAGCAACCACCTGACTTACTATTGTTAAAACGATATTACAGCTGGAAAACTGAATATGGAATATGAGGTGCAAGCTGTGTATCAGAACCAACGTGATTGGTCTAAGATATCTCTTAATTTTGACTCAATTATGACTTAGTATCTCATAATTATGGCTTAGTATCTCATAATTATGGCTTAATATCTCAACGATTTTTTATTTTATGTGGCGGAAACAGGCTTCTGTATAAATAATAATGAAAGTACATGTGAAGCTCAGCTTTTGAGGATGCAGGAACAAAGGTTTGGCTTCCAAGAAGATGACGGCCCGTGTTCCTGAAAGATTCCTTTGTGACAGTCCCTGGACAAAATGCGGTCAATCAAATGTCTGCATCTAGTCAAATGATTAAATGAATTTAACTACAAACCCTTAATTAAGGAAATTTAGCCTAATGATTGTCACCCAGTCCTTGGGGATCCCCAGACAGACCACATTTTTGTTCCCTCCCTGCTCCCAGTACATCTGAACCAAACAATCAAGAACACTGAACACCTGGTACAGGTGTGTTGGGAAGGAACAAAAATATGGCCTATTTGGGGGTCCCTGAGGACTGGGTTGAGAAAGACTGATAGAGCTTGACCATGTTCTAGAACTAGAATACTTTTTGAAGGAATTCTCTGACCCGACACCAATGGCAATATGTAGAGCAGGGTCTGAAACCCTTACAGGGAGGAATACTGCCTGCTTCAAGTAAATCACACAAACAGATATGCTTCAGGAATGACATTGCATCATATATTAAATCATAGCTGAAACAGAGCACATCCTAAGACAGGAAGTGTTATTTCAGTCAGGGCAGAAAGGCACACTGGCAACTTTTATTATAGCATAATGTAACTGACAACATTAAAATAATTTCTATTAAAAAACTGTATACATATCCTGAAGATTAAACAAATTCTTAAAAAGGTCCCTGGCACTTAATCAGAAAACTGTTAGCCCTTGTGTATTTTACTTATTCCATTCTAAATTCTAGAATTTATAGAATTTAAAAATAACACAGGGGTTATAGCCTGCTTAAGGTCAATGAGCAGTCAAACAGAAGGATGCGAGCACCCCGTATGGGGGGGGGGGGAGTTCGTGACAGCTTACAACACAGGGAATCTTCTACATTACCTGCTCTGTTCATTTGTAATGTTTTTCAGTTTGATTTCTGTTACAGCAAACAGTTTTACTGATTCCGCAGGGTGGATCGGACAACACCGGCGAGTCACTCCTCTCCCTTCATGTCACAGAGCAGAGAAAACAGTGGGAGAAGAATCAAAGCAGAGAAAAAGTAGGTCCAACTTACTTGCTATAGCGGGAAGCACCCTTCCTTTGGCCCTGTGAAAGCGGCCCTCAGGTCCCGTATGAGGGAAAAATGGCGACTTTGTACAGGGAACCCACAGCTGGCCCAGGGACACCTCCAGAGTGCTGTTCTGGCCAGAACTGTGGGCTAAAAGCCCTTCGCTCTGCTTTTTGAAAAGCAAATAGCGGAAGCCCCAGCTGGGAAGAGCAGCTGCTGGCCATTACCATAAAGATTATAGGAAGTTCCTCTCATCCGGCCGGGGTGATGTGGCAACGACTGGTAACGCGATTGCGCTTTGCGGCCACTGATATTACGAATGGTGAGAGTGATGAGAATCAGAGCGCACCTGGTGGGGGGGGGGCAGACTGCTCTTCTATGTTCAAGCAAAGACAGCACTGCTAGTCTAACATTCCCCAACACCAAAGAAATAAGGAACTGTCCTTACACCCAATTTTAAATCATCAATATTCCATAAGCACATATGCAGAACAGGGTTTAATCATATTTAATAAAGAAATATTTCAAAGTAAAAACACTTTAATTCAAATTTAAACAATTCAAAAAGTCATTTTAACAGATCAACAGAACTCAAGAAAAAAGCTGTAGAATAGAGAAGACAATAAAACATATATACAATTTAGTTAAAGGCTCTTGAATTCACGACCACAAGTCAGGTTCCACTGGAAAATAAACATAACTGGAAACAACTAACAGGAATCGTAACCACTCCCGCAAAGGCACCTTGATGCTAATTCAACAAGCTCTGTATAAAGACATATATTTTTAACGAGACCATTAATACAAAGTGATCCTACGAACAAGGTTCATAGTGCTTCATTTGTTTCATGCTGTCATCCTGGACACCAAAAGGCAGAATGGGGCCATCAGCCACATCCCGAGCACTGACAGCATCACAGCATCGGCCCCCTCCCCCTCGCTGCTGCTCCCCTATAACTTCCTGAGGCCCCTTCGTCGCCTCCGGGTGGATATTCCAGTGAATGTGCCTGGCTCTTCGGCTTCAGCGGTGCTCAGTGGGGCACTCTGCTGGACAGCACACAGAAACATCAGAGTATCACAAACAAAGGAAAGATCAGGCTTTGGGAATGACTGCAAATGATGGACAGACTGCTCAAAGGGAAATGGGTGGCTTGATTCCTAGGGACAGTGAAGAAGGTGTCAAGTCTTTATCGGTATCTGTAAACTACAGAGTGAGAATGAGAGAGTGTGCGAGTGTGTGTGCCGTGCGATGGACTGGGATCCTGTCCATCCAGGGTGTACCCCTGCCTTGTGTCCTATGGTGCCTGATATAGACCCTAACCAGGATACGTGGTTGGAAGATGGATCAATGAATCTATTTCTTGAAAAGATTCGAGGAATTCCTATTTAGCAGGAAACATATTATAAGCAAAATAAGCAACAGGGTCCCAGTTAGACCAAATAAGTCACAGGAATGTGGGAACACCTACAGTAAACACAGGTCACCAAAGAACCCTGTTGGTTCAGCTATCATTCCAAAGCCAGACTGACCGCTCCAGGTCCTATAAGGTCCAACCTGCAGTGCAACCAGGACGGTCTCCAGAGCGTCAGGCTATTTCTCGCTGCTGTGGTTCTCACACCAAGCAGGCACAGGGTAATCTACAGGAGGTGCTGCAGACAGCAGACCCTGATGCAAACCCTAACAGGTTTGAGGCCATCTTAAAACAGACATGAAGAAGGCACTGGACAATCACCTCGACCGATCCGAACTCTGTATTGCCATCTGCTGGTTTTTCAAAGGTTTCGACCTCCTTCCCAGCCTCCTTCTCCACCTCCTTGGCCTCCTCCTCGGCTTCACTGCTAATATCAGAAAGTAAGTCGGAGGACTTTGGCCTCTTGAGAGGGTGAACTGTGGCCAGGAAAGCAGGTAAGGTGAAGCAGGCCAGGAAACGAGCCTTCAAGAGCAGGTAGGCAGGATTTCCACTCAGCCTCTCTGCAACCAGTTTGCGGACCGCGTCCAGCCGAGCCTCCTCATCGCCTTTTTCTCTGGAGGAGCCCACCAGCTTCAGGGCATTGCACTCCAGGGCCCTTTTGCGCTGCAGGAGAGTCGTCAGGGTCGTCAGGCTGCTGACGAACGGAGGCAGGTAGGGCAGCGTGACGTCCAGCTGGGGGAGCTTCACCCCTCCTGTCCCTTTTGTCCACTCCATCACCTGAGACTCCTCCTCAAGGAACATGAGGCTGTAGTCCAATGAAAGAGGCGTGGCTCCAGGGCTTTGGTGCGGAAGCGGGGTCACCTTGACATGGCTGGTGCCAGGCTGCAGAACCTGATCAGGGTTTTTCTGAGGTGGGGGTACAGGCAGTGGGGCTTTGGACGGAGCAGTTACAGGACCACTGGGATGGAGCAGCTGGATAAAAGGTAGGGCCTGCGTTTGATGCTGGACAGGATTTTGGCCTGCAGGAAGCAATGCCATGCTGGTTTGTGCTGCAGCTGGTTTGGGAGATGAGCCTGGAGCAGGTGATCGGGGGCCAGACCCGCACATTTCCACAGGCTTGCTAGAGGGTGGACTCCCAGTCCCTGCTGCTGGAAAGGCTGTGGTCACCCCAGGGGACCAGATGGGTAGGGTTAGGGGGGCGAGACTAGGCCCTCTGGATGCGTCCTTTACCTGCAGTAATGGCTTCGCACCAGGCGTTAATCCCAAGGAGACCTGCTGGTTCACGATGACAGGAGCAGGACTTATGACTCTGCCAGCAGCCAGTGGCATGGCCAATCTGTTCAAAGGCAGAAGGCCGGTGGGGGTCATGACCCAGGTGAGCGGTTTTGAAGAGGCCTCGGCCTTGGGTAGCAGAGGCTGTGGGCTGGCTGTCTCCTTCTTAGCTGTGGGCTGTTTTCTTTTTGTTCTAGCCTTGTTGGCCAAGACCTTCTCTGTGGTCTTGCGAGCGCGTTTCTTTGGTAGGGTGTCCTCCTTGGCCTCCACCACCCTTGCCACCCCCTCTCCAGTACTGAGCTGTGGAGGTGGCCCAGGGAACACCTCTGGCAGTAGCACCTGTGTAATGAGCACATTCTGGGGCACCATGAGACAGGAAACAAAGGCCTGGTTCTTCTCCTGGCAGCGTTTCTTGTACAGCATCTCGGCTACAGTGTGCGGCTGAAACCTTTTTCTTCTGAGCCGTGGTGGTGGGGCTGACATGAACCAATCAGGGAGAAACAAACTCTTATGTTAGATGCAAGACATCTAACAATAAGCACTTAAAAGAGACATTTTGTCAAAAGCAACAATTGTTTACCTTGAGCAGAGGTTCTGGGCCCCTGAAAAAAGAGAAACATTGGGACACTTCAAAGAAAAACTACACAGAATGTTTGCCCACATACTAGCTACTAGCTAATCTTAATGGCTAGTAAGATTGGGCCCATCAGTTAACTTGATTAAGTGTGTCAGACAACAGATCAACACAGCTCACCACAGTCCGTTTCTTCTCAATGACCTTTTTACAACCTTCTGCATCGATGCGAAGAACCTGTTTGAGGTCAGAATAGCAGAATGGTGGTTCACATGCTACCAGGTGGCATTTTATTAACGAAAGGCAGGTTTCACACTGGACCACAACTCACGCTGAGCAGGAGTTTGAAGACGGGAGTGCTGGAAAGTCCTATGGCTTCGCCCTTCACCCGCACAATATTAGCTGCAAAGAACAGAAAAAACACCTTGCACAAACTCATGTCCACCTGAACTGAAAATCAGATCTGTGTCTGAAGATGGCATGAGCTCCAGTGCGGTGTTTCCCAATCCAGTCGTTCGGTTATCTGGCGGGGAGCTCGGAGGGAGCAAACACAGGGACCGTCTGTGCGTCCCTGAGGACCGGGCTGAGAAACACTGCTCTAGTGAGTCATCTCACCATGTCAGTCATCCACCCCACGGCCTTGTGTATACCAGAGACCCCAAACCCTAGATACCCCATTTCCGGTTCATATCTTACCAACAATCCATTGGCTCTTACTCAAAGGAAGCAAGACGTCTTATACCCCACTGCCTAAACTCAACTCTTGTCGTGTCACTTTTGTGACAGATATTTTAAACTTTGATTTTTGTTATTCTGAAGGCACAGACACAGCAGCGCCTATAGAAAGCTGCGATTCGTAAGGGGGCTCTGTGCTCTTTTCTGATGCCCAGTTTATCAGTAGACTATTACCCTGTGCACTACATTTATTTCTGAAAACAGCAGACCAACGTAGCAGCTGGAAGCCTGCTTAGGTAAAGCGGAGCTCTGAGCAGGCAGCACAACAATATCGAGCCACACACCTTCTCGGTGCCTCCCTGGCTCAGAGCCGAAGGGTATCAGCATGTTGCCCATCCAGGGCAGGATGGCCACCAGCAGCTGGCTGTTCATGAATTTGCTCTCTTTGGCAGCAGAATGAGCGCTGGATTGCTGGTCTTTCCTGCCTGCTACTGCCCCCGGCAGACAGGTCTTCTGCTGGAATGAAGACGGAAACCAAACACAGACGGCCATGAACGAAACACGCAAGACTGACATCACACGACATGTTAGGACACAAAGGAACTTCAAACAAATAAAAATGTTCATAAAACAAATCCTTACTGGTTTCGATGCAGAGCTTCCAGAATGGCGTATTAGATTCTTCACCTCACTGAGAGACACTCGAATCATTTCATTTTCAAACTGGCTTTCCTAAAGAGATATCCATTCATTAGGGCAGTAAAGGAGGTAAACCGGTCTGTGGACGTCAAAGGGTTGGGAACACTACAGGGACCAGTGCGTCCATTTACCTTACACAGAGACACAGCCTGGGTGACAAAGCGCTTCATGTCTTTACTTGAGGACTTTGTATTAAATGGCTAATCCAAAATGGGGAAAAGGTTTCATGAGAATTTTACAAAATGACCACTGCATGAATACAGTGACATGCCCAGTGAGATGAAATGATGAGATACAATGGCGTTCTCCTATACTGATTAAAAAAAAAACATTATTCACCTAGCAGGAGGGAAAAAAAAAACGGCTGAATTCCCTGAACAGAAATGGGTGTGATTTAGGGATAAGGTGGCTTAGCATTAGCGGCTAGGTGGGGTGCAAGGCTACCGCAAGCTCACAGTGCTCTTAGGAAGGCTGGAACTGCAGTACCTTCTCTGGTGGCTGCGTGGAAGACTCTACTTCCATGATGACCTCTAGGGGGCAGCCCCGCTTGTCCAGAATAGTGCTTCGAACTCCCACGGGCTCGTGCTTCCCGGCCACACTGTTTTGTGAGCGAATGCGTCCCAACTTAGACTTGCCCTCTGCCTCCGTCTGCTGGCTGCCCAGGTTTCTCGGAGTGGCTCGCACGACCCCCGGTCTCAGCAGTGGCATCACTTTGGGCACCCACTCGTCGATCTTTGGCTGGACATATTTGTCCCGCACGTCGGCCTCCTGGAGGTGCTGAAGTGGTGCTGGTTCATCCTCACTATCCATATAAACCGGCTCCTCTCCCTCTCCCTCCTCTTCCTCAGAAGCAACACGATCCAATTCTTCCCTCTTCTTTATCGTTCGTCTTCGTTTCCTTCCCCTTCGTCTCTTCCCTCCTGTGGATTTTCTATTTCTCTTTACCTTGAGTGGTCAAACGAACAGCATCATGGGGCGATGGGAAATTCATGAAGACACATTTACGGAGATGTGACAGCCTCGGAGTAAACCTTTACCTTAACTCCTGATATCAGTTTCCACTTCTGTAAACACTGACTGTCAATCCTGTTAGGGATCTCTGAAGCGATCTTAGCCCATCGACCTACATATGAAACAAACATGTTATGTATGAAGTGCCCAGGTCACCAGAATGGAGTCCTACACCTGCAGCACTCGTACCTGCACCGTACTTTTCCACCAGTCTAATTAACATGGATTCCTCTTCCTGGCTCCATCGTCCTTTCTTCACATCTTCCCTCAAGCAGTCCAGATACCTGAAACAGCACGCACTGATCACTCTTCCCTCTTTTGGCCTGGGATACCGTTGCGGGACCTTTGCACTGGCTCCTCCCTTTGCACAGAGCTCATTCTTACCTGTCCCTGCACTGCCCATCATTCCGGCCCGGCACCTCATTCCGTATCTTCCACCAATCCCGCACACCAAACTTTGCAACGGCCTTCAATAACATCTATGTCAGAGAAGTGGATGAGAGTGTCTTTAATGAAAATCTCAGGGAGCATCTAAATGGAGGTTGTTTTCAGTTGCACAGGGACATGCTTCATTTCAAGCTGAAACAAAAACCGCTCTGTACCTCATCCTCCTCCTTGGTCCAGTGGCCTTTCCTGAGTGTCGGGTCTAGAACCTGTGTCCAGCGATAAATGAGCTGGGCAGCCTCCCGGCCCTCCATGAAGTATGAAACTGTAGAAGAAGACAGAAACCCAAGTACAGCCTTCACAAAACCTCTGTTGACACTGTCCAGGTGAGCTTCACCAGTGAATTTTAAATGGATGCAGGCTACTTACTTTGGGTGTACGGAATGAAGTTTCCAATCCGCATTTTATCCACCAGGTCACGTAAGACCTCATCCTCCTCCTTGCTCCACCCCCTCTTCTTGAAGTTCTTGTTGATGTAACGCTGATGTGTTTGAAGGCACATGAAGGCGGTCCTGTTGGTCTGAAGGAACAAAGTTCTACCGTTAAGAAGCTCTCCATTTCCCTGATCTTAACACAGCCGGGGAACACAGATATGAAGTCTAAAAGGTCAGTCTGGGATTTTAATTTTGTTCGCAATGGGCACGGTAAAGGTTCTGAGGACTTTCACAGAGCTCTGCTATTCATAGTCACTCACCCCAAGATCCTCTGCAATCTGGTCCCAGTGGCAACTCTGGTGCTGCTCCACGATGCTCCTTAGCTTCTCAATCTCCTCCTCCTTCCAGCAGGACTTATTAATGGATGGGTGAAGGTAGTTCTCCCAGAACCTCCTCATGTCTTGAGCAGAACGGGTGCCCTCAAACTAGGCCGACCCAAAAGAAAAAGAAATCCCTAAAGTCTCCTCAGGAGTTAAAGAATTCCTTGCACTTGTTTGGTTAACTGATGTTTCAAATCAAGGGGGGGGGGGTGCAGAGTAGTACATACATCGACATTTGAGATTTTTTCCCAGTCATGGTCATCATGGCAACGGCCAGCCAGCTGTTCCTCGTTCATGGCACTGCAGACCCAATGGCATGGAGGTCATGAGTCACAGGAAAACTTCATAGAAGCAGCAGTTGTTGACAGAAATGATAGTCCACTATTACCTTATATCTCCCATTTCCTTCTCTATTTCATTGATTTGCTTCTGGATGATTTGCTTCTCCATTTCATTAGCTTTGGACATTTTCTCTGTCAGGTAATCCACCCTATAGAGCGAAGAGAGGCCGTCATAGAGAAAAAGTTACACCTGCTGTAAGCCCGCGGATCTCAGGAGAGAAAAGCTGAAGAAACCCAGCAAACTGTGCATGACTTTGACCTCCGCGTAGTAAGGGGAACAGAGAATACACAAACAGAGGGAAACAACATGTGTAAGTTCGAAAGACAGCTAGCGCTAGATTCAACCCCTCAGAGCTGTGTGGACATCCCCTTTCCCATGAGCCTCCCCTGTCCCATTTGCCACATATTGTCTGTTCCAACTCCAGCAGTGTAAAAGCAGTTTACAGTTCTACAAAGACAAGTTACTGTAGAGGTGGTAATGGCCATCATAATGTATTCCCTGCTCTCATTCAAATATTAAATAATCTAATCATAAAAATGCCTTCAAAACAGGAGATCCTCATGTTTGGGAAAGCTATATTGTAATAACTCCAAAAAAGTCTGTCCAACTCTTCAGCAGGCTGAATACCACATCTGTGCAGCTCGTCATCACTGAGCAGCGATCTTTGCTGAGGACACTGTCCTTGGTCTCACAGAGCTATGAAGAGATGAATCAGGAGTTACTCACTTGGACAGTTTAGGCTGTAACAGGCGCTTCATGGCATCGTTGACCACGGACTTGAGCAGCAGGCTCTTCTGCCAGCCCTCCCCTGAAACAAACCAAAGGGTCCTAAGCCCTTGGAGCTCTGACCGCTCCTGTGTGCATCAAAGTATTCATTTCCCCCACAACATGAAGGGTACTTTCAATGAAAGACTTACACCTTTGTATTTTCTTGAAATCAAAACACATTGTGCCCTTGTTCATCTTGTCTCTGGTTTCTGAATTAGCAGGTGGACCCTGATAGGACAGATGTAAAGAGGTGCTGATAGGAAGATCATTACATAAGCCAAACAGAACAGCTATTATGAGAACAATGAATAGAAAGCATTCTCATATGCCTGCTTTTGAAGATAACGTTTTTAAAATAATGTGGACAAGTTATGTACTATTAATTCATTCTTACAAGGCCGGTAACTTTGTCCTTGAAGTACGGTTTCAAGAAGTTCCCCATGAAGAGCTTCTGTGGGCCTACTCCAGAGGAGCCTGGCTGTGGAGCAGAGCCAGAAACCTGGGCCATGACCTCTCTCTGTGGACACAGAAGCACGTCAGAGCTGAAATACCTCAAACATCGAGGCACAGACTAAGTTACCTGGTACTTGTAGTACAGAGAACATCGTCTACTCTTTGCATGGCCAGGAAAGACTGTCAGAGAAGGTATTCATCACGCTAAACCTAATGAATCTGATGGATAAACTAGGTGAACTGCAGCCAGTTTTTCCAAAATCACCAGTACCTACAAATCTGCCCTATAATCTGGTTTTGGTACTTCTGTAGGTGTGCTGACCGGATGCAGGTTATGCAAGAAAAACAATATGAATACATTTAAGCACACATCTCTCTCTCAGACTTCTGAATACATGTATGACCCATACGCAGATCATGAAGAATCTCATGTAGGTCACAGCTCTATTCACCTATTATAGTAATAAAATCGAAACTATAGTAATTAGAACTTAAATATTAATGTCTATCTCAACCCTGTAATGTTCAGTCCGGAAGATGCAGAAGCTGGACTGAGTGGGGCAGCAAGTGCCTCTAAGAGCAGGACTGTCGTTTCTCCACAAAACAAGGGTGCTTGCTTTCAGTACATCTAATGCCCACTGTAGTATTCAGCATTGAAATATTTTCACATTATGGGGAATTTACACTTGTTCCACCATGAAAATGAAAGTAACATTATGGAGTATCGCAAAGACGCTCGTGACTGACGCTGCCATCCCCCGCCAGCCCCAGCTCTCACCTGATGCTCCTGGTTTTCACGCAGCAGTCGCTCAAGTTTAGCCAGCTTCTCCTCCAGGATCTTCTGGTACACCAGATTCATCTGCAGGCATGTTTCCACGGTCTGCGGCAGGTTCAGCTCCTCACTGCTGTCATCCTCACTCTGGCACACAGACATTCAGACACATGTCTGTGATGGGGACTTACCACAGACAGTCGGATTTGTACTGGGAATAAAGGTGCTACTCACACTGTCTGTAGCATCTCCAGCTTCATCATCATCATCATCATCATCTGTTTGAGAAGAACATAAAACAAACTGGTAATTATTCAGTCCTCATTAATAGCTTGATACTAGACACCCCATGGATCGGGCTGAGTACCACTCACTTCTATAGTCGTTTTATGCTTCCATATCCAACGCCAAGACCACCTACTACCAAGAAAAGATCATGGCCACCACAGACCCTTTCAATTCTCCACTTACAAAGCCCTCATTCTTGTCCAAAACTTTTGAATGTGCTGTCCTCAGGCATGTCTCTAAATTTCTCATGAAGAACAGCCTTCTCGACCATTGCAGTCAGGCTTCAGACTTGTAAACTTGACGAATACTGCTCTCTTTGCTGTTGCGGATACTCTGAGAGCCGCAAGAGCTGCATCCTGACCATCTGTCCTGATCCTGTCAAAACCTCTATGTGGCCTTTGACACAGTTAATCACCAAATCCTACTCCAATATCTCCAAGACTGAACTTCTTGTCTTCCCTGCCAGCCCTGCCATCCATCATGACATCACTGTTTAGCTTGGATCATCCACGCTATCTTCATTAAAGTCTGCCAGGAACCTAGGGGTCATGACAGACAACCAGCTGTCCTTTGCAAAACACATAGAAATGCTCTCCCGATCTTGCAGATTTACCCTGTATAACATCAGGAAGATCAGGCTTTTTGTGTCTGAGTATGCAGATTAGCTTCAAGCCCAGACACTTGTTACCTCACAACTAGCGTACTGCAACTCTCTAATAGCAAGTTTGCCATCTTGTGCTATCAGACCATTGCACAGTGTGGCAACACGTCTGATATTGTCAGCCAAAGCATTCTCATGTGGCATCCCTCGGTGTCTCTCTACACTGGCTCCCTATTGGCACTTGCATCAAGTTCATGTCCTTGGTGCTCGCTTACAGGTCCATTAATGGACAGCCACCCATCTTTATCAAAAGGTTCCTCACGACCTATGACCCATCTCACCCCCTTCAGTCAGCAAACCAACGCCACTTGGAACTCCCTTCAACATGCAAGAAGTTTCACTCTAGATGGTTCTCTTGTGTGGTTCCCCAATTGCACAATATGCTATCAAACCATGTTTGGTCATCAGACTCTCTCTTCACCTTCAAGAAACGCCTCAAGACCCATCTGTTTCACGAATCCTGGAATAGTCTTATTGGGTTCTTGCTTTGTTAGAAGTTGGTGTGCGGTTCCTGCTCCAAATCTGCTTATACCTCTACCTGGGCATTCATTGGAAGCTCAGCCTAGCTGCACTTATGTCTAATTGACTCCTTGACAGTATGTACGTTTGCAATGTACTATTTGCCTCACTTGTATGTCACTTTGGACAAAAGCATCTGCTAAATGTGTAAAATGTAAATGCAAATAGATTTACATTACATTCATTCATTTAATTATGGCAGGTAATACATCACAATTTCAATAATATGACAATGGAGGATCATGAATACCCAAGCACCTTTTGGCCAGGAATGCTGATTCTTTATTACCTTGAATCTCCACACATGAGGCATCTGGTCCAAGAGTCCTCTCCAGGTCCTCAATCTCCCTCTGGATTCGTTCCCGCTCAGCCACAATGTCCTCTTGGACCTGGGGCTAGTGAAAGGATGCTTTCCTATACAGTTGCCCCTCCAGATGCACAAATTTGACATTCACCGTTTCGGTTATTCGTGAGTTGGCCGTGAACAACTAAATAAGAATATTTCTGGAGCTTGCCAAAAGATTGCAGAAACTCACATACGACACGTAAGCCAAAAAAAAAAACACTGAAAATTATTTGGATCATCATATAATATATAAATGTTAGGGTAAGTGCATAATATATATAATATATATTTTCAGTGCCGTTAATTTAGCATTTTTACTAATGGGTCCAAAATGTGCTCCATGTGCGTACAGTAGTAACATTGTACCTACAGGGGCATAATTTAGATGGTTTGTATATTACATTAAAAGGTCTAGACAGAAAATGACAAACTAATTTGACATGCAAATTGTACAGTACACAATTGTTTGCTTAGAAATTGGCAATACACAGACCTTTTATGTTATCATTCAGGCTAGCAGACTGTTATGGGTTGAGATTAGGGATGCCAAAGTATTATTTGCGAATTTTCAAATTCGGAGGAATCTTGTGCCCCTAACTCTCCTGAATGTGAAAGGGTTCCTGTACACCTGCAGGAAAGACCATCTTCTTGAGAGCATATTCAGGCTGTTCTTACCATGACAACCTGCCCCTGGTTATTGCCCTCTGATTCATCATCTGAAAGCAGACAGATGCAGAAATATCATGACAAGACTCACCACCCTGAAAGACATAGTTTAAACAGTGAAGTATCTACATTTAGACAGAAATCCTGCCGAATCTCTCTGGTCCACATCTCAGCCTTATTTAGGTACTGAAGACAATGTATTCATTGTCATAAACAATGAAGAGAAGAAGAGAAAACCAGAAAGGAGATTACTATCTGCAAACATGATGCTAGGGGTACTTCAACAGATTCTTTAACTCCCCCTAGAATGACAACAGCACCCCAAATCACCCCCAAGACATCTTCTCAGCTTTATGTAAATTTTAGTGCAAACTGTAAATGCTGAAGTCTCGCTGAATCATCAAGCACCAGATAACACCTTCAAGGGGCGCTGCTACTAACTGACCGTCTGACAGGTCAGAACTGGACAGCGGTTCATCGGTGGCGCTTCCCAGCGGAGCTAGGCGGCGCTGCAGTACTTCTATCTGCCGCTGGATCTTCTGCTGCTGTGCGATGAGCGGGTTCGAGGCCATGATGGTGCACCTGATAGACACAGCGCTGTCACCAGCTGGCATAACACGGTGCCACAGGCAGACTGCGCTTCCTGAACCGGCCATATGCAAACCAACGATCGCGCTTTCCCTTACAGTAATAACTATCATGGACATTTGTCGTGAATTTATAGTCAATATCTTTTACGATGCCCGCCATAACCTGCACTGCAGGTCCGAAAGAAAGCACAGCCTTCACTATACGGTATGCTAGCTCTTAGAGAAGTTAGCCAGACACACTCATTCCTTATACGCAGTTACGGAGTCAGTTATTAAAAGTAAAACGAATATGTTCGCAAATACTCGGACATTTTCCCGTCCCTGTTCCTTAATAGTACCCAGTTTTGCCGATGGTCAGCACTGATCTTTTTCGGCATGTTACCCTCAAGGTAGCTACTAGCTAAATGATACTAGGTAATGCTTTCATTCAGTGGAATACATTTCTCATTTAAAATTGTCCATACAATACCTTCATCTATTAAAAATCCGTTTTAATAAAAAGAAGTATGTAAAGTCCACGGGTACGTTTACGAAATACCCATAATGCAATCGGTATGCAAAATTTAAAGTTGCGTGTCTTACCCACAATGCACCAGTACTCACATTTCGAGGGCGGAGAGAAGTATTGCTGTGGCCGGCAGTCTCTCTCCTGTTAGTTGTGGTCCGCAGGCTGAGCACCTACTGATTTCATTTTCGACATAGAAATTTAAGTTCTTCGCAGAGTTTTATACCGGGAGAGGGAGATTATACTCCGTGTAGGCAATCTGTCATTTCCCGCTGAATATCTTGCGAACGATACCATGACTTATTCAAGAAATCCCTACTGGTACCAATAAGATGTATCTTATTTAGATGTGTTGACAAACTTTAAGTACTGTCCTTCGTTTTGTTTTTATCTGGGATTCTTATACTTACGCAATGCCTAACACATTGGCAAAACAACAGCATATTGGCTACCCCCAAAATTTGCTTAACACTACTGCATATTTTTACCTTATAGACCTAAACCTCTAAGAAGTTGAGTTCCAACAGACTGCAGGTTTGTCATTTATAACGGAAATGCTGTTTGGCACCGACGCTGAAAAATGTATGACTATAAATAAATTCCTCGAAATATTGCTGCATTTCCTTTATATCACTGGATGCCCAGATGGAACTCATATTCGCATCAGTAAATGAAGGACACTATGTAAACAGGAGATGTTTACATCACATTAATGTGCAGTTAGTGTCTGAGCACGTTGTTCCAATTCAAAGCTTTATTTCCCAATGTTTTGGCAGAGCCTGCATGTGTTCATTCTCAAGATGATATAATTATATTCAGTGTCCAAGCATAATAGCCGGGCACTGTCCACGACTCAGGGAATATGCATTGCTGAGGTTTAGTCTGATGTATGTAGCGTCATGCCACCCCCCGTTTGCCGCAGACTCTCTCGGTGCTTCTCACCCGTTATCCCCGGAGCGCTAAACCGCCACGTCTATAGATGGCAGCACTCGGAAATGGAGCCAGCGCTAGGGAGCTCGTAGTTCATTTTCTCACAGTCGTTGACTTGCTGTCAGCGTGGGTGACATTGGGGTCACTCTAGAACCGGCTCCAGCTCTTTCCTGGTTGTGTGATGTGTTTCGCCGTCTCCCCGCTCCAGCGGTTCCGCTATTAAATCCAGCTTTTTTCTGTCCGAAGTTTGTGGTAACCCTGGCGGAGATGGCCGGCTTCTGCAAGTCCTTACTGCGCTCGGCAGGGTACCGCACGATGGTGCGGCTGGCGTCTCCGAGGGTCGGCCGCGACGCAGACCGGGGCGCAGCCGCGGCGGCCGGGATGTTCGGTCACTTATGCGGCAGAGGTCCGCAGCCTTGCCGCCGCCCCCTCGCTGTCTCCCTGGGGGAGCCCGTGTCCCTGCGCGCTTTCTCCACCGAGGTATTGTGAGGAATATGCAGTAATGTCATCATAAATGTACTTCCAAGCTGTACGCTAATGTGCGTGTAACTCGCTATAGGCAGGGAAGGAGGAGGAGGAGTACCCCCCTTTACCGGAGTACAATTCAAGCAAACAGCCAAAGGATAAGGAGGTCTTTATAGTCTTTGCAAAAGGCCTGCCCTGGTCATGCACGGCCGAAGATCTCCTCGTATTTTTCTCAGGTGACCTGTCTGGGGACACGGCATTTGCACCCCACTGACAACAGAGAGTGGGTTACGTCTAAGCACTGAATTCAGGTGAAGCGGTAAAAAGTTTTTGCTCTGTTTCCCAGACTGCAAGATCCGTGATGGGGTGAACGGCATCCATCTGATGCAGAAGGAAAACGGGCAACCTAGCGGTAAAGCTTTTATTGAGATGGAGCGCAAGGAAGACCTGCAGAGGGCGCTAAGGAAGCACAGACATTATCTTGGCCCGCGCTACGTAGAAGGTTTGTATGTCTTTTATAGATCCTGTATGAGGTGCCTTGTATATACATCATAATGTGTATGAGCAGGGCATAATTATGTAAGGGTGTCCTGTTAATTGTTTACTTAGGACTCCCCTATTCTTAAATGTACTTTTACAATATACATCAATGCGTAACACTATCCATTTTGTATTTTGATGTGGTACCCAACCACTGGTCACATCTCCTCCGTCAAACTATTAAAACTGAACTTTATGGTCACTAACGTAGCTCCTGAATCGGGTCTTTGCTTCCCCCAGTAAAAGAAGCATCGGACAGTGACATTGAAGGCCTACAGGTAGCCTCAGCTCAGCCCCAGGCCCAGGATGGCGTGGTTAAACTCCAGGGCCTTCCATACAGCTGTACCAAGGAGGATGTCATCCAGTTCTTTTCAGGTTGGGAGTTCATCCCTACAGAAGTAAAAGCCATGTGTTGATCAGCCACGAGCAAACGGCACTTTGCTCTCCGTAGGTCTGGACATCATTGAAAATGGCGTGACGTTTGTCCTGGACAAGAGAGGGAGAAGTTCAGGCATCGCTTTTGTGGAATTTGCGTCTCCGGAAATGGCAGATCTGGCTCTACAGAGGGACCGAGAGGAAATAGGAAACAGGTAGGCAACCATGCTGTTAGCTTTACCCGATCAGCTGCAGCATCAGTCCCAGGGGCCACATTGCGGTCTGCTTCTTCTCAGGTATATCGAAGTGTTCCCAAGCAGAAAGAGTGCCATGCCGTCTCGATATGGCAGCTGGGGAGCGCCCTCTACAACCTCCCTCTCTGACAGCGCTAACTCCCAAGACAACTGGATCGGTGAGCGTAAAATGCCTTCCTTTGGTTTGATGGCAACCCAAACATTATATTAGAAGTTTTGTTTTTTTAAGGTAGTCAATACTGATTTAATATTTATAATAAGTGAGGTAGTGAGTGAATTTTTATTCTTCATGCATATGTCTGTCTTTCTGGTATGATTCTTCCTGATAAACCCACCCTTCGGAATGCATAGAAATATTGTGAACGCTGACTCTGAAAGGGAACTTTGCCCCTGATCCAGTTCTTTAATTCCCCCAGTTACGGAAGCATCAGACAGTGACACCGAAGGCCTACAGGCAGCCTCAGCTCAGCCCCCGGCCTGGGATGGCGTGGTTAAACTCCGGGGCCTTCCATACAGCTGTACCGAGGAGGATGTCATCCAGTTCTTTTCAGGTTGGGAGTTCATCCCTACAGAAGTAAAGGCCATGTGTTGATCATCCACGAGCGAATGGGACTTTTTGCTCTCCGTAGGTCTGGACATCATTGAAAATGGAGTGACGTTTGTCCTGGACAAGAGAGGGAGAAGTTCAGGCATCGCTTTTGTGGAATTCGCGTCTCCGGAAATGGCAGATCTGGCCCTAAAGAGGGACCGAGAGGTCATTGGGACCAGGTAGCAGACTTAGCCAGTGTTTATGGAGTGACTTGCTGCCTCTGTTACTGATGAGGGGTTTGACAGTGCTGTGCTTGTCTACAGGTATATAGAGGTGTTTCCTAGTCAGAAAAGTTCCATCACACCCCACTCTGGCAGCAGGATGGAGTCTCCAGGCTTCCCAGCCAGCAGGAGCGGCGAACCGCCTCATCATCCTCCTCCAAACAGTGAGTCGACCTAAACTAGTCCTTAATTCTTAGCTACGAAACATCAAAAATTTGACATTTCAAGTCCTTTGTCACTTGTACAATTATACACAATTATACAATGTACTGTGCAGTGGAATGCCTTTCCACCAGCTTCTTGGATTGTCCTTGAGGAAATTGGCAATACAGAGAAAAGTAAAACAGTTTAACAGGATAAAAATAAACAAGAATAACGGAATGAAATGAAGTATAAGATAACAAAAATGACGGAGCAAATTTCTACAAAATGGACAAAAATACAAATTGGATGCTTTTTCGCTTACCCTATGAGATACACGGACAGAAGTGAGAGTGAGCCTGGGGGGGTCACAGTGCAGTGTCAGCTAGCATGCACTGTCCCAGGAGCTGAGGGTTAAGGGCCTTGCTCAGGGGGCCACAGACCTGCGACTATTCTGCTGAGACTCGAACCAGCGACCTTCCGATCACAGGCAGAGAGGCTTAGCCTGCTTAACCACTCACCACCCCCATGGGTGGTGTATGTATGAACAAACCAGAACATGAAGTATGGGAAAAAATTACAAGACGTGGAGAAACATTTCACAGAACATATATGTACAGATTAACAGAAGACAAATTTACAGAACACAGTGCAAGATGTCTTCAGATAACATCAGTGTACCATGTGCAAAAATGGCTGCAAGTGCAAGGAAAGCCAGTATGTGGAGAGCATTGTGTAAGTTCCACTGATACAGAACAATGATGACTTAGGGCCCCATAATTTCCATGATGTGGAAAACATGGACAGAATTGTGGAATCGAGGCACGAAAACAGTATTTACTTATAAACGCGAAATTACACAATTTATTGTGTTGACATTTTAAACCTATGAATTTTTTTATATTTTGCAAAAACTGAGAGTGTGTAAAATACCTTTGCAGTGGGTATAGCCAGAGACTTTTTAATACGAAGGACTTAGCCAAATCTGGCCAAATGAGTGCCAGGATGTTGCAGGGTAACCATTAAGCTTGTTTCCACTGCAGGAACTCGGGCCGTTTCCCAGGTGGCTTGATCGTTTACAGGAATGGTCTCCTAATCAGCCCTTTCAACCTTTTGTGTCATCATTGTGGTGTAGGAAGCAGCCATGCACGGGTCCACATTCACGAGCGACCCGAATTTTTATTCAACTCGACCGCAACTCGAACCGCTAATATTAATAAATACAAAATGATTCCCTACCCGTTATCCGACCTGGTTTATATGCTTAAATTTTTACATTTTATTTTAACTGACCCGCCCGCTAATGACTCATATATCCAAAAACCCAGAAATAACTTATGTGCTGCCTAACTGAAAAAAATAGCCTTTCAGGAGACAGAAGTGCATACACGTGATAGAGACAGAGCCTGATGTGTCATACCTTAAGATCTACACTACTCGTGTCTCCCTAAAGCCTCTTTTTTTCAGTTTGGCTTATAAAAACTTAAAATCTGAAACAGATCAAAATACATCCTAAAATAAGGAATTTGGGGAAAAAAAACAAATTAAATTTTTTTATATATATTTTATATTTCCCTAATGAGTGGAGTAATACAAATATAAACCTACAGTTGTTCACTGTTGCAAATTAAACCAATAGTGCAATTTATCAGCAATTCGTATGTGGGTTTTTATGGTTCATATGTATTTCTGTATTTTTATTTCACAGGTGGCAATTCTGCAAAGCAACCTGCTTCCCTCCAGCACTGTGTCCACATGAGAGGCCTGCCCTTCCTGGCTACTGGCCAAGATGTTGTCAATGTAAGACCAGAGTCGCAAATGGTATTGGGGCAGCCAAGATGTAGAAATCAGGGGTGGGCGGGGAAGCTCTGCTCTTCATCACTGCCTGGTTTTATCCAATGGGGATTGAAGAGACAGACACCAGCCAATCCTGCCCATTGTAGTTTCCCCATCCCATTCCCCTCATTCAGCCACCTTATCTTCATTCGTTCTCCGGATGTTTTACTCTCCTCCCCCCAGTTCTTCTCTCCACTTCGGCCGACAAAGATTTGCATGGAGTATGGTGGTGACGGGCGGGCAAGTAGCGAGGCTGACGTCTACTTCACATGCCACGAGGACGCCGTGTCAGCCATGTGCAGAGATAAGGCCCGGATGAGTAAGTGGGATGTGTTGTCCTTCTACGAAAGGGCTGCATTTACGCCTGTTATGGTCAGTCACAGCGGGCGGGAGAGCCTTTGTTCAGTTCATAAAATTGCAAAAGTTTTATAAAACAAAATACTCATGTTCCCCGACACCCCACAGATGAAAGGTACATTGAACTCTTCCTGAATTCTGCTGCGATACAGAATAAGCAGGACCCCGCTGAAATCACGACCTCAGAAAGCGACAGGTAGCTGCCGTAATTTCCGTGTGATCAGTTAATCGGCCCTGAGAGGCATCTGAACGAGTTTCCTGTTCTTCTTTCCGTGCAGAAACAGCTGAAGGCCTTATCCAACAGCAGATCCGGTGCCACAGGGGTGCACTTCACCGTCAATTCGTGCAGATTATCAGCTCAAGGAAAGCATGTTTAACCCTCCCATCTGCTGCTCCTGCTGTATTAAATCCCTACAGCCCCAGCCTTGGTTTTTTGTCTGTACATGTTATGTATTAAAATATTTTCTGGCCACAATGCTTGGTAACGAAATAAGCTCAAATATACACCTGTTATAAGAATGTCTTTGACTTCTCTCTTCTGGGTCTCAGTATGTGTTCCCATTGGTCACCTTGCATTTCGTTAGGTACGTCTGTTCTGAGGTTTATCCCAGAAGCAGACCCCATGACCGCAAACGTCAGCACCAGTGTTAGTATAGTTGTTTTTTTTAAACTTTCATTTGAAATCCAGTTCAGTTTTAGTTAGCTTTCAGTGTGGTTTTATTAGTTTTTAATTTAAAGATGCATTTCTATTTAGTTTTCTATCTTTTAATTTTATTTATAGGGATAGACTTGAAGTTGTAGACTTTTGATTGATTTGTAGAAAATCCTACATCAATACACAGATTGTATACATTTATTAATGTCCTCAAAATGGGCAAAACGTGTTCCAGGTATTATAACTGGTTTACAGGTAAGAAAAAAATAGCTAAATAGTATTTAAAAAATGGTAATGATGTGTGTAGTCGTCAACTTTGGAAGCAATATTTATAGTTTTTGCTCACTTCTAGTTTTGTACCTTATTTTTATCTCGTCATTTTGATAAAAATGTTAGTTTTAGCTTATGATGATGACCCTAGCCATCACTCCATCTCACACTAACCTGTGGTAGAGGTCTGTCTGTGCAGGAACCACTTGAACGTGGTAAATAAGTGCTTCTGCCAGAACTAATCCCACAGCCTGTCAGATGGGAATGCTGCTCCCTAACACATTGTGGAGTCACCATGGAGTAATCAGTAGATGAGAATCAGTAGTACTGTATAATGCTAGGAATCTTAAAATTAAGGATTAACGCCCCCTAGTGCCTCTTTAAAGCAAGAACCTAAAATTTCTTTCACATTGACAAGCTGTTGTTTAGGTGCACTGATGTCTCTAAATTATCCTGAGAAAGGCTCCAGGCTCACTGCAGCCCTCTGCTGGATAAATTGGTGTGGGACATAGATGGGTCATTATTTAAATGTAGTTTCTTAATTATAAATCAAGTAATTTATAAGAATTTGCATATTTTTAATGTTTGAGCAAAAATTGTCTACATTTCATTTGAAAGGTTTTCAATGGTTCCACAGAGCTACATAAAAATCTGCCGCCTTACCAAACAAACACTGCTCCAAAAAGGAAATGACACGCATTCATTACAGAAAAGGATTATGGGGATTTAAAAAGCAAAATGAGATTTTACTGAATACCTTAACAGACTAGCAAACTCCAAAAGTTCGATATTTGTTTTCTTATTACAGTTTTCTGATTGAAAAAATTACAAAAATGCCACACATTTCTCAATGGGATCATTTGTATTTTCAGTTCAAAGTTTTTGATAAAAGTACAAGCCATATATGATTAATGTGCAATTGTAATCCTTAATAATTTGCTAATATCCAGCTCTTTGCAGAAAACCTGGAAAACATTTGCCATAATCTTTGGAAAACACACTCATATCATAAGAACAATACATTTTTACATGATTGACATTCTAGAAAATGACTCCCTACTGAAATAAATTAAATGTCTTACAATCTGAATATGACCAGCATTAATCCACCTGGTGGACACATTTCTGTTAAACGGTATCTCAACAGTGTGACACGGGGCCACCAAGTGCCCTTATGGACTCGTCTTTTGCTAACCAACCAGAGTCCTGTGCCACGCCTTTCCGTAACACCAGGGCGTCAGGAGGGGCTGGAGGAGTACTGCAGCAGTAACTGGGAATGGCACCGATCACACACCTGCACAGGGTTGATGGAGGATGGCAGCGGCAGCTCGTGGACCAGACAGTTTTCACAGAACATCACTTGGCAGTGATTGCAGCGTTTCTGCAATGGGACAGCAGAGGAGTGAGACAGGGCTGCAGCAGACAGACAGACACAGACAGATGGCGAGAGTAGCAGGAAGACAACACCTTGGGTCGAGTCAGGGACGCCTCCTCTCCACACAAGTTACAGAGAGACGGCTGGTCACATTCGGTCAGCGACTGATCCTTCAAAAGATAGGAACGACTGTGGACTGGGAGCTTCATCCTGCGTGAAGCAGGCCATGAATTTATGAAGTGATCTATGAGAACATACCTGTTCGTCTTCAGTCTGTGAGAGTGACCTGTGGGTAAACAGAAAACATATAAAGGTGGAAGGGTGGGCCACGACAGACAAATAAAAAGGTGAATAAATCCCAGCCACTTTCGCTCTACCTACATGCTGGAACTGAGGCTCTCTTTTCCATCCAACACCGTCCTCAGCTGGACGTTTTCCTTCCTCACTGCCTCCAGCTCCTGACAGAAAGAGCAGAAAGACTTGGGTTCGTTCAGTATTTTTAATAAACATCCCAAACAGACCCCACGGCTGCAGTCGGGGCCGGGAGAGAGGCCACCCGGATGGTCACCACGTGATCATGCTACCTTCCGGATTTCCTCCATCTGCTGCTTGACGTCAGTGTGTGGAGAGGAGGGCTTCTTGTGTGCAGGCGCTGCGTCGCTAGGTTCAGGATTGAGCCCGCTTCTTCGCTGCTTTTCCTTCTTCAGCTCCATCTCCAAACTGGACCTACGTCACACGTCGGCAGTGTTCGCAGTTTATGGTCTCGCCGTCCCTCTCACTCTTATCATCTGCCTTTTAACTATAACTTGCTGGCCCAGTAGTCGTTCTCACCCATGAAGATGGACAAATCTCACGTTTCAAAGACTTGTGCCAAATATCAACATTAGAAAAGCAAACCCGTTTTAAGCAGTCATTTTTCTGGGGTCAACAGTCAGCAGTTCCTAAGAAAACACGGAGACCATCCTGAACAGCACAAAGCAGTGATAGACAGTCATACAAATGCAGTGATAGACAGTCATACAAATGCAGTGATAGACAGTCATACAAATGCAGTGATGGACAATCAAGATACCTTTAACTATGCTCTTGACACACTTTAGGGTTTCTGATAAGTTCTGGACCAGCTGATGTAATTTTAACCAGAGAAATTCAGGTTATAAATTAGTGTTTGGTCTGAGGAGACCCCAGTCTTTCAGGACCACCTGCTGCTTGGCTCTCCTTTCCCTGGGTGGGAATCAGGTGTCACATACCTCTTCCTCCTTAGCTCCTCCACCTCCAGCTGCAGACTCTCGATTTTGTCCCCGAACTCTTGCTTGAAGAAGCGGTTGGCCTCTTCCGCCAGGTTGCGCTGCCGTTCTGCCTGCCTGGTTCTGAGTTTGAGTCACATGGACTTATGGTAAAAACAAAAGCAATCCAGGGAGACTGAAAAATGAAACACCTGACAATCCTAAAGAGATGGGGTGGAAATGAAAGGGAAATGTATCCAAAAAAGGTGAACCAGGCCACTGCTGAAGTTTTCCTTCTTTTATTGTATTATTTTCATCAATACTTACAGTTTAGGTATCTACATACACTTTTCATTCCCCCAATTCTGCACACAGCACACATCCCATAACCTCTATTAAATAACCTCTATTGTGTGAGGAAAATCATATAACCAGAATTAAATACTCCTCAAACTTTGATTTGTTTTCTTGTTGAATTTGCACACTTAGAATTCATATGTAAAGTAGTTTATTTACCACAATACTGTAATGGGTAAGAGGCTATGAAAGAGAGATGGATGGATGCCATTTTCTAGCAAAGGGTCTCTACAAAATTCAACACTCATTACAGAAATTACACTTTCTATACGTGCAAGAGCGCATGTTCCGGACCCATGGGACGAAGGAGAGCTGTGTGTGTACAGGGGGAGCGCTTGCTATGTGTTCAGGTCCTGTGGAATGACGGAGAGCTGTGCGTGTACAGGGGGAACGCTTGCTATGTGTTCAGGTCCTGTGGAATGACGGAGAGCTGTGCGTGTACAGGGGGAACGCTTGCTATGTGTTCAGGTCCTGTGGAATGACGGAGAGCTGTGCGTGTACAGGGGG
>JAAGVU020000040.1:22221535-22236533 GCA_011763525.2 Mormyrus iriodes
AATTTTCCAGTTATGCAGGTTAAACTAATTGGCCTATAGTTTGATGGATTACTTCTATCCCCTTTTTTGAATATGGGTGTTATATTAGCATGCTTACAATCAGAGGGTACCACACTAGCAGATATGGATTTCTGAAATAGTAAAGTTAAAGGTCGGCAAATAATATCCCTCATCTCTTTTAAAACTATTGGTAAAATGCCATCAGGGTCCTGCGATTTATTTATTTTGAACTTAGCTAAGCTTTGTAGCACATCAGCTTCAGTTATGCATATATTAGTCACAGACGAAGCCGAATTAGGAATAACAGTCGGTACGTTACTCATATCCTCTACAGTGAATACCCGAGCAAAATAATCATTGAATTCACTGACTATGGCAATTTCATTTTCAATTATAAGACCCTTACTATCCTGCAGATTAGTGATTTCAGTTTTAGAGCTCTCAGAGTTAAAATATTGGAAGAAACTTTTAACATCATCCTTAGCCTCCAACGCAATCTTCCTTTTGACATTCCTCTTTGCGAGTCTAATATTTTTTAACTCAACCTGTAGACTTAGATACTCCTGCTTTATTCCGACATCATTAGTTATTTTCCATTTATGGAACAGGGCCATTTTCTTCCTGTCTTTATTCTTGATTTCAGTAGTAAACCACATTGGTTGCAGTTTCCTAGATTTAGTTTTGCTGGAAACGGGTATAAAGTCCCCTTGTGCTTGCAATAATGTGCTTTTAAAAAATTCCCATGCCTCTTCAACAGTTTTGTTGTTTAACTCCATCCAGCTTACAGTTTCTAATGTCCATCTCATACCAGTTAGCCTTCCTAACATTGTATATTTTTGTTTTGGACTTTGCTCTTTGGACACTAAAATTAACCTTGAATCTAACATTGTTATGATCACTACTGTCAAGTGGTTCTAAAACCTCAAGTTTTCTAATCCTATCCTGGTTATTAGAGAAAACAAGATCAAGAATGGCTTCTCCTCTGGCAGGGGTTTTAACAAACTGCGTAAAAAAGCAATCCTGTACCAATTCCACCATCTCAAGTTCATGTACAGTAGAGCCAGAGACTATATCCCACTGTATCCCAGATAAAATGAAATCACCCTTAACTACCATATCATTTTTATTACTCATAATCCTGATATCATTGTAGAACATTCTGCTTTCCTCTACAACTACATTAGGAGCTCTATAACAAACACTGACAATCCCTTCTTGCCTATCCGGTGCCCATGGAACAAAGTGTAACCATCCATATTACACTCTTCGCCATCATTGTTACTCAACCATGTTTCTGTTATTCCTATAATGTCGTAAGAGTCTGATGAAATAAAAGCCTCTAAATAAAAAAAAAAAATGTTTCTAATACTCCTGGTGTTTAAGTACAGACAGCAGAGGGTAGGTCTTTTACAGTGCCCACTTTTGTTATTATTTGAGGCTTTCCGTCTCCCGCCTCCTATATTCTTAACTGGCCCCCAGCCCCTGGTTTAAACACTCCTCAACTACTCTACACATACGCCTCCCCAATACACTGGTTCAGGTGCAACCCACCCAGCTTGAACAGGTCCCACCTGTTCCAGAAGGTCCTCCAGTGCCCCATAAACCTGAAACCCTCTTTCCTACACCAACCTTTTAGCCACGCGTTTAATCTCTTTATCTCAGCTAACTTACCCTGACTTGCGCGTGGCACAGGAAGTATTCCGGAGAATACCACAGTGGACGTTATGCTTCTAACCTTATCTGCTACTTCTATAAATTTTTCCTGCAGAACAGCCCTCCTACCTTTGCCTATGTCATTGGTGCCAACATGCACTACGACCACTGGATCCAACCCGGCTGGGGCCAAAAGCCTGTGCATACAATCCAGGAGATTGGGCACCAGGCAGGCAAACACTGTACGGGACCCCCTATCTCGCATGCACACATAACTGTCTATTCCTCGAATGACTGAATCCCCCACTACCACAACCTCCCTCTTCCTGGGGGGAGGAGGCTCCTCGGTGCCCAAGGGCCCACCTGCTTCCCCAGTCTCTTCTGGCTCTAGAGCTGGAAGCATCTGAAAGCGGTTTAATACAGTCAGTTCAGGTGATGCTGCCTCTGTAAAGTGAGTACGCCCTTCCCTGCTTATGACCTAACTCTGTGTTCTGACGGATGACAGCCAGTTGCTCCTCAAGGTCACAAACCTTGACCATGAGTGAGTCCACCAGATTACATTGCTCGCAGATGAAGTCCGACTTGAAATTGAAAGGTAAATTTCCTATGATAGATGTGCCACTGAAGAATCACCATGTGGACAGAGCCATCCCCTTATCCTGGTCAGGGTCACAAGGGGGTCTGGAGCCCATCCCAGGCAGCACAGGGCACAAGGTAGGGGTACATCCTGGAAGAGATGCCAGTCTATTTCTATAGGGCGCTTTTCCACCCCACCAAGTACCGTACTTTTGGTACTTTCCCTTTTCCACTGACTTCCGGTCGCGTACCAGTACCACAAGTTACAGTACCTAAAGTGCCAGCCCAGTTGGGGTACTTCGGTACTTTGGGTGGGATTTGAAACGCTTTCTTTGTCGTTCGGTTTTGCAAATAGCCTGCCTCTGAAACACAATAAAAACTCGCCTTGAAAAGAGTTATGAACTCAGAAAACAACCATAAACGAAGTAAAAAAAAATAATTACTGCTCTCTTGTCGGAAGAACAGATGCAACAAAAAAAAATCAGGATGGCATGACAAAACATTTTAAAAAAGTGTTTCGCTTAATGTACTAGGACTGGACACATATAGCGATATGATTTTGTTGTAAATATAGCAATGTGATTTTGTTGTAATAAATATTGGAGTATTTATAAAGCAAAAAGAGTCCAACACAAATCTCTCACAAACCCGTCTAGCAGTGATTTAAACAGCAATGATGAAAATGATTATGATTCTCGGAGAGACAGGCAGTGCTCATGCAGAAGCAGGAGAGGTAAACTTTACACTGATTTTTAAACATATATTAGATAGTCTATAAAAGGAATAATTAAAAATTGCAAACCTAGCTATGGTTTTTTTTCTATGACAGAGCAAAAACGTTTTAGCGAAACTTAATACCTATAATATACTACACCCATTTTTCACATTCAGTACAAAGTACCCACCTCATATTGTGATGTCAGTCAGTGCTGGTACTAGTTTACGCCAGTGGAAAACGAGCACCTTGAAGTACCAAAAGTACGGTACCTGATGCGGTGGAAAAGCGCCCTTAGAAACACCAGTTACAAGGAAAGAAAGAAGGGAAACAGTGTACCTAACGGAAACTCAAGTAGTTAGGACTCTGCACCCTGCGATTGGAAGGTCACTGGTTCACCTCCAGTGGCCAGCAGAGTAATCATATCACTGTTAGGCCCTTAAGCAAAGTCCTTAAGCCCAATTGCTTCAGGCACACTGGCCAACCCTGCGATCTGATCCTCACTTACATGTCTGTCAAGAAATAAATGTAAATATAGGGAAAAACTAACTCCATAACAAATTCTCTGTCAATGAAAATGCAATTCTGTTCCCATAAACCGGATAAGCAGTGCAATGCTATGTGGGTCCCAATCTGTTTTAGGAACACTTTCATTTGATGGACTCATTTTCGTGAATATACTGTCTAAAATATAAAGTGAATGAACCTAACAAAGGAACCACGAGGTTAAACACAAAATGCATAATTTCAACACTTTACTACTAGACTGAATATTTTATCCAGTGGGGAAGAAATACTTTGAATCTGTGTTGGAAACATGAAATTGAATCTCAGTATGACAGAAGGAGGTGACAGAACCAAGCACTGAGACTTTTGCTGCACAATGTAACCATTTCGTCCATTTTGTGCTTTCACATTCCCCCTAAAAGCACATCACCTGCTACACTGTGGGCTCACTGCTAATAAGCTCCAATCACTAAGCAGCTTTTAACTGTAAATAAAAGGTAATTCCTCTGGGACTTTACTTGTCCTTTATTGGTACTTCATGTACTTGGTCAAAACGAGCTTTGTGTGACAGCATGTTGCACTTCCTAAAGAGTTAAAGATTTAGACAGAAATCTGCTCTACAAGCACACAGGGATCGCAGTGAGTTTCAGCTTCCTCTTTTGGGTGGTTGTTTTCAATAAAAACGTAATAAATTAAGTACATATTGAAATCAGTGTAGTAAAGTGCAGTGACACTCCATAAATGAGGGAGTATATTTTTGGGTTAATTTGTACTAATATGTATTCTTCCTCCATAAAACACTCAGGATTCATATTTTTAAGCAGTTGCTAAATAATTTCATAACTGAATTGCAATTTTAAAAGTTCGCCAGGCCCTGAGATCCTGAGACGCAGTAAGAGACTGAACCTCAACAGCGATTATGGGCATACTTTAACACAGACTGTCACAGTGATCATAGACACAGGCTGTCACAGTCATAGTGGATGCAGACGATCACAGTGATGACTGTGAGAGTGATCACAGGTACAGACCGTTACGGTGAACACAGACGGACACTGTCACAGTGGCCTCCAACACCATCTGTTACAGTGACCTCAGACACAGTGACTGTCACAGTGACCTCAGACTGTCCCAGTCATAACGGACGCAGAATGTCATGGTGATCGCAGGTACAGACCATCACAGTGACCATAAATGGACACTGTCACAGTAACCTCAGACACAGACTGTCACAGAGACAAGCACACTGTCCCAGTGATTGTGGACGCAGACTGTCATAGAGACCGTGGATGCAAACTGTCACAGTGGCCTCAGAGACAGATCGTCAAAGTAACCGCAGACACAGACCGTCAGAGTGACCGCAGCGCCGTCTCAATCCTGCAAGCCGGAGAGCAGCCGGCCGAAGAACCTCGCATCTCGGGGACTGGCTGGCACAGCAGAAACATCGTTTGTGTTGGAAAATGGGACAGTCATCTACCCCAGATTTTGACAAGCCGCCCACATTACTAACGGGGCTCGACTGGCAATAATATGACTGCAAAGAATCAAGTGGAGACATGTGAAGACTTACTTTTCCGGGCAGGTCTCTGTGTGTTTGGCTCGCATTGCGGCAGTCCGGGGTGGAGCGGCGCACTCTTGGGTAACTGTACAGAGCTCGACCCCAGGGCCTCTTTAAAGAAGATTACAGAAGTAGGAGAAAGCGGCTCCTCCGGGCTGTTAGCGGACCCTCTATCTGTCCCTTCGGCCGCGGAGCCATCGGATACCCCTGGAAGATGTAGATCCCGGTCCCGTCCTGCTGATGTTATGCCCTCTTCCGCCATCTTCAGCCGAAATACACGTGACTCCTGACGCGTCTAATCCCGAAGACAACAACATAAATTTACCAGACTGACTTCATGAAAAAAATTAAAGAAAGCACTTTTCCCATGGCATGTGACACCGATAAGCAACCGGATTAAGCGCCTGCGAAATGCGCCGCTTTAATTATGCATCTTTCTAAAATAAACTGCGCACAATCACAGATCGCTAAATGAGCAGGATAGACTGTAAGTGGAGCAGCCATTTGGAGGTACCCCTCCATATGTATTAGTGGTGGTGCCAAGTGCTGACAAAATACTATGCAATCTTTTTAAAAGTCGTCGGCCTTATTATATATTTTGGAAATCTTTTGGTTTTTATTGTATAGGCTACATTTTGTGTTCCTTCCATTTGACGTAGTTATACAGTAACATGACCTCAAATACTATATAATTGTGTAGGCGGTAGAGAATTATGGCTTTGGAGTGCTGGAGGCAGTTTCAGTTTTATGCAGTGATACGAGAAATCGATGGGTGACTTGATCAAACATTGCCAGTCACCGCTTGGATTAACCCATTATGCCTTGGCCGTTAAACTGAGCGAATTGTAATCGCCTCCTCCATCAGACCTGTCATAATTTCATAATGGTGAATCATTTTGAGAAATACGTTTTTGAATTTATACTGTACTTGCCTAATTCCAAATTCTCCGAAGAGACTGAAGAACGCTGGAAAAGTATAACCCGCCTAGTACCTATATTCAGCATATTAACCGTAACTTGCTAAGCTATACCGCTTCATTATATTGGAGTATGCGATACATTTTCATATAAATACAAATGAAAATCCACATAATAAGATTATCTTTTTTAAGCCAGTGTTATTTTTGGGGTTGAAGTTACCCCAGTCCATTTTCAAAATGAGGTTAAATTCTATAGATTCTAGAATTTAGAAAGGAAGAAGTAAAATACCCAAGGGTTAAACATTACAGTAAGGCTCTAATTCCCTCATGGTCAAGGCAGTTTGAGGATTAATATGTCACTAAATGGCATTGCTTGTCAGGAAAACATATGGAAGTAAGATTTCTATAGACGATATATATTAGAGAGACATATGATTTCTATGTCTTTTCAATGTACAATTCAATGTCATTTATCAGAATAACCGCGTACGGCAATTATGTATATTTTTTCATCAGTGTGTGAGATAACCTCCACCTGATTTGAGTGGCAACAGGAACTGAAATGTAGCGTCCTCAAACACTGACGGACTTATTATAAAGTAACACCCAGCATATTTACAGCATGGCGGTCTGCTTCAGGCGTGTTGTGAAAGGTCAGTGCTTTCAGCAGCGTATTTTTCTTCTGTAACGTTTGTCATTATCGGAAGATGACATTGATGTGTAGAAGTAGTCACTATCGTAGTCTGCTGCACATGGTAGCTGACGGTAGTTTGACTTTGTGTGTGTGTGTGTGTATTTGATATAAATGTTTCCATCTTTTTTGAATGGCTACATCCCTATGAAAAACTGGTATTACTTATGAATTACAGAATTTGGATAATATGAGATGTGCCCCAGTATAGCACTACCCCAGTGAAATTCATTCTCTGATCTTCCATAAGCTACTGCTTATCCAGTACAGGGTCACAGTCAGATAGAGCCTATGTCAAGGAGTAGAGAGTTCAAAGTGATGGAGATCATAGATGGGATGTCAGTCCCTAACAGGACACTCAATCAATGACAACTTATGCATATGCATGTGGGAGGAAACCAATGCACACTCCTTCCAGAGCTGTTGTGTGAATTGACTCCATGGCCTGGGTAGTGTGTGCCACCCACTGAGCCACCAGCTGAATTTTGGTTTTATCCTGAATGTATAATGTATAACAACTCGCTGTGTCCTATTATTAATGTCTCACCTTACCTCTCAAGTTAACTCTTAGTGTTAATATACACACACTAGACACACTTACATATTGTTGATGTTTGCTCTTATTTTTTCCCATAAACACATCAGTAATCTTCCAACCGCTTATCCATACACTGTTTTGAATATTATTTGAAGAACCTCTGTCAGCCCCTGGAGGATGGGCTCCCCCTTTGAGTCTGGTTCCTCCCAAGGTTTCTTCCTTCTTGGGAGTTCTTCCCTGCCACTGTCGCCTGTAGCTTGCTCACTGGGGGCTTTGGGCGGGGATAATGTAAAGCGCTTTGAGACAATGTAATGTTGTCAAAATGCACCATCCAAATAAAATTGAATTGAATTGAAATTGAATATGTACAAAGTGTAAACCCAGGGACAAAATGCTTCTGTAAACTTCATTCTTCTAGAATGTGAATTCAATTATGAATTGGAGTGCTGTATTTTTTATGCAGAGTTAAGGCTTACCTGTAACAGTATAAATTGGTAGCATTAACCATTATTAAGCTCTTAGTTAGTAATTAGCAGTCAGGATGAGACTGAATGAAACGTGACTGAGGACTGAGGATGTCTGAAGTGGGCAGACCTTGGTCAAGGTTTGAAAGTTATGGTCCTCACTTTCATTTCCACAGTAAGTTTCCTTTATTGATTGCGAGATTCTGCTATGAATCTCCTGAAAACTTTGTTTCTCAAGCTTTATTTTGGTACCTAGTTTAGTGGGGTATTTTGTACGCTTCTATGAGAAAATTGAGGGTGAAGTCGACCAGTATATGATGGTTGAATCATTGAAATCTTGACTTAAAGTTCACTAGTGTTTTTGAAAGAAAAACAAAGCGTAGGTTTATTTTTTGGAAGAAATTTGTTGAGGTGACATTTTTGGACAGAGAAATTATCATTTTGAATCCAAAGCATTTTGGGTCCGATTTTAAACTTTCCACCTGCCACTACCCATATACTCACTACTGAGGGAGGGGGAGAGTGTCAGACACAATTGCTAACATTTATGGGAACCTGAGTCAAGGGTTTGTTCAGCCATTTTTCACTAATATTCTCATTGTGCTTTCCTCTCATTTTATTTCAAGTTAAGTTTTAATAAAACTCATTTCTAACACATTTTATATATTTTTTTTCTAGTTGTAACTGGGAACCATAGACTTCTTCTGGCCAACACTGGTCATTCTTTGACAAGCCTTTCAGAGCCTGGACCTAGGCATCTTGCTGCCAGGACTTTTGCTGCAAGGTGGTTCATATTTTAATATCACTGTTTTTAGTGCAGGGGATTCTCGGCTTATATAACAGTTGCATTGTGATAACTTGTGCATATTTTAAAAGTCATGTAAAATGGGAACCCACTGTAAAGGGTTTATTTTTTTAACATACTTTAAGCTTAGACACATGCACTCTGTGTAAAATGTTAATGATATGTGGACAGTATTGAAACTTAGTCATTACTAAACATCTGCATCAAACAAAGGTTCTTGCGTCACCATTGTTTAGAAGTTTTAATCATACACTTTTGATACCTGTTGTGTAAATCAGATGTAAAGTTAGATAACAAAACTGCAAGATTCTTTGATGTTGTTTGTATCATTTTATCCTTTTATTTGCACATTCTAAAACACATTTTCAAATGATCTCTTTTTCTTTCTATTGCAGGACAGCCAAAAAAGAAACTGTACCAAAAAATGTGAAGCGGGGAAAAGTGGAAAAGCAGGAAACTGTGGAGAAAGTAGAGAGAAAAATAGACAACACAAATCGGCATAAACCATATGGTCTCACCGCTTGGGAACCTGTGGATGATGTGTACATAGTAAGGTACTACCCCAGGCCAGTCCATGAGGTCAGTGTGGCCATCGACACGCTGAAGCAATTCCAGCAGCTGGACTTCACAAGCCCCCAACAGAGTGTTTTCATGGACCTGAAGCTTGACATGAAGCTGGAGAAGAAGGTAATGATGTACCTGAAACCCAATTACATTAGATTTCTTTTCTTTGTTCTTCCAGGATACTTGTGCAGGAGTTATTGTGCGGCTCAGTAGGTTAGCATTGGGTGTCAGTGATATAGGGTTACCGATTCAAATCCCAAAGTCGGTAGAGTGATTTCACTGTTGGCGCCCTTGAGCAAGAACCAATTGCTCCATGGACTGGCCAACTCTGCTCTCTAAACTGTATGTTGTTTTGGATTAACAAAGCGGGTGTGGAAAATGGATGGAAACCATCTGCTAAATAAATGTTAATGTATTGCTATTTCGGGATGGCAAAGCCTCACTAGAGGTAGGAAACAGCGATGATGTTTCATACCCTGAGTCTGATAAATCACACAACCAAGGGCACTTTATTCAGAAATTCAGCTGAAAGGGTGACAAACCTGTAAAAATGCAACATTCAGCTGAAAGTCACCTTTTGATGTTTCCCGCTGTATTTTTCCGAAAATGTTTTTGGTGTTGGGTGCTTTTATCCATGACATTATTAGACTTATTTGTAGATTTATTAAGTCTACAAGCCTATATCTGTAACAGAAACTCACAAGAATATTTTACTGGATTATCTTGTGTGCTTTTCTTTCTGTCAGTCACTTTTATTGGCTTCTCTCAATATGGAGCAGGGAACTGAATATCCACAATGTAGCAATGCACTTTTACTGTCTTTTTTTTTTTTCCCAGAAAAAAGTGGACGCTTTCGTTGGTACAATTCAGCTGCCGTATGCCATAAAGTCAGATGATAACAAGGTTGTCGTCTTCACAGAGGTCGGTATCATGACTGCCCCCTTTTTCCTTTCCAAGCTGAGCTCTGCTGGTTGATGGCTGTTTGGCTCACATGCTAAGTCTGTGTGTCCTGCCCAGAATCCTGAGGAAGCTGAGGTGGCCAGAGCAAATGGAGCAGCATTTGTAGGTGGAGTGGAGCTTATTGAAGACGTAAGTTCACAAGGAACCCTCAGAATGTGCTCTTGGGGGGAGCAATCCTTGATACAGGGTCATGACAATCCAACTTGCTGATGGAGTTGCAGGCTTTAATATGCATACACTAATTGTAGCTCGTATTGTTGAATTGCTTCTAGATTTTGGAAGACAAAATATCAGCTGACTTTTACGTGGCTGTACCAGAAATCGTCAGTCGGTTGCTGCCTTTGAAGAATAAACTGCGCAAGAAGTTCCCCAAGACCAAGAGAGGTTGTTTCAGGAGGCCACATTAATTCATAAGACCACATGCTTCCTCTCCCTTCCCTGACAGCCTCTCTGTGTTTCAGGCACTGTTGGATCAGACATTCCCAAAATGCTTGAGATCTTTAAGAAGGGCCACGAGTACATGGTGGAGAACGAATGCTATGTCCGGACGAGAATTGCAACGGTGTGTATGTGTGTGTTTCCAGTCAGAGGTGAAAGCACTGATATTCGGTTCAGCATGTCCTCCTAATGAATTTTTAGTATCCATCGCTTTTAAAGTTTATTTGGCTGACTGCGGCTCAAGTGACACGAGATTGGCTGTGCTGACCGTTTGGGTGGTGCCTCACTAGCCTGACTGGTAGCCTGTCCTCGATTCGGATGGAATGGGTATCTGGCGCATCCTGTTGATGAATGAAACTGACGGTCTTCTTGATGTCTCGCAGCTCGACATGCCGAAGGAGCAGATCATAGCTAATATTGAAACCATCATCAAGGACGTGTGCTCCCACAAACCAGCGAGCTTCGGTATGAAAAAACTGTTAGCCCATGTTGCTGACATCATTGCTGGTGTCCCAACAAAGTCACCAATCATAGCACAGATCTGAGATCTGCTCCGAGCAAAGAAAGTTATAGAACTGCTTAACAGCAGATCTTAGGAAGCCCATACTATGTTGTACAGTATTTGCCATTTGTCCTTTTCTGGGATGGAAATGCTAAGGCGAATAAGAGAGTAACATGATGGCACCACTTGATTTTTCCAGGGACTTTTATTGAGAGGGCTTTGCTTACGAGCACCACAAGCGAGGCGCTGCGCTTTGACAGCGGACCGCTCATTCCGAAGCAGAAGGAAGACGAGGCAGCAGATGCCAGTGCTTAATGTGTTGGCTGCATTGCGAAGCCATTGCAATAAAATGTGAGGCCCTGCGTTTGTCCTGTTTGTTTTAAATGATAAACGCAGGCTTGGAAAATGGCAATGAATGAAACTTTACATTGTCGGTTGCATTGTGTGACCTGATGTGGCCCTGGACGTCAGATGACACGTTCAAAGTACTTTGGTATGTAAATTGGTAGGCTTCTTACGCCCTCTAGAGGACTCCTAAGTACCTTTTAACATATTTATGTAAAAATTCTGGTTTTTGCATTCATTAATAAAATGTATGCTCACTTCACATCAAGTACACATTTTGGTTTGGCTTATCTGTTATTATTAAGGGACCCACAACAAAGCAGCCGGTTGAACCATGTGTCCATGCTTACAATTTGTGTTATGGGTGACCTTTATTTCCTCATTATTTCCTTACACTGTTTACCATAGTGGACTTTAAATAAAATCTAATTTTAAACATTTCCCTGAGGGCTGGCGCACTGTATTGCGGTATTTTATAAAGAATTGTGGGGGAGCACTGTGCAGGCATTTGTAAATGTCAGGAAAGTGGTGGGGGTGACTCGTTGAGCAGCACTGGCGTCGCACACCCCCAGGGCTCAGGGATCGATTTCTGCCCATGATGCAGCTGCAGTGCAGGGTCACATTATAAGGCTTATTGGCCATGTGGCGTACAGTGGCTGTAGTGTGCGTGTAGGTATTTTGCGATGGATGAGCATCCTCAACAGGAGAAGCATTTCAAAGTTGGATGAATGTTAAGACAAAAAATCTGCCAGTTGGAGGTGCTGTAACATGTAGTCACATGAAAAAATCCCAATATGCTTAGAGAACTAGAGTGTAATGCTATTTAGCAAAGCTGCCTCATCTTTAAACTCTTTTTAAAGCATAATGTCCCATGATCAGTTATTGTGAGGTGAAGTCAAACGATCGTGCCTTTACAGTGAAATTCAGTTCTGTATGTGCCTCGGTTTTCTGTGCCCTTTTTCTGCCTCCAGTCTCAGTTTGAATGTTCTGCTCTGCGGGCTTTCGCTAGCAAGCTGCTGGCTGACATTCTGCGCTTTTATCTTAACTGATCAAGCAGGGCTGGTTTCACTAAAAGGATGCATACAGTGCATGTCTGACGGAAATAGGGTAGAAGCTCAGCCGAGGGAAATATGGGGGCGGTGTGTAGCCCTGCAGGTTAGGATCGTGACTGGAAGGTTACTGGTTCAAATCCTCTGGCTTGCAGAGTGGTACTGCCCTTTAGCAAGGCCCTTAACCCCAATCACTACTGGGACACTGTCTGACTCTGTTCTTTGACCATCACTTCTATGTAGTTTTGGACAAAAAAATGACTAAATGTCATTTAAATGCAGTTTTTCCCCTGAATGCCTATATCTAATTAGAAGGGGTAGGGTACACTGTGTAGGGAGCCTATCCTTGTGTCCTTCCAATCAATTACGACAAAAACATTTCATTATTTAACAAGCTGGGAAATGGTTGTACATGCTTAAATATGGAAGTGTACTTCCATTAGTCCATCTTTCATGCAGTGCAGGGTCACAAGGACCCAGTAGGATCTCAGGCAGCATAGTACAGTGAAACAGGATGCCACTTTTAGATTTGTTTTTATTGTTTTGGGACAGTACAGTTTTGGAATACTGGATAAAGTGGACAATTATCAAAAGAAGAAAGATAAAGGTGGAGCCATTCAAAAAGAAGAACTTTCTGTGCTGCTTTCATCTTTCCTTTTCCTTTGTCATTGATCTGTTGGGAGAAACAACCAAAATGAAGACATTTATGAAAATGAAGATTTGAGCAAACCTTCCTCAAATGTCATCTGGACAGCACACTGTCTCTAAGCCGGAGACGCAAGTATTTACTCTTTCGTGAATGTCTGAAGGATCTTTTTGATGCACTGTGTGTTCGGATCCACACAAACAGGTTCTTTGTTGTTTGTGATGACCCTGTAACAGAAAATAAAGCGTAGTTAGGGGTGTTCTGTCAGGGTTTTACTGCCAGACATGACTGCAAGTAAAGGCTGAAAGCCCCAGGGCCACAGTTGGCCTGCTTACACAATCTCAGTCCTTTGGCACATTGCAGTCTTCGGGATGATCTGGATTTCTTTCACGGACTTCGGGTTGATGCATGCAGAGACGTTCAGGCAGCGGCATTTCCGTCTGACGACGCGTGCCTCTGACGCTGAAGGTCAAAGCGACAGTGACAATGGCATATAGATGACATACTGTTGGGAGTCAGGGAGAGTTGTACTGGTACAGTGTCAGTATCCTTATCCCCTGAACTGTTGTTTTACTGGTTATCCATTTTCAGTAGTTGCCTTTTTGGATTATCATGAATTTGAATTTTACAATCTTATGCCCACCAACCACTTACACTGTTCCCTGTCCTGTGAATAATAATCCATCCATAGGCAATTTAGTCATTCCGTTTCACCTTAACATATTTTTGGACTGGTGGGGGGAAAAACCCAGAGGAAATCCCATGATGACACGGGGAGAACATGCAAACTTCACACGTGGAGCCATGGTAGAGACTCAAACGCTGGTCCCAGAGGTGTGAGGTAACAGTGCTACCCACTGCGCCACCCGTATCATCATAATAACAATAGCCAACAACAATGACTACTATCATTATCATCATTAATAATAAATATCAGCATTATTATCAATAAAAATAATAAATAATGATACAAATAACAGGGATCCTGCAGCTAACACTGCTTGGACCAATAATTATAATAATAATAACAACAATTATAACTATCATCGTCATTATTAGTATTCTCATTGTTATTATTATTATTAATTACCATAACGATGATAATTATAACAATAATAATGAAAATGGTAATAACAAGAAGATCATCATTAATAAATCATCATAATTAAAATACCCTGAATATGATTATAAAACTCATAACAGCTTCAGGTTTAAAACATCCTTTAAGGCCAAAGGGGACCTCTTGGCTTTAAAAGACCTTACAAAGCTGCATGCGGACCTTGCTAAGATGTAATACGATTTGGTTTAAAGTGGCCTCACCTTGCAGCAGAGCCAGGCAAACGAGAAGCAGAGTGGTGAGGAAAAAGCAGGACCTGATGGGTGCCATGGCGATGCAGTAGGCTGGCAGTTCAGACGCAGATGGGGCGCAAACTGCAGCCGCCTGCCATCCACTCCCCTTATATTAGCTGAGAAGTGAAAGATCAGCTGGACTTTCCCTTCTCCACAGATGCGGCCTATGATGATTTCAGCACATTTCTGATTTGCATATCTGTGATTCTGGAGCCAGCCCTTCGCTTATCTATGCAATACAAGATTTTCTGTATTAACTGTATTCATTTTTCTTAGAATGATTGCCCGTTACTGTCTGTTTAAATGGATTAATCACCGTGGCATTTATCTGTTTATGTAGTGTCAAAATACCAGAGAGATTTCATGAAACAGGTGTCCCCTTTCATATTTAATTAACTCTGTTTCTCAAAGGCACCAAAGTATAGATATTCTAATCAGGCTTTTCAATTATAAGATTTATTGCTCTCGTATACAGTGTGTATATGTAATCATGCAAGCCTACTCAGAATAAGTGGCTGATAGATGGAATCATTCCTTATAGATTTATCATCAGGACTTTTTATTCTTATATTGCATGTGTCTGTATTTTTTTGTTTTCTTCCCCCCCCCCCCCCCCCCCCCCCCCCCCACCCCCCCCCCCCCCCCCCCCCAACAAAAAACCACAAAAAAGCTCAACCAAAACACAAAAACCCAGTATCAAAATAAATCATATATATA
>JAAGVU020000040.1:22239222-22321421 GCA_011763525.2 Mormyrus iriodes
CTTGATGTAATTGTCAATAAAAGCCTTTGAAATTTATGAAATGTTTGTAATTATACTTCAATACACCACAGAAACAAATGACAAAAAGATCTAAAAACACTGAAGCAGCAAACCTTGTGAAAACCAGTATTTGTGCCATTCTCAAAACTTTTGGCCACGACTGTAGAATAGTCCATTATTCTAAAGCTCAGCTTGCACAAATTTTCGGTAATATATCTGACAGTTCTGATAAATGTCACACCTTCCCCAGCAATCTTGCTCACATGTTCTACCTTTGTCCTTTAATATTTAATCTTTTGCAGAATTATTTCAATACTTTGTCTAAAATATTTTCTAAGACTATAGAAGCTTCTCCACATATTGCCATTTTTGGACACCCAGATAATTACCATCAATACACTTCAAACCAATTGGAGATCATATCGTATCACACCATACAAATATCATATCATCATGATACTTGTATGGCGCTTCTTGTAGTGGAAAAAAAATTGAAGAACCATTAACTATGCCTCAATGCATTTGGCGAAATCGGCTCTATCTGTAATTATGTTACATGTTATATTTTTAAATTTTAACTATAAACACTTATAAAATCCTGATCTGTCACCATGCATACAGCTCATTAGTGGCTCAGTGGGATTGACAGGTGCACGTAACACCCATCATGGTATACCAGATTTCTCACCAACACAGTCATGGATTCCTATACACAAACATCAGTGTGTTATTTTAATCTTTTTCATATTGCAACAAAAGCTCTCGTGATTAAGAAGTGATTAATTATTTTTAACCACTAATGTTCCTGTGTTGCGTTTGCTTTCCCATGTTTTTTTCCTATTTAATAATGTGTGTCACATAAGCACTGAATGAGAAATTGTTTCAGCATGGTCACCATGATGTAACGTATGTAAAAGTCATATCACGTTTGTTGGTACTGCTTTGTGTGTTGACACAACTCGCGACAACAGCCACCAGCTTACTAGACACACTCTATTGTTAGATAAGTTCTATTTGGCAATAGTTTGTTTTGGGTAATTTAATCTCCTTTTTGGTTTTATAAATACCGCAGTATTACTCAGTGTAATATTGTGATGTCATAATTGTTCAGCCCTAAATATATATTTATCTATGTAATGAATTCTACCATGTAGCACAAACAAAGTGGATAAACAACATCCTCTCCAATCAAACCATACTCATGAACAGAGACGTACATAAAATACTCTTATAACTACATTTTCAAAGCACTTGATATTTTAAATGTTTGTACAGCAACATTATTTTATATTTTCACCTTACTTACATGGTGACTACCCTCCATTGACTGCATTTTCTGCCATCGATGACATAGTCACTCAGAACCAAGCTTCTAACTATAGCTTGAGCGCTGTAGTTCGAACTACAGAACTTAACGACAGTGTTTGTGAAGGTTTGTTTTAACTATGGTTTTGGGAATCACCTATGTCGTTTAACGATGTATCGTACTATGTAAGTACCTTCGTTACCTCCATAATTTGAACTATTTCATGTTTAGGGAAACACCTGCATCGTACTTGCATAGTTCCAATCACGCAAGTTGCTAGCATAGTTAGCAACTATGTTTCTGGGAAATGCGCCATTGTATAGCAATCCGCAGTAGCTCTTGCGCTGCTGCCTTTTAAAGGTAAGGTGAGGTGCCATTCTGATTGGTTCATTGCATGTTATGCCCAAAACACACCTCTGAATAATTAAGAGAGTTAAGACAACCTTTTTGGTCTGGTTTTTCCGCTGTCAAAATAAGAAAATGGATTTGGACCCGCCCATAAATGCTGCGCCTTGCACTTTTTGCACTAGACTGTCAAAATAGAGCCTCTTCTATCAGTTAATCACCGATTAAGATTATTCAACTGATGGTTTCTCAACTACAGATATCAAATTTTCTGACACATAGGAACACCTAGAGTGTAGCTTATTCCATCTACTTTTCTCGCATGTACAGGAAACTGCATCTCATAGTGGGGCATGTCATTTTCTTCAGTGGATGGGCACCCAACAATGATTTTTCTCTCCCTCACAAAGGCACTTCATCATGTTTTCTCACTTGGAAGGACACCCCAGAGGACATTTCATGAGATTTTCCATCAGAAAGGCATGCACAGGGCACAAGTTTACCCAATTGTAAGGGCATCTTATATGGCACTGCATCACATTTTATCCATTGGACAGGCATCCACTAGGACAACCCCTCACATTCTTACACTCAGACAAACATCTTATACACTGCATCATATTTTATCCACTGGAAGGACACCAATTTGGGCACTTCACCATGTTTTCCCACTGCTTAGAAGTACCTTGTACAGCCCTGCATCCCACTTTCTCTACTTGAAATGGTGAAATGGCACCCTTTGCGACACTTAATCATGTAGAGGATGGCATAGAGGTCACCCTTTTCCATTGGAATGGTACCCATAGGAACCATTTAGACCATTGTAAGGGTGCTGTATAGGGCACTGCCTCATATTCTCTCCACTAGAAGGGCACTCATTAAGAGACTTCATCACATTTTGTTGCTTTATAGGGTACGTCATCTCACATAAAAGGGGCACCCTAGACAGCACTGAATCATGTGATGGGAAGCCAATATCCAATATGGGCGTTTTTGCGACTCCAAAGGGCACTTTAGCAATGTTTTTTCAGCCATGGGGGCACCGGTGGGGGGGGGAGTTGCCCCCTCTGCTCCTCCCTGAATCCACCAGTGCCTTGTATAGTCCTGCTTGCCAACCAAATGCAAATTATCGTGACTACTGGGTGGTGGCCTGTGTCCACTCTCTAGTTTGCACTTTGTCATGTGACCCTTTGACATCTGGAGTAAAAGTAAGTCTGCTGTTATTTAAAAATGCTTAAAAAGTACAATTTCACCAAAAAAGCCCCATTAAAGCCATAAAAGTAAATTTACTCCGTTACCTTCCTCCCCTGGTTATATGGATTTTGGTGAAATGTGACCATATTTATCTTAAATGATTTAACTCAACACATGCTTGTGTTGGTGTGAGCCAGGCACGGGGTTGACTAATTTCTTTATTCGGCATTTTGCAAAAAAAATTTAAAAAAAAAACTAAATCATGTTAAGCACTGATAACCAAATGAGCACCCACACAACTCCAGACTCCTCTCGCTCCTTGCACTCTGCAGAAAACCACCATCTCGTTCTCTTTGCAAAGTATGTTTAGCTTTTGCAATATGAGTATATATGGGTACATGCTCTGCAGGGATGTCTTCCACAGCCTGGTCCTTAGAGTAAATTACATTTGATGCATTATTTGATGCATTATCTTTGGTGTTGCAGTTGTATTGGTATATAATTGAAATAGGCAGATGTGCTGACAAAAGCTGCTTCATAAGCTTCATGCTACTGTCAAACCTACCCCAATGACATTAACAGTCTTTCCACAGAGATGAGCCGCATGTCTCCCAGTTTGAAAAGGTCATCTTACATTATACTTTGTTTTCACACTGGTGTGGGGGTTTTTCTTTAAAATTCGTTCCCTTCGCATATTTTTTCCATTGTATGAATGCTTTGATGTACCACTTTTATTGATTTTGGGCGTGTGGTATACTAGGGGAATATCCAGGTTAGTTATTTATCTGAGTAGGGTTCAATAAATTTAAAATAATTCATATTTTATTAATCTGTTCATTTACTTTGGTTGGCTTTCACACTATATGCCAAGCTCATAGCTGCTGTCTTGATGGAAAACTTAGCAAAGTCACACTTACTGTACAAACATTTTTAAAACTGATCTTTACCAACAATGGTCTTCCTTTCGGTTTCGGCCACGTGTGTAGAGATCGCAATGTGTCAAAACCATAACGACTTTTATTTTATATAGGCTACTTGGTTTATAACTCAAATCGTCACAGCTGTGTTCCCAACCCACAATAGCATATTTCTTTGTTTGCCACCTACACTAAATGATTAATTCATACCACTTCTCTGTTCCACTGCTTCTGATTAGTAAATATATATGGAGTGGTATTTTTTAAACAAATATTACATTTGTGTCAGGATTGGTCCCTGTCCTGCCCTAGTCCAAGTGTGATTTTCCCATTTGGCCAGCAGGTATTACTGGTCATCCCATCTCCTGTTATTTCCCAGGTTGGTAGCTGGTAAATGGCAACATTGCTCAAAAATATCCTCTGTGTATCATCACCTTAAGTGTTCTGGGCACGGTTTAAATTAATTGGTAGTGCAAGTCACCAAGCTTGTGCTGCTCTTTCAGCTGCCTTTGCTCCTCAGCCTCACGTGGGCAGCAATAGTGGTCAGAGTTGGGGGTGGCGATCTAGTCAACCCCACAGTTTTCCTGTTCTCTGTTCCATTGTCTTGTGATTTTTATTCACTGTATGAATGTTAATATTAATAACATCTGTATATGCTTGTTGTATGAAACTGGGGATGTTGGGGCTTTCTTCCAGACTTCCTTTACTTTATTTTAATCTTCTGGTTTCAGTTTGTGGATCTGTTTGGAGGAAAACTCTAGCTTCTTGGAGAGAAAAGAGTTTGTCCCAGCTGGAATGTATAGTTCCATCCGTCTTAAATATCACTCACCCACAGACATATTTTAGAGTAGACATGAGCTTTGTTTCAGAAATGCTGGTATATACATTCATATAGGTCAATTTTCCTTAAGGCAACCTTTCCATTACAACCTCTGAATAACAGTTTCACAGAGGTGTCATCAGTGAGTTGGAAACTATTATCAGTTTTCTTCTCCTTCACAGGCTTTTAATCTATTTTGATGTAGATGAGGGGAAATATTAATCATTTCCTTGGTCCTGAATTGGTGTCTACTGTTCCGTTACCTTTACTGTTTACAGTTAGCTTTAAATTTCACAGAAATTGAAAGAACAGAGGAAACTTCTTTCTACTTGAGTACACTATCACGCTATTAGTAATGTAAATAGCCCCTGATCTGAGGACTTCTAAGACATTTCGTATTATATTATAAGAATTCTGTCTTTGACCTTCCCGATGGCGGACAGTAGATTTTGAATGTGTTTGCACTCTTTTTTTTGTCCATGGGAAGGAGAGAACTTTGAAATAAACTGCACATTACCATGCAAATTTAGATTTTATTTTATTTTTTAATAACACATAGGTTATGTACAAACATTTGTAAAATTACATGCTGTCTGAATGACAACAATGTATTCCCCGGACGGCCCCATCACCCCCTCCCTACATGTAATCCCTCCTCACCGCTCCAGAAATCAATCTTTATTAAAAGCCCAACTTTGTGTGGCTTGTCTCAGTGTAATAAAGTTCACTGGATTTGCGTCTATGGCTGTCCTTTCATGTGCTACCACTAAATTCAATCAGTTTCAGACCTTCTCATATACAATTCAAAAAATTTGAAATAGATCCATCAAATGCTTTTTGAGTTATTGTGCTAACAAGTGTCAGAGGCTTTCATTCTTTGCTATGTGGTGCTAAATAATTATGGTGTGATTTGCCTCAAAATTTGAACACTTCCAGATCTTCACTGATACAATGTGTCTGCAGAGTTTGACAAATATCCATCTAATACTTTTTGAGTTATCACACTAATAAGCTGAGGTGTCTGTGACTACAGGACTGGATTGATGCCAAAACCATGTGCAAAGTTTGCTGAGTGGGGAGGGTGCATGATTGTGCAACCTGGAGTCACCTGTATTTTGTGGACTGGAGTCCGCCCATTAGTGACCACTTGTATACACCACAGTTGTGTCCTTTGCTGCTTGGGATTGGCTTCAGGCACCCCCACCCTATGATCCTCACCAGAGTCAGACAGAATATGGATGGATGGGTCCTATCCGGATGTACCTAATAAAGTGGTAACTCGGTGTAGTTTATCCAGCATTACATGTGCAGTTTTCAGTCAAAAATACATTTTCACAATGAAGTTGTCAATAAATTTAAATATGAAGGGAAAAAAATGTATACCACAAAGAGCTTTGTTAAACTATCCATCTTCCACAGCCACTTATCCAAGTGTAGGGTGAGCCTGGAGCCCAGGCATTAAGGCAGCAGATGGCAGTGCATCACAGGGTATGCCTGCATTCACCCACACCCCAACGCACACCCACAGCCACACATGCACAGATAACTGCAAGTTTGTGGATAGCAGGAGGAAACTGGTGTAACCATACAAAATGAGAAAACAGGCAAACTGATGATCCTGCAACTAAGTATTGATCCATCCATCCATCCTCCAACCAGTTATTCAGTCCAGAGCCGCAGTAACCGGTATTTTCATAATAAATAATTTAGTTGTATTGATAGAAAAAAAATTAAAACTTACGATTGTTTACCAAGTCTTCACTAATCAATTGTCTATGAGGTTACAATTTATTATACGTTAAGAAACCCGCCTTTTTCAGGCATTCGCAGACTTAGAGGCAGGTTTAATGTCATACCACATTTCAACATGTGAGGGCATCGCAGGTTTTTCCATATAAACACACATCGCAACAAAAAACTTCTTATGTCTTAGGTATATTTAACATTTGGCATAAATGTACATGTTCTCAAGTTCAACAGACCCTCACAACCCACCAACAATAAATGGAGGAGTATTTAATTTCAAGACTGGATGTGTAATGTAATATTAGAATGTTTCTCCTGGTAATTACTGTTAGCAGTGGTCAGACAATGACTCTTCGCATTTTTTTTCCATACACAGGCATGCAGAAGCTTATGTTAATGCTCTCCTGTAGAACATGGGTCGCTACGCTCGCTTCATGTTCTCCTGTAGAACCAATGGCGGATTCAGTTTCAGTAACCATCCCAAAAACAATTTAACACAAACTGCAGGATACCAGTGCTCTGAGAAATAGTAGTTATTTCATTAGCATTTAAAATCAACAGGTTAATAAATAATGAAAATGATGATTACAGGACTCGGAAAATTCCTGAATCTTTAAAAAAATGAAGGAAATCTGTAAAATAGAAACGACTGAGACAGTCTCTTCAGCTAAATGAAAGCCGCACATCCTGGGACAAAATAAATCGATCATCAAATTACCCTTAGTCGCTTTCATTTGCTTTAGTGTTACCCACTACGTTTAACAAAAACATATAATTATCGATATCCTCATAACGGACAGCGGGCGGCTCACAACCATTTTGCTTTCAATGTATGTGGGTTACAGCCAGTAATATCCATTCTTGCATCATATATTTGGCTTTTATTTCGTTATTTATTTTGCTTTTATAATGTAACTTCGCGTCACCATACACATTGTACTGAATATGGTTGCACCAAGATGGTGGCCCAAGGCGACTTTGCAATACTATTGCAGCCCTCCTAGTGCGCCCCTAGTGGTCTGGCGCCCCTCAAATGCCCAGGACTCGGCTTCGGGCGATAAATATATCGCCCTTTAGGCATCCGATTCGAGGACGCTGATCGGCTAATTTTAGGTTATGTGCATTTCTTATATCAGTATTTGGCTACGCTGTTCCTTGGAATGGAAGAGACATTTGAAGAAGAAGAGATGTTGAATAAGATTGATTAAGAGGGGGACGAACATGAAACTGATTTTACCCCAAGCATAATGATTTTCTTATTTATATATTGATATTACACGTTGTGCATTTTCAACACATACACACTTAAAAATAAGTAATTGTTGTTTATCTAAATATATATGTTTTAGAAAGAAAAATCAAAAATCCCCTTTCAACCATAGAGGTCGGCGCTCTAACGTCCTCCATTGATCAGCCACCACTGTGTCGAACATTGGTTATTTGCTTTATGTTCTCCTGTAGAACACAGATCTCTATGCTTACTTTATGTTCTCCTGCATAACACATGTCCTCATGCTTGCTTTAAGTTCTCCTGTATAACACAGTTCCTCATGCTTGCTTTTTGGTCTTCTGTAGAACACAGATCTCTATGCTTACTTTATGTTCTCCTGCATAACACATGTCCTCATGCTTGCTTTAAGTTCTCCTGTATAACACAGTTCCTCATGCTTGCTTTTTGGTCTCCTGTAGAACACAGATCTCTATGCTCACTGTATGTTCTCCTGTATAACACTGTTCCTCATGCTTGCTTTATGTTCTCCTGTAGAACATGGATTTCTATGCTTACTTTATGTTCTCCTGTATGACACAGTTCCTCATGCTCACTTTATGTTCTCCTCTAGACACAGGTCTCTATGCTCACTTTATGTTATCCTGAAGAACACGGGTTCTCATACTTCCTTTATGTTCTCCTGAGGAACACGTGACCTCATGCTTGTCTTATGTGTTCCGATGGAACATGGGACCTCTCTCTTTTTTTCTCCAGGGATAACGCCAATGACTGAGGATCAGGTTCCTCCCACGTGACTCAAAGGAATCTCGGCCCGGCTCCGTATTGCTATTCCCACTCATTCAGAGTCTGTACTACTTTCAGTGCGATTACACGGTAGTCTCGCATATTCTTATGCATATTTTTTATTGTATATTGTCTGCCGCTCATCGTGTTTTCTGCACCATGCCTTTCTGCGAAGCTTTGCCTCTTACGCGTTGAGGCAGTTGGTGCATAGGGATACAATGCAAATGGTATACCGCACTGGATCCGTCCAGACATGACCAGCTGAATGGGAAAAGTGCAAAGGGCTTTAAAGAAGTACTGAAAGGGGATTTTTTAGCGTTTATAGTCGTGATTAAGATCTAAAGTGAAGTTTTCATATCGACGTCTGCTTGAGAGCGTTTATTTTTAGATCGGCTGAGAAATCTCAGGGCTCTCGGTTTAAACATTTTTACGTTGCGACCGTGTCAAGTGTATCGCTCTTTAGATAGAATCATAAGAAAAATCCACAGCTCTTTATGGGCCATCGGTCACACATTTACAACTGAAGACCGGGAAAATGTTTTAAATGTGGGTTTTCCATTAATAGGAAGAGTGGCTCTGCTTTTCTGCAAGCTATCGCTTTTTAAATGGGATCCGAACTCTTCCAGTAATTTGTAATGACTGTGAGCAAGTGGTTCTTAGCGCCACAGTAGATTTTTTAAAAGATTTTAAGCTCCTCTGGATGTCATGCTTCGAAGTGTAACCATGGGCTTCACAGATATATGGATCCTTATTGCCGCTCTGGTTGGAATAGTTACCATCCCGCAAGAAGTAAACGGTTAGTATTATTGCACTTATATTTACAATCGAATAATGGCCAAACTCACAAAACAAAAAATAAAAATGCGTTTCTAAATGTGATTGGGGTACAAGTTATTTATATTATACAGCAAATCCTGGTAAAGTGCTTGTTGCCCGATATGCTTCATCAGTATGTCATAGAAGTATGTTGGATTTCAATCATAGAAACACTAATTTTAATTAGTGATAGAAATACTAACACTAATAATAGTGTTAGAAACACTAATTTTAATGTTGGAAACGTGCACCGCTTTCAGCATAGCTTAATCACAAAGGCCCCAACAAATATACGTCTCGCCTTTCGCTAGCAAATCGTGTTTTGACTGAAATCTTCCACATTGATTTAATTAATTTTACTTAATTGTGTGCATATTTATTTTTATGCAGCATGTAGATTTTGCCGCTAAGTATTGTCGTGATCACGAGGTTAATGTTATAAGCCGGTCCAGTTAAGATTTATTTAAAGCTGCGAAATGTATGAAATCAGCTAGTGAATACGCTTTAGGTCAACCCGGTAGGCTTACATTCTCATTAATCTTTTCGTCCACTGTGTCACTATTAATGTTTGCTTTTTGGCCAGTGCTGCATATTACCCCATCAAATACATTTGACAAGCTACTAAAGTGTTTACATTAATAGTGGTTAGATCTTATGCGACCTTGCGTGAATGTAAGCGCCCAGCCTCAATTAAACTTTTCATTCTGTAACTAACAGGCAAATAATATGCCAGGTTTTCGCTAGGAAACTAACTTGTTTAGTTTTCATACAGTTATACTTATTTCGCTGAATAACTTGATATGACGTTAAGAAATGAAAGACGTCTCACATCAGTTGGTCAGGCATTAAATGCTGTTTTTCAACACACTCTCATTTGTAGTGCCTTTAGTCGCGGAAACCACTTAAAGGTGTAGAAGTTAAGCTGTTTGTTGCTTTCCAGCTGTCTAACGATGATGTCCTGCTGCTCTCTCTGCAGGGGTGTGTCACTATCAGGGACAGCTGTTTGCGGTAGGTTCAGTCTCCTTCTCCTAACACTACCTCCAGGGCCGGTCAGTCCTATGGGCTTCGACTTGCCACCCAATTTCACTTTACTTTGGATGGGGGCACTCACTGGCCCTGATGCTCGCCTAGGGCACCGCATTGGCTAAGGCCAGTACTGTGTACCTCTACAACATTTAACTCATAATACTGGATCTTTTGTTGAAGTATTTGGGTTTTTTAAGTCGCTGCACTGTAAAATTTAGTAAAACTTTTGTTGCAATTGAATTGCTTTGATTAATTTTGGAAGCTTTTGGACACTGCACATTGGTGTGCTGTAGTCATAACCTCTGTTTAAAATGAAAGGATTTGTCCTGCTGTGAATGTGCAGAGGTGTCCGTTAGGGTGACGATAAGAGGGGCACAGAAATGGGCAGGTAGAGGCCTCAACATGTTCTAACGAATTCAGGAAGTGGCTTGTCCTGTCTTCAAAGGGGAAATGCACCGGCACCTGGTGAAAGAGTAATGCACAGACCATGGTGGTGGGGGGGGGGGTGGATGGATGTCTGTTGAACAAAGCAACAATGAGTGCCCTTAGGTAAATGCTCTTCGCCTTTTTAGGAATTTCGAGCCATGTGTGAGCAGCCAAGTTGTATGAGTGTAAGCTGGACAGTGGAATTTTTTTTCCCCTGAACTGGTTATAAACTTTACAATAAAGGTCATTATCCGGCCTACTTTCTGTTTCCCGGTCATTGTTAATGGCCTTTTATTGGGAATTAAAAGGGATGAAATTCTGTTAAACAATGGATGAAAACCAATGCTTTTGTACGTGTTTAAAATGCCTCTATCCAAAGCCTGTTTTGTGTAGACGGCTGATCCTGTTCACTTCATGCATCTGTGCAGAAGTTCACCTGTCACAGCAAAGCCTAAACATGTGCTTAAGAAAAGTGCATCATACTCGTGATGCTGTAAAAGCATAAATATTTGACTCCAGTTTTGGTTTGAGCTGGAATAGTTTTTTTTTTTTTGTTTCTCATTCAGTTATCTGATTCTATTTTGGAAGTATTTTCTGCATTTCACTCACACCATAATCAGGGTAATGACTATGTTAGTACATATAAGAGGTAGGTAGCTGGCTCTGTCCTGTGTGAGGACAGACACATTGCCCAACCCTCCTGTTACACACTGTCTGTGTGCCTGCGTTGTGCTCTGGGGCATGCATTCCTGCTACTGCGAGGAGCTTCCCCCAAAGGCATCAAAATGTCTGCCTCTCTTTAGAGTGTGGACTGATGTTGCCGGAAGTTTTCTGCACTTGAAAAACAGGTTTGATAACTCCCAGATATGTTTGCTGTAAGTTTATACCGCATGGTGTTGATGCTGGAGGCTGCAGTTTAGCTTACAAGGTAAATGACAGATTTTCAGGTATCATTCATAAAAACACTGCTCCCTTACTGATTATCATATGTGTTACGTGTGTGTATACAGATGTATTCTGCGCTTGCGGGGGCATGTAGACCAGCACTGACAAACATGTACAGTATTCTCAGTCTAACCTAAGAAGCTTTGCTTGATGGCAGCATTTTGGATGTCTTTCGCAATACTTTTTACATTCATTGTCATCCCCACAGCAACCAAAGCAAGAAAACAAAAGCGTGGCTGAGCAGCCTGGAAAGGCTTCCTCTGGGGGGGATTCTTCGGGCGTTTCGGGGTGGGGGGTGGGGGAGAGCCGCTCCTTGTGTGGCCAAGGAGTGTGAAAGGTTTGATTTCACACTCCCTGACTTTTATTGTCCTTTGGAAAGATGGTGACAGGGAGCCATTGCACTCAGCTGGCCTCAGTTGGCATGTTTTCTTTGTTAAAGCAAACAGTTTGTACACATGAGCATCATCTTATTAATGTCTGTCAGTGCTTTGGGGCTGGGCGGCTTCCAGAGGACAGTGCCCCTAACGAGATGATGACATCCGGTGCTCAAAGTGTGCAGTGCTCACTCACTCACCTCGGGTCTTTAAGTGTGTGTGTGTGTGTGTGTGTGTGTGTGTGCCCGCCTGCACAGTTCAGGACGGAGATTTGGAGGGGGCCCTGTTTAAAATGTGGACTTTCATGAGGGACGACAGTGATTGTTTAGTGCTTGTTTGTTTGCTTAACCTGTCCCTTGTCTTGGTGTAACACTCAGCGTCAGTAAACCATGCCACTAGTTTTGACCTTTGTTTGTTCTGTGAGCCTCACATACAAATTTTATTTTCTCCTGTCTTTCAGAGCCAATTCGTGTCCTTGCTTAGTTCCTGTAAACCTTGATGACCGGTTCTCTTGCCTGATTTAAAAATGTACGTTGTTGTTGCATACATAATCTCTTCTTTGTTTATGCTGTATATCTTACACTGCCATTCCATTGTCTGGCACCTTGAATTCCCTTCTTTTTTGCTGTTACAGACTAAAAAAAAAATGTTGCCTGCCCTCTATATTTTCTACATCAATATCATGATTAATAATAATCATGTTCAAACTTACATAGTTTTTTTTCCAAGTTTATCTTTTGATAGTTGGATGTCAAAAAGTGCTTTTAGCGTTGATTTAATTTACAATGTTCCCCTCTGAGCAGTCCAGTGAATGCTCCTTTTCTGAAACCTTCTGGGCACAAAGCCAGCTCGAAGCCTGTGCTGTTGCCCCACTTTCCTTCTCATGTAGAAATGGTGGGGTGTAACGCCCTCACAGGGAAGGCGGTATGTCTGTGCAGTAAGTCAGGCTAGGGCTGGCTGAAGCCTTGCGGCAGGATGGTACGGTTTTGAAGAGGAAGAAATGCGTGCAGCCGACCCCCCAAGATGCTGGCATTAGACTCATGCTACACTGGGTGTACAAGCCCTGGCAGTTCGCCCAACTGATACCAAAGATAAAATAGGTAGGTCCACACCTTGGGGAGGTGGGAATCGCCTTGTATTTTCCATGTCTTACTTGATCATACTTCCTTCGCTGTGGATCCAGCCCTTAGTGCTTGTAATGGCGAAAGTTGAGTTGAGTGCTGCTACTGATGGATTTGTTGCTCGTTTCAAGGAATAACAGTTGTTTTAGCTTAATTATCAGCTTTGTTTCCGTGTTCATTTCATTGTTGTGGCCGGGATCAGAGTATTATTCTCATGAGCATAATCCCAGATATCAGAATGGCAAAGCTTAAAGTCTGGGCCATCTGAAGCCCCTTTCCCCTCTACTTAGCAGAAGGACTGGCTGCCACTTATTTTATTACAGGCCTGCCTATGTTCAGACAACAAAGGAGACTTCTGTTTCTCTGACTCTCTGTCAAGCAAAGATCTCTCTCATCAGTTCTCTCCGTGACAGGTCATAAATGGGCATTATTAAGCACTGGATGAGTATCCAGTATTTTAGATGGCATGGCACAGTGTTTTCCCATGCTTGCATGGTCGTTTGTTTTAGTTGAGTACATCTCAAGTACATATGTGTAAAGAACAGTGAAGTACAATACTCTTTCTTGGGAAAGGAAACCTGAAAGAGAAACCTTGAATTCAGTGACCCAGATGAGTGTAGTTGACAGTATAGTTTGTGAGGGGCAGCTCATTGGCACTCTCTGGTTATTCTACAGCAGGGCTATGCAGCTCACGGTCCTCATGGTCCAAGCCCTGCTGATTTTCCAGCCGCCTTCACCTATCAGCCAGATGTGAAACCTCTGGCCAATCAGAATCAGTAATTATTTAACTAACTACCTGGGAGAACTGACAACATGGTCTAGATTTGGAATCGAGGTCCAGATTTGAAGAGCCCTGTGTCTTTTTAGTTGTGCACTATTGTAGCACTGTTGTGCTGCTGTTATCGTTTTTCCTTTTTAATGTCACTTTAGTGCAGTGTGCAGACGTGAGTGAGTGTCACATTGCGCTAAGTACATAATGGCAAACGTAAACTCAACTTTGTTCTTTGTGGGTAATATAACCCCCTAAAGAGTCGGCACTGAAACTGCGCCAACAAAACATCTGATATTCAAATGAAACTCTAATTTATGCAGCTGCAGATCACTTCTCAAGCAGTGGTTGAGGAGCTCCTGTTGGCAGGAGAGCTCCAGTCCTTGGTGGCGTGTGATGTGAGAAGGTTCTCATTTGGCCCCCCACCTTCACAGTCATACATATGGGGAGGGGGCTTTATGATCTGATGGAGATCAGGCTGTTAGGGTTTCATCTGTTTTATTATCAAATCAAGTGCGGATTGTGCCACATTTGGACTGATGTCAGACTTAATCGACACAAAACTTGCCAAGATGCTTTAAGTAGAGACACTTGATATATCTGTTAACATATCAGTATCGACCAACGTTTGTTAAAGACCTTGGCATTGGCCTGATATGTCAGTCTTGGTTGATTTTATTGCTGGCTGAAATTTAGACTAGTCAATATCCAAAGTTAGCAGAACATTTTTTTTCCTATCTGCTATTACGCTGATATTTTTAAAAGCTTTAATTTAGTTTAAAATCGCCAGTGGTTTCCAAAGTGAATAAAAGTGGGTGTGCTTATCGTTTATCCTGTCAGGTGCTAGCTGTCGGTTCTGTGGTCATATTTCTCTGTGGAAATAGGATGGTGACCATTGCTCCTCGCCCTGCCTGTAAGGATGGTTAGGGTTAGGACTTTCAGCACCTCAAATTTTGATTAGACATTTTGAAGAACAAAAGTTCCAGATTATTTAAGGAATATCTTACATGGACCATCAGCCATTTTCTGTAGTTGAGGACGAGGAATTTCGTCGGCTTATTCACTGCTTAGAACCTAACTGCAGTCTCCTCAGCGGGCGCGACTTTTCGATGATGTGATCGCTACACAGGTTCATGGCATCAGTTTCATTACAGATTTGTGGAGCTCAGAGGTTAGCCTGTTAGTGGTATTGGTTATCGGTTTCAGCCAAAATTTCCACATTGACGCACCAGTGGCTTTAATTCATGTCTACATTTCTGTCACGTGGCTTAGTGGCATGTGGTTGTTAAATGGATGGAAAAAATACAGGTAGTCCCCAGGTTATAAACCATTCCCTAAGTCTGTCTTTAAGTCGGATTTGTAGGTAAGCTGGAGCAATAACGATACAATAATATACAGCAGTAATAAAAGTAACTGAATATGGTACTGTACTGTACATTTAGCCGATGAACCGCTGAAGCTGCGCTGTTTTCACGAGTGTCGCAAAGTAGTGTGAGCATTAGTTATAACGAACCATTGTATTTAACTTGAATTTTTAATGTAAAAGGCTTTACGGCAGTCTGATTGTAAGAACGAGTTGTCTGTAAATTGGACGTTCATAGTAGGGCTGCCGCGATTAGTCGACGTAGTCGAAGATGTCTGCTGAAAATGCGTTGACATCAATATTTTAAATCGACGCATCGTTTTGAAAAGTTACTTTAATAAAATTACTTTCATGATTTCTAAAATGCTTCAGTTCATTATAACAAATGTTTTCCTTTAATATCACTACGTAATTATGGGAGTACAGTAATTCCTCGCTGTATCGCGCTTTGACTTTTGTGGCTTCACTCTATCGCGGATTTTATATGCAAGCATATCTAAATATATATTGCGGATTTTTCGTTGGTTCGCGGATTTCTGCGGACAATGGGTCTTTTTATTTCTGGTACATGCTTCCTCGGTTGGTTTGCCCTGTTGATTTTCACTGTCCGAAATCAGCTGTGAATGTAAATATTACCAGAATGCAAATAGAGCGTGACTGCAGTGTTCGTATTTTAGAGATATGATACTAATGTTAAAGGAATAATCATATTACATCTAATATAACTGGGCAAGTAAGTAAAACGAGTGCATTACTGTGTATTATAATAAATATAAAATTATTTTTCTTAAAATATGTATTATTACAATGTGTTTACAACTGTTATGTATCAAATAAAACTTCTCAATGATATACGATACGTATATTTGTGCGTAGTATATAAACAGTGTGTTTACATACATAATTTCAACGAATCTTACCTAATATCTAATAAAATATAAAGGGTTTATAAGGGCTTAAAATATACAAAAATAACCATATAAACATATGGTTTTACTTAGCGGATTTTCACCTTTCGCGGGGGGTTCTGGAACGCAACCCCCGTGATCGAGGAGGGATCACTGTAGTTCATTATTGGATTAGCCCACCACATATCACAAACAAAAAGATGGTTTGACACCGTGCAAAGTGCAATGGCGTACCTTAGTGGCACCAGTGCTATGCACAAACACCTGAAGAGGAAACAGAGCTGTTCTGGACGATGGACCGCCAGAGTAGGAAAAACACCCCAAGTGCAGTCTATTCATGTTTATTGAATTAGCATTAGAATGGAGAGCTTAAATATCTTTTGTCCATGTAACTGCTAAATACAGTCATTATTAAAGCCATAAAGTTGTATGCCTCCTACATTAGAATCTTCTTTGAATAAGCGTTTGAGAAAATGTTAAGGCTAAAATCTGGGCTTAATCTACATTGATTGATGGTGCCGGTGTGTGCGTTTGTGCATGCTGGACTGTTGTCACTGTTGGACCAGTGTCCTTATCGTAAACTAAAACTGAAATGAAAACGGACAAATGAAAAAGACATTAATTTGTGAACTGAAATAAAAATGAAAACCATATTTACAAAAAAATGTCAGACTTTAATCTGCAAAAAGTACTGCCACAGCACCATCTTTTTACCTTGTTTAATCACAATATCTCCTCTTTTAAAGGATGTGGCAGCTGATCTGTCCCTTCTTTCATTGCTACTTCAGTGCTTATCGCTTGTCGCATGTGGTGTGCTCCGCTAACCGAACTTATTAAGCACAGGGATACGCCAAATTTATATAGATTACTAACTTTTGTGCATCACAATACACATCTCATCTAAATATATATTTTTAGGCATACTACTAATGTTTGTTGAATTGTGGACGAAAATGACGTGCATGTAGAGCCGAAAAGCTGGTGTACATTATCTAAAGCCCTGCAATGGCATACAGTTTGTTTTCAAAATAAAGTTAACTTAAATTAAACTGTCACGTTCGTTTTCTGAAGGAAAATTTAATTGTTTAGATTAATCGACTCATCAATAAAATAATTGATAGATTAATCTATTGCATTTTTACCCTATGTGTCTTACAGTCCCAAAACATACAGTTAAGCCATTGGGCATCATGAAATTGCCTATAGTCTATGATTATGTGTCCATTATGGAGGTCAAGGTGGTGCATGTGAAAACCACAGAATTCTCATAAGCCTTCGAGCATCTCATATTACCATTTTGGGAACTGCCTTTCTGATTTCTTTTAAATAACAAACTGATGTTTCAAACAATGTGATTTTCACTGCTTGAGTGCACAGTCAGGAGTCTCCCAGAGGGGGGGGAGGGCACTTCTGTCAGCTCCTCATCCTCCGTGGGGAGTCATCAGTTTCCCTCACCTGCTGCTTTTACAGAGCCACTCTGTTCTACCCCACAGCACGGTGTTTCTCAGCCCGGTCCTCGGGGCCCCGCCAGCCGGTCCATGTTTTTGCTTCCTCTTAGCTCTCTGCCAGACAGTCCACATTTTTGCAAAAACGTGGACCATCTGCAGGTCCCCACGGACTGTGTTTGGAAATACTGTCATAGCGTGTGGCTAAAAACGGGCTCCTGAGACATCCTGCGGCCTTCTGGACGTGTCGGGAATGCAGGGAATGGGCCTCCTCCTTGCATCTACAGCCATGCATTGTTCTTCAGGTACAACACCTGGAAGGACCTTCTGTCACTGTGAGAAAACTGTAATTTGCCTAAAAACTGGAGAAGGTGTGCCGCGGCCCGTGAAAAGGAGCCGGCTTTTGCCGGATGGTTCCGGCTGTGCACAGCTCTGTCATTATGCCACATGCTCATTCATTTCGCAGGCATGTGTCCAAGTACCAGCTGCACATACTCGGCCGTGAGAGACCTTTACTGGAACAGAAGCGTTTACTGTCCAGGCTTCTGTGCTATGTCCTGCTGCTACCTGTTTAAAGCATTTAATGTCTTTTGTATTGCTGAGGGTTCATATTTTCAGAGGAGAATCACTGAGTTTGCCTGGAGAGCTTCTCAGCTGTTAGTGTAATAGTGGAGCACTTCTAATTTGCATTTGGATGCAGTATGTCATATAAACCAGAATCTTCATGTCAGTTGCGGCTTTTGTGGAGGAATCTCTATTCTGAACCAGTGGTGGAAAGTTCAGATCCAGAAAGTACAAATCCAGACAAACATTTTGTTTCAACCAACCAGTTGAGTATAAAGAGTCACATTCACAGAGTACTCGGCTGGTTGGTAGAAACGGAAACCTTGGTCTGGGCTTGTACTTGCTGAGCCTAAACTTTATACTTTTGCTCTGAACCTCAGGTTTTATCCTTCAAAATGGACTGACCATCTTAGGCCTTCTGAAAAATAGACACATCCTCCTGAAATGCTGTGGAGCCTTGCTTCTCAGATACGGCGTTAACTATGCCCTATAGTTCAGTAAAGAGAGTCACCCTGCATGGATCTGAAGACTGCATGTCGGCTCTATGGTGTCTCTGGCCTGAGCTTCTGCCCTGTATGTAATTTAGCCTGGAGGGACCTGGCTGCACTGGCCAGCTGGGTGATGCTGTATCAGACATGGTCATAAGCATGTTTTGCTCGATCCACATGCTTTCTGCCAGCCTGTGGCTCCTGGTCCTGTTACTAGTGGTGAGACATTTTTCTGATAAAGAATGCAGCTTCATTCGTGGTGCTTGTGCATCCTGTATTAATGCCACACGCTTTCAATGCAGCTCACCAAACGCATGCAATTACTGTGACCGCCAGCGTGGAGAATACTGGGCCTGTCATCAACATGATGCACTGCCTGGCACAGTGGGCTCTGTGAATGGGAGGGAAGACCTCTTGCTGTGGCGTTTACTCAAGCTGTCTGCTGTGATGGGAACTCTGAAAGCTTGAGGAAATCGGGCGCCAGGTCCTTCAGTGGGTCCCCAGAGAAACGAGCCTTTGTGCTGGCCTTTTCTTTGCCTGCTCAAAACAAAAGGGATACAAAAGTGGCTGAGCTGAAGAAATGAACCACAGACATTCTTGAGGTGCAGTAGCACAAAGAAAGTAACGAGTAATTCTCAAGGGCTTCAGGAGAAAGGCAGGCAGCCCTTGGCTGTAAGTCCATGCTGTCCTGGGAACAGGTTTTTAACCTGTTTTTCTCTGGATGCTCACCTGTCAGAAGGTTTACTTCCTGCGGTGACTACAGGCTAAAGTAATATGGAATGGTTAGTCATGTAAAGTTTAAAAAAAAAAAACCTGAATATTGTGAGTGTGAACCATGTATAATTCTTCTCAAGTATAGACATTTCCTCAGCATTACCTGAAGGTAAAACACATGTACTTTTGTTTTTCTGTGATTTTGTGTTATTTGTACTTGTGGGGAATACTTTTTGTTAGGTTGTGATCTGTGATTTGTGCCCTTTTTCCAAAGGGCTCATGGTTCAAATCATGTGGCCGGCAATGTATTCTTATCACTGGTGGTCCCTGGCGCAAGGCCCTTAACCCTGACTGCTCCAGGCATGCTCTTTGACCCAGCTGTCTGACCCCAAACTTTCTTCAGTCACATATCGCTTTGGACAAAAGCACCTGCTGAATATGTAAACGTGATTTTCTTTATGAAAATCAAAAGTGCAGTTTTTTTAATGAGAAATTTTAAATGTCTTAGAAGGATTGTGAGAATTTTTTTTTGAGTGTTCTCTTTTAACATGTCTGTGTATTCAAATATGTTTCAGCCAATCATAACTCACCAAGAGTATGGCACCTGTTTTTATCTGTGTAGAGGGATTCAGAGCTGGGGTGGATGACGAAATTACATTTTGTGGAGGAACTTTCCTTTCTTTGTTGTCTCTATGCAGATGAATGCAAGGATAAGTCTGAAAGGGGAGTGCCGGAGAAACAGAGTTCATGAGTAACTCAAACACCCCGAGGCTGTCAAAGAGCTTGTTAAAAATAAACAGACTTTTCGGCCATGCTGGAGTTCAGCTTTGCCATTCTGCTCATGCTGCCGCTTTGCTGGTTTTTGTGGTCCGGTGGTCAGTGCTGTTGCTTTGTGCCTCTGGGGCTGATGGTTCAAATCCCATTTCTGCTCCTTGTGTAGAATTTGCATTTTTACCCTATGTGTCTTACAGTCCAAAAACGTACAGTTAAGCTATTGGGCATCATGAAATTGCCTATAGTCTATGATTATGTATGTGTTCATATGCCCTGTGGTGGGCTGGCATCCCATCCACTTGTTCCCATTGCTGCCAGAGATGGGCTCCAGGCGCCTGTGACCTTGACCAGGATAAGCGGTCCAAAGATGGATGGACGGAATCATGTCCTTATTTTAAGTCCTGCAGTCTAGATATAGAAGCTCTGTGTAGCTCACGCCTGTCCATCGTTCTGTAGTTTAAATTTGCATCCATGTCACCATGTATTTTCAGCTATGGTGGAAATGTGGCACACTTCCTTGTCCTTATTTGGGAATTTTGGGCAAAAATAAGATCTACAAAATGTATTTCTGTCCCTCGACTCCCGCATGTGGAAGCCTTCCCTGTTGGGTTCCACAATGTAAAATGGCATTGTGTTGCTCGGAGCCCAACCTGCCTCCGACCAGCTTACTCTGAACCTGTGCCAGCATGCTGCTAGCTGATCTTTTGTGTCTCCATGCGGAGTAGATGCCTGGAGTTCTCTTGAGGGCATCCGGCTGCAGCAGCATGGTGCCAGGAGACCTTAGCGGGAGGCGTGGCCTAGTGACACACCGAATGTTTCAGCTGCTCCGTCACACGTTATTCTACAGAGGATTTATGATTATTCAGCTGCTTTACCTGTTTCTGTGCAGTAACCAAAGAGGTGTATTTAGTTGTTTAGGAAGAATTTGAAAGCATATGAGATCAAGCGTTGTGATGGATTTTCACAGCAGAAGAGGCCCATTTAAAAACATATGTGGGTGCTTTCATGTAGATGAATCAGTATTTTGGTAATGAAATATCCCTGTTATGGCCTATCTGTCTATGTGCTGCAGTTTTTCATTGTCTGCATGTTTTTAACTTGAGGTAAGAACTTGACAGGTGTCAAGGGGGAGCGTTCGAGAGAGATGGAGTTGGTTTTATGGAAGAATGAGGCCCGGCTTGGCATTGTGGGATGTGCAGGTAGTGGCTCCCTGCTGGAGTGTCCTGCTGTTTAGCATTCCTGCAGGAGGAGTGTGCATGAAAGGGAGGGGGCAGGGTCAAAGGTCAGGGGTGCTTCCTGTACTGAACTGCTGAACACACAGTGCAGCACAGGCTGTTAACTAGCCCAAGCAGCCATGGCCAGATGAGGATTCCTGGTGTCTTATTCCTGGTGAAGCATATCATTGCAGCAGGGAATTTCCTTCTAATGAGTCTCACAACAGAAATGTTGTTCAAACTGGGTTGTAGGAGCACGAGGGTGGATTTCCAGCCTATTTAAATGACCACTTGTCCTGTTAAGGTGCTGATCTGGAGGCTGTCCTGTGAAGCATGGATTGCGTCTTGTACATGACTCCAGCCCATTGCAGAGATTAACAGAGAATTACAGTCACCCAAAATGGCAGGTTTTCAGAGTGTGGCAGAATCAGGGCTGGCTACAGGGAACTCAAATGGTGATGAAAAAAACTCGCAATCTCCAAGTTGCCAGGCTTGGTTCTGCAGCTTTGGGGGTGTAAGGTGATAGTGAACTGACCATCTTAATTCTGTCCTGGGTCCTCGTAATCTTAAAATCCTGTCTAAATGCTGCTTTCAAGAATGGCCTTATTTTACTGGCCTTTGATATTCAACACATCACTTGTAATGTAGTTGGTATGTCTTAATATGGAAAAAAATGACACTAAAGTACAGTAAGAGTGATGCAAGGGATATTATGAAAGCCTCTCATTTTGCCAGAAATCATAGATTTTACTCCGTTCTCCTCAGTGATATTACTGCTGTTGCTTTTGAAATTTGTAGACTTTCCCTTGCATTCATTCCTCTTGTCAGTTTGTTTTAAAATCCCCTTTGCTTAATTTTTACCTGTTATTTCTCTGGTGTCTCTGAATGTATATTGTTGCAATTGTTCCATCCATATTCATGCTGGTCTTCATGATTTGTTCCTTGCATGTTTGGTTTGACCATGCTTCTTATCCTAAGCAGCATCTGAATGACAAGGAGGGTGGGGGGAGGCCTGCTCTGGCTCTCCTCTGCTTCTTAGTTCTCTGTGTGATCATCAGAAGATATGGCTTTCATGAGCGAAACCTCATTTCTGCCTGACGTGCACAGACCTGCAAGTTTCCATTTCAGTCACAACAGGAAAAGTCGTTGCAATACCGTTGATAATTAAGCATTTTCTCCCCCTTCTAAAGCCTGCTGTTTGATTCTGTAAACAAGCAGTTAAATCGGTTGGAATATTTAAATCATAGCATTAATGATTCCGATTTAAATCAAGACAACAAGAACAATGTGAATGTCTATGAAAACATTATCATACCTTCATACATAATACAAAATTCACCCTTAAATTGGGTGACATTAGATCTTTATGTGGTGGTAATATACTTTAATGCAGCAAAGTAACTGTACTGGGGGAAAGCAGGCTTAGAAATGTCTCGGCTGTTGTCTTTATGAGGTCACAAAAAGGCGCCTTACAGTATCATGTTTACTGTTCAGATGTTTACCATCTGTTATGACACATCACCTTGCAAGACGCTGAGGCTATCCTTCCCCAGAGCCAGAGGTGTCTCTTTATGGCACAGGAATGCAATGGTGTTCCACAAAGGGCTGTGTGCACGTGAGTGCACTAGTGTGTGTGTGTGTGTATATATATATGTCTATGTCTGTGTTTATACGTGCATATCAGAAGCCTCCTTCCCTGACAGACGACATATTAAGCCATATTCTCCTGGGGATTTCTTTCTATATATTACGTTACAGCGACCATGTTAAAATAGATTTCATATTTACAGCTTGGCGCCAGCTGCAGCTGTTTTGAGGGCTTCAGTGCCCAGCACTGAAATAATCTATGGCAGCAGCATAACTTGGTGGGCTAAATGTGGCGAAGTCCAGAGTTAAACATTCATAAGCACCTGCTGTCACCAGAACTGGAATGATTCATGCAACGTTCAAGAACATCATTTGTGCAGTCATCCTAGGTAGTCATGTGACCTAATTTGATTACTGTACACTGTGCTGACCATGCTGATCATGTGACATTTTTTTAGTTTACCACACAGCATACCAGACCGTGGACTTGTATACCATTCTGTTGGATTACATGTTTCCTTTTGTGCTGAAACTGAAAATGCTGTCTTCTACTGCAAAGAATTTTCCAGTATTGTAATAGACTCGGGATACATCGACAACATTTGATGCGCTGAAGGAAACACATAGAGTGGAAAACGAGGAAGACTTGAGGACACGCAAGAAGAGTTTTATAGCATTTCGAAAAGGGGGGACTATAGCAAAATGTAAAGAATAGCTATGCCAATGGAAAAGGCAGCTAACTGTGGCATTGCGCTTATAGACAGCTTGTATCTCCTGGGATTAGTCAACCACTACAAAGGATCAGCAAATATACAGAGGGTAGGCAAAAGAATGGAAACGCCCCATGAAAAAGGATTTTAACCTTAATTAACTAAATCACAATTATAAACCCAACTACAAATCTGCAGGTGCATTGGCAGAAAAACAGCAGAATTTTATAACATATCAAGGGGAACAGGAATAAACAGACACATAACAGCGTTGTTGCTCAACGCAAGAAAAGTGCAGCTGCAAAAATTCCCCCAGAACTGGATCAGCACCTCCCTGACCCAATCTCCACAAAATCTGTGTGGGTAAAGCTTCATGGTTATGGAATCCAAGGCCAAAGTACAAAGACCCATAGGCTGGTGCAAGGAGCATAAACCTGGGCCACTGAGCAAAGGAAACCATAATATGGTGCGATGAGTCATCCTTCATTCTTTTTCCTAGATTTGGACAGGTTTACTTTTGGAGATGCCCAGCAGTCAGTAAGCCAACCATCTTAGCATCATTAGCTTTGAGGTTTGCTTCGCATGGCCCTTTAATGACGAAGCAATACGGGTCATTTTAAAGGCTCAGTTGCACTGTGTGATGCAAACCCTGTTCATCGACGATGTTCCCATATTCCAAGATGGTAATACTCGCATACATAGTAATAACCAAATTCAAGAGTAATTGCATGAACTCCAGGATGAAGTCATGACCTCCCCAACCACCAGACCTAATCATTTTTCCTTAATCGAATAAATATTTCATAACTTACAACGTTCCAGTATGTTGAATATGTCAATACGCCTGAACAACAGTAAGCTTTCTCAGAATCTGAGTTTATTACCATGACTCGAATGTGAATTAATGATTCATGTAATGCTTATGACAGTCGTCTGCTCGTTCATCTCTCCCATAGGTCCATTCTTTCATCTGCACACCTGAAGCGTCTGTCAGTTCCACTGAGCACCATGAGGTGTTAAGGACCAGTACACCTTGAACAGGAGTCAGTCGGGTTGAATAAATTATATAATGTATGATGTCTAATACTCAGGATTGTGTTCTGCTAATATACTGTTCAATAAAATAAATTATTTCAGAACCTTATTCACACATTGACTGTCCAGTCCAGGTTGTTAAAGGAATGACAAGACGTGTTTCAGCATATTCATGTTAAAAACAGACGTAATGTTCTCTCTAAATTTCAGTCTATTGAAAAAGAGAACTTTAGAAAATGGGTGGAATCCTTAAAAAGAATTTCACGTTTCCCATGTTTTTCCTTGCCACTGTCATCTCTGGCTTGCCTTCTGGGGGCATTGGGCAGGAACAATGTAATGTTGAGAAAATGCACTATGCAAATAAAACTGAACTGAATGTTTCACATCAGTGAATGGGCTGACTCCCTGTTAATGTGCTCATGAATGTACCTGTCAGCTGTAATTTCATACTGAAGAAACATTGTACAACCAAACATACAAATAGACTGAGAATTTTTCACATGTTCATTGCTGTGTTGATTTTATTCATATCTTTAAGTCAGTAACCGGTTGGTTTTAAAAGTAAAGTTTGCCAAAAAAAGGTAAGAAAGGTATACTTGCTGACTGAAAATGACAGTAAAACAATTTATGTTTTAAGTAGAATGATCAATTTATTAAGCAGGCTTAGGTTCTAAGACAGTGATGATTACATTTTTTGAGTATTAATTACAGACACACCACAGCTGAATGGCTTCCTGCCACCTATATAAGAGGCTGTTTCAAATGAACATAAATTGTCTGAGCAAAGTATGCAGTGGTAAATTATGTAAAGCTGACCGCGGTAAGGTTACTGCAGATGCCTTTTTAATTCCTGTGTGAGGTCAGGGGGGTCGTCTCCTACATCCACCCCAGAACTGAAAATCTCCACTCAAGTGCCACCTGATATGTTTTGCTTGTGGCCTCATTTGTCCTCATGTGCAGATGCACAGCATGCTGATTCAAAGAGGCGACACTTCCTCTAAGACAAAAGTCATCGTTCTATTTATGAGCTTTGGATATTTCCCCAATAACGATCTTCATTTAAATTTATTCTGTAGCTGATTGGGAAACAATGGAATATAATTAGAAATCAGTCCTGTTGGTGTTCATTTGCATGGGCTTCTGCAGCAACCCGGTGGATTGATTTGATCAGTCTTGCATCATGTCCAGGATTTTTCGCTGAGCGGTGTGTGTATTTCCTGTGTGGGAATGAAGGGTCAAGAGGTCAACTGCTGCTCATTCACTTGGATGTTTGTTAGAGATGTGCCTGAATGGTGGGGGAGGTTCCCACGGAGCCTGGTAAACTGAGCCCCCACCCCGGCTCTGGGGAGATGGGGAGCAAATGTGTGATTTTTCCCTCTGAAAGTAGATCCTCACAAATATTTCTGTTATCGTCATTGAAATGCTGCACGTTTTACTTCACAGTCTTTCACATGTTCATTTTATAGACATTCATTTTTGTTTCATCAAGCTGCTCCACTCGAAGTTAAATGTCTAACATGGGACACTTCATGTTAATATATATATATATATATATATATATATATGCGCAAAATAGTTTATTGCCCACACATACATATGACATGGAGGTGTAAATCTAGTGATTCGATTATAATTCTTTAGCAAATGGTTCAATGTATTGTGAAACCTCAAATTTGACCATGGTTTGACTTGATTGTTTTGGTACGATTCTGTTTTTAAGAATGCACTGAATACACGTAAAGCTTGTTTGGCTGAAGCACTGTCTGATTCGTATCATATACCCTGTGACTCGCGTTCCTGCGCCACATTGTGAGGCTGTTGTCCTTTGCAAATAATGGCTGATATTGCACTGGTCATATCTCTAGCCTCTTTACACCTATTAGCAGGTTCTTTTCCTGTAAACTGAGACAAGGGATGGAGAACTTTTGATTTCCCATTAGCTTGTGTCACGTACCCATCATGTTGTAGTTTCCTGCCATTAGCCATGGTTTTTTTTTTTTTTTTTTTGCTTTACTAAAGGATTTTTGCTTGACATACGGCTACAGGTTTCATCCAGAATGTTACCTTTCTTTTGGAACCTAAGATGTTGCCCAACTCTCGATTCAAAGCTGACGCAGCTGAATTGCTACTTTCAGATCGCTATGCTTCAATGTATTTTTACAGCCCAAATGATCTAATTACCTTATAGCGCAGTGTTAATCTCATTAATATGTGTCTTTGTATTATTATGTGTTGTTTGATTTGTGTTATTTTTAGCCTTTTAACTGCTGGTATCAGTTCACAGGGGTATGAATGGATAGCAAGTTGAGGTCTCATTAGGCCCTCAGACACACCTGCATTTCCCTGTAAATGACAATGTCTGTGTGCACTCACCCCTTTCTGTTTACCCATAGAATAACACCTCCTGGAAGCCAGACTCGTGCCTGGACTGTACCTGTGCCGATGACATTGTGATTTGCCAAACTTCTCAGTGTCAGAACCCTCAGTGTGACTTGCAGAAGGTGAGCTTACAGTGTGGGAATCCAGGATGTTAAAATCCACCACATTACTTCTGGATCTAGCATGGGATTATAGTCACAACACTTTACAAAAATAATCAAATGACTGACATCTTTCATTTAGTCACTACAGATTGTCTTGTTGTTCTGCCAGTGGAGCTATTTTAAAATGTGTTCCTAGGGAGAGATCTTGAGAATACTTCCCAATAAATGCTGTCCTGGGTGTGTCCTTCAATCTCAAGACTCTTGTCAGTATGAAGGATCCGTCTATGGGGTTAGTGACATCGCCCTCCCTTTTGGCTCCTTGTTTTATGTCTGGTCGTGTCATTTGTCGGCCATTTTACTGTAGCAGTAGAAATGTTGACCCTGTTGTACAGATTTACGTCACACACACAGATAAACACTAAGGAATGCAATGAAAAAAAATACTGTCCTAATTAGAGGTGAGTGGTTGAGTTTCACTGGTGTGGAAACATAGCGTGAATGGCACATAGCACACTCCTGCAGAATGAATAGTGTATTAGGCTGTACCATTGCCCATGTGAGCTGAAGTCGTCTACACCTCTCCCCCCGCAGCACGGCAGCCAGTGGAACGGCTCACGGTGCTCACTCTGCACCTGTTCTCAAGGGACAGTGTCTTGTGGCCCCCTGACCTGTCGCCCCCTCAGCTGTGGGAGGGGACAGACACTTTCCACGCTTCCTGGAGAATGCTGTCCCCAATGTCTGGGCAGTGGAGGTCAGCATTCCTGGTGGAGAGTCTGAAACTGGATCATACTGCTTATCATGTTTTTATAATTCATTATACTGAATGAGGATTCTAAAATATTTTAAACCAGATAGTTTTATGCACAGGACTTGTCAGATGATGCATTGCTGTCAGTGGAGGTCACATCAGGTTGCCGTATGTGTGTGCTATCTGACCTTGGTGCTCGTGGTGGTCTTCAACCCTCTTTTACGTCCGTTTTTGATTTTTGCAAAAAGCACTTTTTAAAAACTTATCCTTTATTCAACTATTCCTAAGTGTTACTGGGCATCTCTGCATTTGACACTCTTCACTCTGTGATGTTGTGGGCTCCACAGCATCCTGCTCATCAGACGGCCTGGTGTTCCGGGACAGAGAGCAGTGGTACTCCTCCCCCTGTATGAAGTATATGTGCAACGCGGGAGTGACCCAGTGTTTTTTAGCTGAGTGCCAACCTGTGGTGTGCAAGCAGGTGGGTGCACTGTGTATACACACACTGCCGCAGTGATTGCTTATATAAATACATGAAATGAATTAGGGATGCACCGATACTGGCATCGGGTATCGGGCCGATACTAATGTCATATACTCGTACTCGTAAAAATTGTCCGATACCAAGAACCAATACCACTTAGATACTACATTACGTTAAAATTCAAAGCCGCGGCATTTAGTTAGACTGTACGGTCTGTTCTGCTAAAATGTCAAGAGCAGGAAGGGACAGTACGTCATTTAATACAAGCAATTAGATCAAACACCTAAAGACGCACCATAGCGCAGAGTACACGGAGTTTGCTAATGCTGGCAGGGAACGACCGTAACAACAAGCTTGAGCGCAAATATTGGAGAAGCGAGAGAAAATGAAACCAATGCGTTATTTATATCTAACATTAAATAACTAAACATATTTAATGTTATAAATAACGCTTCAGTTTCAATCACCAGTATAAGTACACCTGGGTATACGCTTTTGTCGCTCCTATAAAAAGAGAAAAACAATCATGGCCAAGCGGACCGGTCACAGTCCTGCGGTCTGCGTCGCCGTGACGTGCAGTTACATTTCTGCGGAGGTGCGCGTCAGGCTATGGCGGAGGGTGCGCAACTACGCCCTACTTATGATGGAGATTCGACGCAGAAGTATAAATCAGCATTTACAGTCAAGATCTTGTTCCTCTGTAAAGGCCGTTGAAGCTGAGAATTGAGAAGCCTGATATAAATGATTACATGTATGAAAATGTATGAACTTTAGCGCAAATTCTGGAGAAGCGAGAGAAAATAAAACTGAAGCGTTATTTATATCTAACATTAAACAACTAAACATTTAATGTTAGATATAAATAATTGTTTCAATAACCAATATAAGCACACCTGGGTGTACGCTTTGTTCGCTAATATAGAAAACCAAACAGTGCTTATTAATTAAACACTGGTATCGGATTGGTACTCTGTATCGGAATTGGTATCGAGACAGAAAAAGTGGGATCGGTGCATCCCTAGAATGAATGATACTTTGTGTCAGTGATTGTTTACATAAATTAATAGAATGGATAATACGCTGTCAGAAATCTTTTATATTAACATACAGAATGGAGAAAATGTGTCGGTAATCATTGGACATATGGATACACATTGGGTTGGTGATTGTTTATATAAATGTACAGAATGGATACACTGTGTCAGTGATCCTTTTCTAAACATACAGATCAGGTACTCTGTATATACGCACTGTGTCAGTGGTTGTTTATATAAACATACAGAATGGATGCTACACAGACTATGTCAGTAATATTTAAATACACAAACACAAAGGGTAGGATGTTTAGGCACTCTGTCAGCAATATTTCCCTGTTCTTTCACAGCATGAAAACCTGGTCGTCCACCCTGGAAAGTGCTGCCCTCAGTGTGAGCCAGACTCTTGTCTTGTGGCTGGGACAGAGTATAAGGTAACCTTGAAAAATCATCGTCAGAGAAATTTAAGAGCACAAGATGAAAGTGGAAAAGATGAAAGTGTACTAAACACTTATGAGAGGTGAAATGAGGGAGTCATCCCATCACACAGCGGCCTGGCTGGGGTCCAGGCACCCCAGAGAAGGCCCCCTCTTCTGCCAGTTTGCAGCTGGTACCCCGTGGGCCAGTGGGAGCCGTTTGCTGATAAGATTCTCCACCGCACCATGGAATGTTTCTCTTTTGACCTTCAGGGTTTCCCCGGAGTATAGTTGTGCATGAGGCCGTCGGAACAGTCTTGTCGACCTCTCAAATGGCTTATTCCTCTTTTTGCTCATATAGTTTTAGGCATAACTCAATTTGTGATGTATTTACAGTAACTTCGTATTTTATGTATCCATTCTTTGTTTTACTTATGAATCATTTACAGGATTTAACTGTTATACTCTAAAGATTACAAACATTCATGTGATAAGTCTTTTGTTTCGGCAGTATGTCAATCTAGCCTTTGCAAAAGGTGCTTGTATTTAATTCTCAGTGTATCTTTTAACACTTCTGACTTCTATGGTCATATTTCTAATTCGTTCACTGTGGCCTTACTAGTCAACATTGTGGAGGTACCTATGCCCAGTATGGCTGTAATTCTGCCCCCTTCCTTTTGCTGCTGCTCATTTTCAGATGATGTCATGATCATGTGATCACTGGCACGCCTGAGATCATCTATTTCTCCTAACGTGGATGTTTGTCCTTAGCATGATGAGCAATGGATGAAGAGCAGCTGTACGACGTGCCGGTGTGACCGTGGCCAGGAACGCTGCCACACGCAGACGTGTCCACCTCTGACCTGCAAGAAGGTTGGTAGAGAGAAGGCCTGAGACCGCCTTTGCGCTAAGATTCAAATATAATGTTCCAAATTCATCAGAAAGGTGAAATATTAAGGATAGCTGCTGGCATATTAGAAATAGTACATTAATTCCAGGTGTATAAATGGAGAAACATGCCTGTAAGTCATTCTCAATACATTTCGCTAAATGCTAAGAATGGCTAATGACTTAAAGGCTCTTGCTGTAAGTAATGCAGTGTCTTTGCACAGGGCCAGAATGCGGTGAAGCGAGCTGGACAGTGCTGTGAGGACTGTGTCCCACTCAAAGGCACCTGTGTGTACCAAGGCGTGGCCCGTTACCATGGTGACATGTGGAACAGCACAGGCTGCGAGTTCTGCATGTGTGACCAGGGTCAGGTGCTGTGCCAGAAGGCGGACTGTGGCACTGTGGAGTGCTCAGGGGTGAGCATGCAGAGCCTTTCAGAAGGTTTTGCACCACAATATGCACCAACCACACTCACCAACCACACTCACCAGGATAGGTACTTTGAATGCGTGTAACTGCAAACATGTTGTGGGTTCAGAGGGACTGGCAACACGGCATCAATACAGAATAAAAATACTACAGCTTAATGAATGAAAAAGGATGACTGACACTGAACGATGGAGTCATAAATGCAGTGAGTGTAAAATGGATGACTGAAACTGGTGGGAGATGGAATGACTGAAAGCAGTGAGTGATGGTGGAGTGACTGAAACCAGTGACTGATGGTGGAGTGACTGAAACTGGTGAAATTATGGAGTGACAAAGCAATGAGCGATGAAGCAGTGAGTGTTTAAATGATGACTGAAACTGGTAAATGATGGAGTGACTGAAACCAGTGAGCGATGATGGAGTGTCCAAAACCAGTGAGCGAAGGACAGGGACGTATTTGTTAGTGCTTTGCTGGTGATTTTTCAGAACAGAATAAGCTATCGTACATATTCCTCACAGCAATAAACGGTAGTGGTCCTGTGAGATGTGTGCAGAGGAGAAACTGAGTGGACAGATTTCAAACCTTTTGGCAGGGTGCAGAGCTGGTGCACTTCTCAGGAAAATGCTGCCCCGAGTGCAGGTCTGTGAGCAGCTTCTGCGTGTTCCAGCAGCAGACCTATCAGGTAACGGGTTACTGTGACCCAGCACCTATATGTTCTGCCTGTGTCATTGCCTGTGTTGTTACTCACATTATGTGTAGAGTGTAAGCATGTGCATTTTGAGTATTGCTCAGAAAGTAGCACAATGACCTTAAGGCCATAGTCTTCTACCTTCTTGTTTGCACATTAATCCCATAGACGTTTAAGAAGTGACTCAGTTGACAGCTGACTTAAATATTAACAGTTGGCCAAAAGACCTAGGAATCATGGGTAATTAAGCACGTTGTGTGCCTACCCACCTTCCCATTGTGCCATCTACAGTTTATGGTCTCTCTCTCGTGTCAGAACCTGGAGCGCTGGCAGGATGGGCCTTGCAAGCAGTGTGAGTGCCAGGATTCCCGTGTGACCTGTTACCGGCGCTCCTGCCCAACCTGCAGGCCTGGCAGCCTTGCCGTGACCAGACCGGGGGAGTGCTGTCCTGAATGCCACGCAGGTGAGGCGGGCTGCCGTCTCAATGACGGGGCGCCTGCGAGTCGCTGTGCCGAACACAACGCTCATTATGAATGTAATTGTGTTCAAATGTGCCGCAGGTAATGTGGTGGAAACCTGACACTGCCGCCCTCAAAAGTGCTTCAGACAGTCATTAAATACATCTGTGATACTCAATCCCAGGCAACCTGTGAACAATTTGTCCTTCCTGTCCTAGCTTTGATTTTGCTCTTGTGAGTACAGGTGCTGTTGTTAAGTCCGTAAGTTCACCATTTTGGTTGAGAACAGTAGGAAGGGCTAAGCAGGCGACTCTTTCTTTTTGCTGGATTTGAATCCCGGTTTCGGGTTTCCGTCTGGGGACATAATACCCCGCTTACCCCTCTCTATGCATGGAGCCAGACTCTGCTCTATTACTGTGTGTCACCTCGAGATCTTGTTTGGGGATGGAAGATGATGCAGAATGATGGAGAAACTGGGAACTTTGAAACATAATAGTCTTGATGCGATGTTCAAGAGAGGATATTCTTCATGCCTCAACATGAAGAAAACCCCAGAGAGATAATGCCAGTATTTTGGTTTATCAGTAAACTTCATTTATTATTGTTGCATTCAATTATAAATAGGGTACGGCTTGATTGCAGAAAGCTACACTTCTCATGTATTTTCTGAATCTTTCTAAAGCAACTGCAGCAAGTTTTATTGAGGTGAGTAAGTTGAATGTTAACGTCAACCATCATCCAGAAGTGAAGGGCAGAAATGTTTCTAAAGTGGTTTTGGAATTTTCTATAATATGGGTACAGATTCAATTATGCATATTTTATTTAACATTGCATGCATTCACAAAGCATTATCAGGAACATATTGTATGTCGGACTATTAAATAGTGCTGCTTTAATTATCTGGATGTTTCTTTGTTCTGCATCTTAGCTCAGTGTGATGCCGAGTGTCTCACGTGCTCCCAGAGCCCGGGTCACTGTGACAGCTGTAAGGACCCCCAAGCTGTTCTGCATGGGGGCCGCTGTCTACGGGTCTGTCCTTCTGGCTTCTACCAGAATGGCAGAGTTTGCACAGGTAGGACGTCCCTCCCTGCCTTGGTCCCAGTGGATGTTTTTTTTCATACTGAGGCTGTATGATGACGGCCATTGCCCTGCTGTACCCAGCCTGCCCCCGTTCCTGTGCTACCTGCGAGAATGCCTTCGAGTGCATGTCCTGCAGTGGCGTCCTGCTGATGAGCAGAAGGCAGTGTGTGTCCACCTGCGAGAGAAGCTTCTACCGGGATCACGGCCAGTGCTCACGTGAGTAGATCATTCCTACAGCCACGATGCTAAACCAGACGGAGAGCCATTGATGTCTGTAGGTGTGAGGGTGCTGTCATTGATTTGAGCTGTTGGCCAGTCGGAGCGTCACTCACCTTATCTCCATGACGATGTCTGTAGGTGTGAGGGTGCCGTCATAGATTGAAGCAGAGCTGTTCGCCAGTCAGAACATCACTTTCCTAATCTCTGTGACGATTTCTGTAGATTTGAGGGTGCTAACATTGATTTGAACTGATCTTTTGGCCAATCAGAACGTCACCCTCCTTATCTCCAATAATATGTTTGTAGGTGTGACATGCAACAATGTCACTTGACATTGAAATCCATTATGATTTGGTTTTGCTAAAAGACGCCTCGCTGAATCTTATTGAGGGTTATATTGTTCCCCGATTAACTCGTTTTTAAGCATTTCAGGACATGTTGATCAGATTGTGTTCAAACGATGTCTCAGTTCCAGCTGAAATGACATCTCTCTAACATACCAAAGGTTAAACACTGGTGAAACAAAAACAAATATGTCCTCTTGTTTTGAAATTGTGACTAAAGTAAGTGCCACCTCAGTGTTATTCCTTGGATGCCAAATCCAAGGTGACTTCACAGCAAAGCTCAGATGCTGTGTGTGTGTGTGTTGGTGCTGTCTTTGCAATACAGCTCTCTAATAAGGGTTTGTGTTAATTAAAGCCCGCGGTGCCTTTCTCTTCATGGGAAAGGCCCTGCCGTAAGCCCTAATAAGACCTCACACGCTTGTGTTATGGCTGCCTGTTTCTCTGCACACTGCTCCCTGCAGTTATTTATTACATTTCTTTTCTGCCTGCTACGCCAAGAAAGTAAGCCTTTTGTACTGTGTCACATCGATTTTTCTCACAGGGGAACCCGTTATAAACTTTCTCCTCTGGGGAACGAAAATGTAAGAGAGGCCAGTGTTTGAGGTGACCTTGAGAACTTGGCACAAACTCTTTATTTGTGGTCTGTATTGTGCTCCTCCTGTGCTGTGACCTACCGGTCCAACAGTTGAACATTGAATAGTTTACCATCGATTTTCTGCAGGTTGCCATGACTCCTGTTCTAGTTGTCATGGTCCCGCCCCGCAGGACTGCTTGTCATGTTCTGATCCGTCTCACCTCCTCAAAGATGGGTTGTGTGTCACAGCCTGTGGTCCAGACTTCTACACCAAACAAGGCACCTGTTACGGTAAGGAGAGTCCCAGGAGCAAGTATCTAACATTTCCTGCGATGGCCTCTGTAGTGGCACTCCTGCCCTTCCATGTGAAATAGACACGTGGGGAAATCAGTGCTAATGACAGTTTACCCCCCACCCCCATAAACATACCTTCATCAAAGCTGAAGTCGTCTTCTTGTTTGAACTTGTTGGTCTTTAGAATGCCTGGCAGTCACATTCCATATCTCTATTCATTATTATTAGCTCAGTGTTTCACTTGGCGTAATCTGCCTAGGAAGTAAGCAGTTAGCTAGCCAGCGGGATTACAGTCCGATATAATCCAGTACTGTGGAGATTCCCATTAACCGCTTCCCTGTTTTTACTCCAACAGCTTGTGACTCATCTTGCTTGACTTGTTACCCTGACAACCCCAGCTGCGCAAGCTGTTCTCAAGAATCAGCTTTGCATCATGGGAAATGCGTTCCTCATTGCCCAGAGCAGCATTACCGAGACGGAGTGGGCATGTGCAGGGGTGAGTGTCTCCCTCGGATTTCAGTCGACGAAGTCCCCACATGTGTCATAACAGTTTCTTTGGACCAATAAAAACTAAAAATGGAAAACGAGATTGACGAACTCTCTGCTTCTGTGCCCCAAAACCCATCTCTGTGTATCGTTTCCTTCAGTGTGTCACAGCTCCTGTGCAGCCTGCACTGGCCCGTCTGTAGCCCACTGCAGCCGCTGTCACAATCCGCTGAGTTTACACCTGGGACAGTGCGTCGACACTTGTGGAGAGGGCTTGTACGCCCAGGATGGACACTGCCAGAGTGAGGACCTGTTCACTGCTTTCTCGCTGTCGGGAGGGGAGGCTTAATGCCCAGTTACTACATTTCAGCACTCAAGCAAATACTCCTATATATTGTCTGTAGAATGCTGCTGAAGCCGTTTGATTTTTGTATGTATTTGTAGCTTCCTGTATTATTTCTTATTTCTTCCACTTTCTGAAGAAACTGCCCTGCATTGAGCTGCCTTTTGCCATGCATGGACACAGAATCTGTGTGTGTGTGTGTGTGTGTGTGTGTTCTCAGGCTGCCATGCCTCATGCCGCTCCTGCGTCGGTCCCGCACGCTCTGATTGCACGCAGTGCGTTAAACCAGAGGAGGTGCTCCAGCCGGAGCCTGGACAAGCTGCCCACGGTGTCTGTGCCTCCAGCTGTGAGGACCTTTTCTTTCTGGACACGGATCAGATGTGTGAACGTAAGTCAGTGCAAGAGGCTAGAGTCCGTTATACTTCTAAAATGTATTAATTAAACACTTTTTAAACTCGATTTTAAAAAGAAAGGTTAATTCCTCCTTGTGTATATTTCATGCCGCTCTACCTATTATCATGAACAGTAGGACACAGCATTTGAAGCCACAGTCTACTTCGCACACATTTCTGTGATGTAATGGTGTCTTCTCTCACTAATTTTGCTATTAAAATGAGCACCATGTCTGAAAAAGGATGGAGCGGTGTCAGCATGGAGAATGCGACCCGTTGTGAGGAATGCGACTGTTTTAGATGCATGTCTAAAGATAAACACTGGTGATCCATGAAGAGAGCGAGTCCGCAATCAGGCTGGAAGTGTTGTGTCCTGTTACATAAAGAAAGCATATGGGCGTCGGTGGTTTGCCTAACTTTACTGTCCTGTCAGGGTGCCATCCCACATGCTTGAAATGTACACATGGGAGTCATCTAAACTGCACTGCCTGCAGCCCCACTCTCCACCTGCACCAGGGACAGTGCCTTCAGAGGTGTCCCCAAGGTTTCTACAGCCAGGACAATGCCTGTCATGGTCAGTGTCCCCCCCCCGAGACTTCAGACATTATTGAGCTTTACTCACCATCCTGGCCTGGTTTAAAGGGAATGCTGGGAACTTTGTGCTGAAGGATGAGCCTGCATGGTATCATATTAAATGGTTTATGTTGCCGTATTTAATGTAGAATCTTTCCATGCCAAAGTTAATACTTTTTATTGATCTTATTTGCTGTTAGAATGTTGTAGAATTGAAAAGTGCAAAGAGTTATATACATTGCCCTTGGCGTTATATAATACTTGGTTATTTCAGAGCTGAGAATGTGTTTTATTTATGCCCCGCCCAGAATGTCACCCCTCCTGCAGGCAGTGCTCAGGCCCCTCTGATACAGACTGTACAGCCTGCCAGCCCCACGCTGTGCTCCAGGGGGCGACCTGCGTGACCAGCTGCCCCCAGGGGCAGTACCTTACCACTGCAGGGCAGTGCACTGGTATGTGATGGTGTCAACTGCTGGACATGGAGTCTAGGGGTGGTGTAATGAAGATCTCAGTTGGGCTCCTGGGACTTCCTGACCCTGGGAGATGTCCTGCAGGATCTTTGATAAATTTTCCAGGTGAAAGGTCACTGGGGCCGCTGAATCATGAGGCTGCACTCAGCACAGCTGCCTAATCAGGGTTTAATTATGATGGTGGATGCAGCTATATTCCAGAAATCGTTTCTCCCAGTGACTCTTCATACAGACTCTCCTCTCATCTGTCGACGTTAAATTCATCGCCTCCCTTTTCGCCCCTCCTTTCAGGCTGTCATGAAAGCTGCCAGCGCTGTGTAGCAGACTCTCAAAATGGCGGGAGCGTCTGTCTGTGGTGTCAGGACCCTCGCACCCTGCTCCTGGGGGGGCACTGTGTGTCCCACTGCCCTCTTGGTCACTACAGCAGCCGTGGAGCGTGTAAAAGTGGGTCTTGCCATATTTAGGGTTGTTTTTGCTCTCTGTACTTCCTCTTCTGAGCGCCTTTTTTGTCACGCTTTACTGGCACCCCCGCTCTCCGTGGCCCTTTCTTATCTTGGCTTCTTTCCCTTTTTCTCTCTGACCTCCTTCCTTAAATCACTGCAGCTGTTTCAGTGCCTGATATTCTTTCTGTCCCGTGTATTCTTGCTTTAATGGTGTAAAAATGTGCATGGCTTGTAATAATGTACTATATATACTCCGTACTGTACGGTACTGTTTTAATGGTCACCCACAAAGTTGTTTCTTTGTCCATTTTTATCTGCTGCTCTTTAAAATGATCAAGCAAATGGGCAGGATATTCTTCCTTAAATGTAAGGATATTTAACTTAGCTTAAAGTCCTTTGTTTGTTTGGGGGTTGTTTAAATGTATGGCTTTCACTGATAATATTGTGAAACTGATTTTTTTTTTATTCAAAAAAAATAAAAACAGCAAATTTTAAAGAAGAAAAGTTAGCATAAAGTGGAATGCAGGCGATGAAGAGTGGGAATGAATGAACATTTAAGGACCTCGGGCTAAGATGAGCTTCAGGTCGAATGGACCCTGTAATTTTGGGGCTGGAGTGTTTCCCCAGTGTCGTAAATTTACGCTGACGTGGGGTCTGCTCTCCCAAGGATGCCACTTCTCCTGTCAGACCTGCAGCGCCGAAGGCCCTTTCTCCTGCACCTCCTGTCCCCCTGCTATGGTTCTGTCCCCCACCGGTCTATGTGCCCGGCTGTGTCCGTTAGGGTACTATGCCGATGTAGACCGAGTATGTCATGGTAGGTGATCATCTGCCCAATCAATGACCATCTGAAATGCTTTGCTGCTGTGGTCTTCCTTATTATTGCACGATCCAGCTCTGAAGGGTGTATGTTGTTTGCGTCCTTTTCAGCTTGCGACAGCCAGTGCCTAACGTGTGAAATGGCGGGAATGTGCACGTCGTGTAGGAACCCTGCCAAAGTCCTGCTCTTCGGGGAGTGTCAGTATGAGAGCTGTGCTCACCAATATTACCTCGATTTCACCACCCACGCATGCAGAGGTACGTGAAAACTCTACCAGAGTGTAGGAGAAGCTTGGAAGCTTAGCGGGGGCTGTAGGAGCCTCCTGGTAAGTGCGCATTTGTAACCCTTGCACTCCTTGCACCCCAGAATGCGATTGGAGCTGTAACATCTGCAAGGGCCCACTCCGTACCGACTGCCTGCAGTGCATGGAGGGGAACGTGCTGCAGGATGGGGTCTGCACCCAGGGCTGTGCCACAGGCTTCTACCAGGATGGAGAGACTTGTCTGAGTTAGTATCTGGGTCTCCACGTTGTGTCACCTGTCTTTTCAAAAGCAGACCCATGTGGTGTGTCTCAGTGATTGTACAGTGATGAAATATCCTACAAAGTAGTAAAGAATGATTTTTACATCTTTTTGTCATCTGAAAAAAGTCTTTGTCACAGAGCCTTCATTATTCTTCTGCCAGATGGCCGGTATGTCTGTCTGCATGCAATTTTTTTTATTTTAGGGTGAAGACTCTGAGCAGGTGGGGAATTCCCAGAAGGGGTGGGGGATTTAAGGGGTACCTGTGTTCCCACTGCATGCTGGTCGGGCTGCACACTGCTGATCTGCTCTCTCTGCCAGGCTGTGATGAGCACTGTGAGGATTGCCAGGGGTCACAGCAATGCCTGAGGTGCCGGTCCCCCTTCGTGTTGCTGCAGGGCCGCTGCCTGCACGCCTGTGGGAGGGGCTACTTCCTCGATTCTGTCCGCCAGCAGTGCGCCGGTGAGTCCCAGCTTGCATTTGAAGTGTGCTGGTTAGCCGACATGGGGATGTCAGTGTGGAGTTGGCAGTTCAGGGGAAATCAGACAATAATTTTTTCTGGTTCTACTGAGGATTTACGGTTGAAGTTGGCATATTTAAGTGGTGCATGCATTGGCGCAATGGAATCATAAAAACACTAAATGCATAGTGTGTGTGTGGAAAATGCAAGGAAACAGTAGACAGTATACAAGTGGAGAGTTCAGTGTGAATAATGCAGATGCATGGTGGATGGATGGATGGTTTAATTCTTCTAATTCCAAGATGTATCCTCTAGTACCAAGAAGAACCAGTATATAAGTAGACAGTGTTATGACCCAACCTGGGGAACATTAATAAAACATATATATATATATATTTACACTATATTACCAAAAGTATTGGGGCGACTGCCTTTACACGCACATTAACTTTAATGGCATCCCATTCTTAATACATAAGTTTTAATATGGAGTTGGCCCACCCTTTGCAGCTATAACAGTTTCAACTCTTCTGGGAAAGGTTTAGGAGTGTGTATTTGGGAATTTTTGACCATTCTGCCAGGGGAGCATTTGTGAGGTCAGGCACTGATGTTGGACAAAATGGCCTGGTTCGCTATCTCTGCTCTGTTGTGTTGTGATGTGTTTTGTGTTGTGTTGTATCGGGTTGAGGTCAGGGCTCTGTGCAGGCCAGTCAAGTTCCTTCACACTAAATTCGCTCATCCATGTCTTTATAGACCTTGCTTTGTGCACTGGTGCGCAGTCATGTTGGAACAGGAAGGGGCTATCCCCAAACTGTTCCCACAAAGTTGAGAACATGAAATTGTCCAAAATGGCTTCGTATGCTGAGGCATTAAGAGTTCCTTTCACTGGAACTACGGGGCCAAGCCCAACCCCTGAAAAACAACCCCACATATAATCTCCCCTCTGCCAAACTTTACACTTGGCAAAATGCAGCCAGGCAAGTACCGTTCCCCTTGGCAACCACCAAACCCAGACTCGTCCATCGGATTGCCAGACAGAGAAGCGTGATTCGTCACTCCAGAGAACACATCTACACTGCTCTAGAGTCCAGTGGAGGTATACTTTACCCCACTGCATCCGACACTTTCCATTGCACTTGGTGATGTAAGACTTGGATGCAGCTGCTTGAACATGGAAACCGGTTCCATGAAGCTCTCTATGCACTGTTCTTGAGCTAATCTGAAGGCCACATGATGTTTGGAGGTCTGTAGCTTTTGTCTCTGCAGAAACTTGACCACTTCTGCGCACTATGAGCATGCGCTGTCCCCGCTCTGTGATTTTACGTGGCCTATCACTTCATGGCTGAATTGCTGTTGTTCCCAATTGCTTCTACTTTGTTATAATACCACTCACAGTTCACTGTGGAATGTTTAGTAGCGATGAAATTTCACAAATGGACTTATTGCACAGGTGGCATCCTATCACAGTGCCATGCTTGAATTCACTGAGCTCCTGAGAGCAACCCATCCTTTCACAAATGTTTGTAGAAGCAGTCTGCACGCCTAGGTGCTTGATCTTATACACCTGTGGCCATGGAAGTGATTAGAACACCTGAATTCAATGATTTGGAGGGGTGTCCCAATAGTTTTGCCAATAGAAGTATGTCTATGTATGTATGTATGTATGTATATGTGTGTGTGTGTGTGTGTGTGTGTATATCTCTGGGTCTCTCGTTTTGTCTAAACAAAACACCAAAATGGCTTAGGAAAAAGAAACAAAGACTTTCCTAATTACTGGATAGCCCGAAAAACAGAACAGGTATCGCCAAAGAAATGTCTTCCACAGGGTAACTGGCTACAAGACAATATAAAACAAAAGATAAAATAACAAGGTGTTATAAAGGAAACAAATGTATGGATTTCAGCCAGAGGGAAAAAAAGAAGGACCTCAACCAGCCTAACAACACAGTTCAAAGCAGAACCAAACACCACACAGGTTTTATTCTACAACACATAGCTTCTCTCTCCATCTCTTCCTCTGGTCTTCCTTTTATTTCACCTTACAGTGTGAATAATGCAGATGCTGGATGGATGGATGGATGGATGGGGTGGGTAGCACTCATGGTGCATAGGGGTTCACTAAAGAAGACATAGCTGGTGATCCGTGGATTTTTCTCCTTCCCAGAATGCCCAGAGAGCTGTGTGGAATGTGAGGGGATTGGCCAGTGCACAGTCTGTAAGGAGGACAGCTTCCTGAAGAAGGGGCTTTGCGCTGCAGACTGTGGGCCGGGCTTCTATGCAGACACCAGAGAGCGACTGTGCAGAGGTGCTCCTCCGTTAATTGTTTGGTGTTGCCACGCTCTCCAGCTGATATCTGCTATGGCGTTGAGTTCTGCCTCAGTTCTTTGTTTATAGAATTTGCTAATGATCATTTTTATTTATTTTGATCATCATATAACTGCGTGCTCACTTACTATTAGTGTGTGAGCGTTCTCTGATGGACCAACACTCGACTTCCTACTTTCTACACCATACTTACCAGGACTGTACAAGAAGATGCAGTAGATGGGCTTTATTCCTGCATTCACAGTCATTGTTTGTGTGTCCCTTCAGAGAATCGTTACGCCCCAGTAATACATGCCAACGGCTCCTTGTTGGTGGAGGTCGGTGGCACCGCAGCACTGGACTTGACCTTCATGACGGCCCAGGACCCAGATGGCGATACGGACGATCTGATCTTCCGCGTCGTCCAGCCGCCCAGCAATGGGCACTTGTTCCATATTGTCGATGGGAGGGAAACAAGGCTGAAGAAAGAGGACACGTTCAGCTTCTCAGACTTCAAAGACCGAGCCATTCGCTTTACCCATGCCAAGGGAAAATCAAAGTGAGTTCAGACACCATGGGTTTTTGTTTGTAGAAACAATCTCCCAGTATGTGGTGTTGAACTTTACAGTCGATTCAGCTCAACACATTTCTTGCTTCTTTGTTGTGCTATAGGTTTGCACAAAAATGAACAACTGTGAATGTTACCCATTTTCACTAGTTAGATTTCTGCCGGGTTTTTGAACGTTACCACATGCTCTTTTGGCGGGGTGGATGATTCCCCGACCCCCCCCCCCCCGGAAAAAATATAAAAAATTGCACGCTGATAAAATACTTCTGATCCCCAGAAGCCTGTCTGGAGCCTGACTGAGTAAGAAGGCATTTTTGTGAATCAGTATGGCGGGCAAATTTGTGGAGAATAACGAAGTGTGACAGGCTGTAAGTTAGTAAAAAAGTACCACTGATAAGTGTGTCATTTCACCACAGCCTGGAACTGAGAGGCTGAGTTGAGATGTTTTTCTGCTTCTTTTTCATCACACTTTTTTGTTGTGCGTTCATTTTGCAGCCCATAGATCTCCAAAGCTTTCCTTCTGCTTTGAGGCGGTGGTTACCTGCTATGGATGCAGGAACTGGACTAGAATTTAGAGCTGAGTTAAAGCTTCGATAACTACATGGAGGGTGCCGACCCCTGCTGATTGCTCCAGTGGTTGCAGAGAGAGAAACTCATACAATGACCACTTTCAGTCACTGACCGGCTTCAGACACTCTTGCCAGCTCTGGATGGTCTGCAGTCACCATATATATATTTCCAGATCAGTCCCTAAGCGATTGCTGTTCCACCTTGTTGCTGCAGCATTGACAGTTGGCTTTGTGTTCTTGCAGGAGTGGGTACTTCACTTTGCTAGTCACTGATCAGCAGCTCTTCTCTGCACCAGAGACCATCACCGTCCAGGCGGTTTCTTTCCAGGTGCCCACAGGATTTTTCACTTTTCTTGTCATCAAACAGTACTGCACAATGACTTGTTTCAATCTCATTAGAATCTGCAGTTCATATAGGAAAAAAAGGCACTTTGAACATAAATTTCACAGAAAACACTTTTAGATGTATCAAAAAGTTTTTGCAAAGAATTACAATGTTTTATGGACTGCAAATATTTGCTTGCAGGTATTCTGGGCTTCTATGCTTTAGGGTTGAACTTGGCTCTCTCCACTGGTGTACAGGCTCCATATGTCTTGACCAGTGAACCTCTGCTGGTGAACAAGGGTGAAAAGGTGCTCCTCACAAGTTCAGTGCTGCAGATCCAGGATGACGACAACCCCGAAGATGTTCTTGTCGTAGTTCGGGACCCCCCCCAGCAGGGGCACCTGCGCCATCTCCTCCATGATCGCCCGCTGCAGCAGTTCAGGCTGGACGACCTGGTTCAGGAGCAGCTCTACTATGTCCATGATGGCTCAGATGGACCTCAGGACAAACTGTTGCTGCAGATCAGCGATGGTTACAGTTACCAGAACCTGCTTATCCATGTCAATATGGCTAAAATGGTATGGAAGCAGCAGAATTGCAAGACACACACAAACACACACGGGGTGGACAAAATAAATGAAGTGCCCATCTATCTATTAATAGCAAGGACTTAATAAGGAGGGGGGGGCACCCTTTGCCTTCAGAACAGCCTCAGTCTTACTCATATTGTGGTCATATGGTGCTTTTCCACTGGCGTACAGAAACTGACCCCTACCCGAGCTGTACTGCGAAGAGAGACTAGTTCCAACGTGGTTCCAGTTTGCTTCGGTTTTTCACTGCAGACAGGCCGACTCGCTATAAAGGCAGTGACGGGCTTGGAGAGTGACAGAGATGTATAACCGAAGAGACGCTTGTTTGCTGTTCACACGGCGTACAGAATTGCTGTGTTATGTTAGCATCAAAGGCTAGTTGAACAGGCATTAGCTTGAGTTAACTTGCATTCCATCCAGCTGTTCTATAGTGCTTTTTTAAGTAGGATGTTGGAAATTTTCAGGTTATGGGCAATGCATCAATACTTTGTGATGTGCCGTAGTACTGATAATGAATAATATACAGAACATGTCCTTATTTCCATCAGATAATCCATGCATATCAGTGCAGAACGCCGGTATTGCTCTGCATTTCCACCAATCCGATGGTGGTGATGCAGCCAGCTTAGTTTGGTCACGCTTTCACGCTGCTAGTAATCAGGGCCATGTGAGCGTGAGTATGGCTCGAATAATTTCCGATGGAATACTGCCAGTTTGTGGTACGGCTCGATTCTTAGTGGCAGTGAAAAAGCGCTAATACACGTCCTGAACTGTGAGTGGTGGGGTGCTGAGCCATTCAAGAAGAAAAGCTTCTAGTTATTTGAAGGAGACTGAAATCTACTTTGCAATAGCACATCCCTGCTATACATTCCGGCTGCTTATTACCGACATTGTCAAAGGGGGCCGATTTCAGTTCTGCAGTCAGTACATGTTATACTTCTGTTTTTTGGTGTTTAGCTAATATCCTGGTAACTACCCATTCTTGATAGTGAGCTTCAGATTGTGACCACTATTCTTTGCCACGTCCAGTTGGTCTGTGTTTGGGATAAGCAGCCTTTTCATAAATTTTGGAACTTTTGATAAATAATTGTGCAGTTTTGATGACTGGTGCACCGCTCCCATATTGGAGTGCAGGTTGTCAGGCCCCTCTTACAGTCGATTCATACTGCCAAATGGCATTCAAACTGATATGCCTCATTTCTGTTGAAGCTTTTTTTAACTGTAAGTAACTACAAAGTTAAATTGCAAAAATTTGCAAATAAATTAATTCTCAGGATGTGGTCATTCAACAGCATCAATGTCATTATTTTCACAGAATGTCACCTCTCCTCCTAATCCATCCAATCTGACACTCTGGGTTGGAGAAGGAGGGATGGCTCAGATTACCAGTGCACACCTGAGAGTGAAGAACAAGACCTCCAGTGACCTCAAGACTCTGTACACTATTGTCCCCTCCAAGGAAAGACCCAGATATGGTACAGACTGACCATTATTACTGCTGCATAGACCGTGTGGTGTGGTTCAGTTCTAGTACCACAAAATAATCAAATCCGTTAATCTATTGTTGGAAGCCACTGGTCAGACTATCGTCAGTTTGGAAATATCTATTCATTCCATTACATGACACTTTCTTACACAGTTTTCTTGCTTCCCTTTTAATACTTTATCAGCTACCACTTCCAGTGGTTAGCCTGTGCCCACATCCAGCGAATGCACGTATTTCTGTGCCACAGTACTGACCCACTTATGAAAAACCACGGCCAGGATCCTTCAATTGACTTCTGGACCGGTGTTGCAGGCAAGTTGGTGCTGCTGGTGCCGATGCCAGCAGACGGGCCGGCTGATGGCTGGCAGCAGCTGCCCGATGGGCGGGCCTCCCTGCCCACCGCCTCCTTCAGCCAGTGGGACGTCAAGACGGGAGCGGTGTGGTACCAGCGCTTCGACCGTGGGGCCCAGAGGGATGCCTTTGATTTGTGGGTGAGCAGATGAGCTGCACGTCTCAGGGATTACCAGGGAGATATGTACCGAGTAGTCACTGTGCTGGAATCTTGCTATGCAGGGAACCTCCACGACGTCTGAATATCAGCAATGAATAAGACACGCCCAGGAACAATTAGAAAAAAATCCCTTAAATAAATGTCGTTATGAGTGGAATGGTGTCTTAGGTGTTTGTAGAATGCTTTAAATACACAGGATTTTTGTCAGTACATTTTTTTGTAATTATGTCAGCATGAATTGCAGTGTGGAGTGTCACCTGCTGTCTGATACAGAGGAATGGCATTCTCATCCTGCCCTCTGGGGCAGCAGAGGCTCCCATGAAGGAGTTTGGTGTGGAGAGACGATACCAAAGCTCACGTAGGGGTTGGGCTGGGGTGAAATGTAGTGTATTGGTCCAGGGAACTGTGTGTTTGACTACTGAAGACTGTGCCTGTGGCCTCTTGATTGGTGTTTCAGCCCTGGGGGAATATTTATCATCTTCCATGAACTTGTCATTCCAGCATCTTAAATTGTTTGTCAACTCTGACTGTGTCATGTTGCTGCTTGCATCTGTATAATTCAACAGATCACACATTTACTAACTCAGTGTTCTAATAGATGGGGTACCACTGCGCCATTTCTGCTTGGAAATGTAGTTCAAACGGGTAAATACTGTGTGTGAAACTTAAGTATGTGGTTCAACTTTATTCTGCTGCAGATATTGAGGCCACTTTAAACAACAGGGGAGTAGAAATTTTCACAGGAAGTTGCAAGGAACTTCAAAAGTGGGACGCTGAGATTGAGCATGCATTGAACCCGAGCAAAAGAGCTATTCAAATGCATTGTTGATTCACAATGTGAGAATGGCACCATCTATTGGCTGAATGAAAGCGGCATTCATAACTGAGACGGTGATATTTTTTAATTCTTGAAATGATAATGAGTGTCTGATACTGATAGTATTTAATGGTTTGGTGCCTATAGTTAAATTTTGATGACTTTATATTCTTATTTCTTAATTTTCAATGATTTTAGTGGAAAAATATACTAGTAATTATTTTTATATTTTATAAGAAATAAAGTCATTTGGTCCTTAGTCAAGTACACATTTCTAAGGTATGACCTGACTGGGAATGATGTGGTACAGGGCTATTGAAATTATGGACCTCAAGGGCAGCCTTTCTTTACCTGTGAGCCGGGTATGAAGCCTCTGTGGCCAATTAGAATCAGTAATTATTAAACTAACTGCCTGGGAGAACTGAGAACAAGGCCTGGATTTGCCCCGTGGCCTTAGGAGCTTATAAAAGGAGACATGCAGGACTGTCATCCATAATTCCCAAGTCCGGGGCAAAATTACCTCAACTAGGTCCCCATGAAGTCCTCTCCTGGGTGCCCTCTACGGCCGGATCTGGGCCCTGATGACTTCTCCAGTGGTCGCCCTCAAGATAGCGGGCCTGGAGACATGCAAAAAAAGATTGTCAGGCTGCCCAACGGCAGAGGATCTAATATGCAGAAAGTCTCCAGTTCCTGGGCTTAACGGCCGCGTGCTCTCTGCAGGTGTCAAGCGAGGACGGCGTGCTCAGTGACAGCCGGAGCTTCGAGGTCAGCGTGGTTTCTGAGACTCCGGGCTTTCCTCGCCTGGCTGTGGGGACGACTTTACATGTGACGGTAAGGTGCAGGTGCCGCGCTGACCGACATCTGCCCTGGTGTATGTTACTTTTCTTATAGCCGCTGCTCTTTCCCGACGCAGGCCCTGGAGGATCGAACAACAGTGATAAAACCCTCTGCTCTCTCCTTCGTGGACATGGAGACACCGAGTGAAAAATTGGTCTACGATATCACTGTGCCTTTAGCTCAAGAGCAAGGTTAAATAAATCCATCCATGTGAAGAATCCTTTCAGGATCATGGTCTGGTGCCTGACCTTAGAAGCAGAGGCCACACCGCAGTTAAATATATCTGTTATAAATAAGCTTGCGATATAAATATGTTTCATTTTAAAACCCTTGCAACATACTTCCTGGTAATGCAAAAAAAGGAAGCACTCAGTTTCTCATTAGACCATAGTGGAAAGTACAGCTATAAATACATATTAATTGCTGTTTTATGGTAATTACAATTGTTTGAGCTTAGTGCTGTTCCTGCAGGTACCATTGAGCATAAAGACAAGCCTTATAAACCGGTGTATGTTTTCACGCAATTGGACATCAACCACGGCAAGATCATCTACCGGCCTCCTTCCACCCCTCCCCATCTGCAAGAACTCTACCCATATTCCTTTACAGGTCGGCAGCACATCTCCATCGTTGTTGGTTATCAAAACTGAAATTGAAGCCATGTAGTCTGTTTACATAGGTGTAAAATATTACAGCGATTAAAGGAGTGGGATCACACTTTACATGAATGACCTGGAGGCTTCCAAGAGTTATTATGGAAGGCTGTTCTCTCATATTCCCGTCCAGGCAAGAGCAAAGTATATTACTGCTGCAAGACGTTTTTCTATTCAGTAAACACATAAACAAACAAAAAAATAATATTGGAATCGTAATTATGCAATCAACATTCCAACTTTGCTTAAAATCCAGGGCCCTGATATTGTTTTATTATTGGATGTGAGGTGATGTTTGCTTTAATTGGAAGGCGTGAAGTTTGTCGCGGCTAAACAAACGAACTGCCTTTTCTGTCTGCAGGTCTTCCAGAATCCGTGACCTTCAATTTCACAGGTATTACCCATGTGCAATAATACATCCAGTCCATCATTTCAAATGTTATTTGTCCTCACGACTCACATTTTTTCACATAACTACTCCATTTTATTGTTCATTATCTTTTGCTGTAAACATGCATTATTAACATGCCTATTAATGGAATTTCTTGGTACTAAATAATTAAACCATCCATCCATCCATCCCTCGCAGAGAGCCCCGGAGCCTATCCTTGGAACGGCATTTCCTGGTGTGTGCTTGAAGTGTGTTGAGGTGCATGTGTCTGACACACACATACATTTGATTTGTCCTTTCAGTGTCGGACGGGGAACACACCACTCCACCGATACAGTTTGCCATCCATCTGCTGGCCAACCACCAGCAGCCTCCTGTCTTTCAGATCCTGGACCCAGTACTTGAGGTCAGCCTGGGAGGCAGAGCCCCAGTAGGTAAGAGTCATCCTCACCGGAGAGCTGGTGTGTCTTTACACTACCCAAGCCAGTCTTATGGGTCTGTCTCCAAGAGCCTGCAGTAATTTCCTCACCTCATTCCGTTGGCATATGTCATTTTGTCATGAAGTAGTATTATGTGTTGGTATGCATGTATCCCCAGAACAGTAGTTTAGTGTTTAGATATTCATGGAGCTTGTTCCCTACTTGTGTTGTGCAGGTGTTCAGCAGCTGGATGTAACGGATGCTGACACTGCCCCCGACGACCTTAAATTCCTCCTGGAGGAAGCACCTCAGCATGGAACTCTGCTCAGAGTAGATGGTGGTGTTGGGAGTGAAATGGTGAATGGTAAACAACTGGTGTTCACACGTCCCACTTCTGGTTAGCAGTCAGCGCATTGTGCTCAGCATGTGACGATAGCATTTGATTTTCAGGTGACGTGTTCTCCTTCAGTGACATCACGCGGAACGTTCTGCAGTACGAGCATTCCGGGATCGCGACAGAAAACGACGAGATTGTATTCATGGTGACGGACGGCTCCTCCGAAGTCACCGTCACAGTACAGGTCCTGGTGATGGAAGTGAAAGGTGACGGGCCAGAGCGTGACCCTGATGCCCTGCTGTCCATGGAGGTCCCAGAGAAGAGCAGCACAGTAATCACGCGAAGCCACCTGGCCTACGTGGTAATACTCGCACCCGGACTGCCGTCAGAGTGATGTGCCATTTCTCTTGAGCGTTTCAGGTTTCTTGTTAAAAATGTACTTACTGTGCAGGACAACAAATCTCCAGATGATCAGATTCGATTCCAGATAGTTTCTACTCCCATGTACGGCATCCTCACCAGAACTGACTCCGCATCACATCACAAGGAACTGACGGAGTATTCCATTTTTTCGATGGAGGACATCAATCGCCACAGTATACGGTAATAATTACCTTTTAAACATAATCGCTATGCTCCTTCCTCGTTGTTTGTGTATCGCTATCGTTATACAGGAGTTATACATTCTTCATCTTAAATTGCAGGTATGTGACCTCGTTTGAGACTGGGAATCAGCCAGTCACTGATATTTTCCACTTCATCGTCTACGACGGGGAAAACAATCGACTTGATGGCCAGATGTACACCATAACCATAACAGCTGTGCTGAAGCGCCCTCCTGTAGTTACAGTTCATGGTGATATGAAGGTATCAAGGTTATTTATTTATATAGCTTACAGTTCAAGGTTAACAGCTTACGGTCAAGGGACAATGTTCCAAGAATTACAGCGAAAAATACTCTGGACTGTTTGTACAGGTTGAGGAAGGAGGGAGAGTGCACCTCTCTGCTAATCACATCATCGTTAGCGATCCAGACACATCGAAAAAGGAACTGCTGCTGTGGCTGGTCAGTCCCCCAAAGTATGGTTTCATTGAGAACACGAAGCAAGGTGAGCTAAACTGCGCTAGCTAATTTAAATGAGAGATTTTCATACTCCCAAAGCAATTTCAAAACACCCTGAGAAGCTGAACAGCAGTGAACTGAAGTTTGTTGAGCTAATCTTTGCATTGTCCATCTTGAAGCTGGAGAAACTGGTGGAACTCGAGTCATCAGCCCTGAGGTTCCTTTCTCTGTGGAGGACCTTATGTCAGATCACATTGTCTATGTTCAGAGCGTCCAGCAGATCACTGACCACCATCATGATGAGTTCAGCTTCTATATCAGTGATGGATATACCCAGACAGAAACATTCAACATCAACATTAATATTCAGGTAGAGTTTTCTAACGTTTTTAACATTGTATTATTTTCAATAGAGGCATTTCTTGCATTTCTTGGCATATTTGTAGTTGAGAGCTCTAGAGGAGATAGCAAGCACTGTAAAAGACTTAAAGCCACAATATCAAAAACACGGATTTGTTTAAATCAAGGTTGCTGTCCAGCTAGGTTTAATTAATCATACTGTCACTTAGTAGTTGTTGATTTTTATGTTGCTTTGCAAGGCTGCCAAAACAATATGCTGGTTGACTAGTTTATTAAGAAGTTTAGATGGTTGTTATATGAAATAAAAAAGAACATATATTTTCAGTCGAAGAGGGTAGCTTACCGAAAGTACAATTTTAAGATTAACTTGAATGTATCTGTTTTAGTCAAAAATGTTATTTTATTGGCTACAAATAGTACACATGATCAACAACCTGCCTTTATTTAGCAAAGTAAGGAAGAAAAGACCCCACTAATCTCTGTGAGTAACATCCATGTGGAAGAGAACTCGGGAGTGATCATCACAAACTCCTCCCTTGTGGTCCTGAGCCGTGACCTCCCTGGGAGTGAGGTCATCTTCACCATCACCAGGAAGCCCTCCTATGGTATGGTCCGTCTAATGACACACGTTGAGAAAGACTCTGCTTTTTTTTGGTGTACTTGATTGAACACCCATATGATTATGACAGAATGTACAGATATGTCATTTCCGCCGTCGATGAGGGGAATTGTGAAGGTACATATATAAGATGCTGAGCCAAAGCAGAACCAGGAAAGAAGATTTTTCTTTGAATGTTATCTTGGGTTCTGGGGGTGGGCGCTACGTTGATTTAAAACATGTGACATTAGCACCGTTTCAGTGGTGCTGTCTGCCATCTTATGTCCACAGGAAAGCTACGCAGGCGGCAGAACTTCTCACAGCCATTAGAAAATGGCCGGGTCTTATCTCAGGACTCCACATTTACATACCAGGACGTCCTGAACAAGCTACTGGGCTACACTCCGGATAGGCTGATTAGCGGGACTGACGAGGTGCACTTCTCCGTCACTGATGGACTGCACACTGAAACGTGTCAGCTGGAGTTCACCATGGACGTGGCAAAGAGTGAAGGACCACGCGTGGCCATCAACCGAGGTCTTCAGCTCACAGCAGGTCAGAAGGAACTTCAAGCACTTCTGTGAAATCATAGAGTTAACGTGCTTGATGTATGGAAGACAAGGAGTCGTGACCAGGGCGAGTTCAGGAAAAGTTTGGTGTCTTTCTCAGGATCTACGTCTCAGATCACAGACCAACATCTTAAAGGTGTAGACAAAGACTCTGCTGATCTTAAACTGAGATACGTCATAACCAAAGACCCCACAGCCGGAGAATTAAAATTGTCCAAGAATGGAGTTTTGGTCCAGATCTCAGTTAAAGGACCTGTGACCAGCTTCACACAAGAAGAAATCAACAAAGGTTTGAGTTTATTTTTATGTAATAGACTGAAATAGAGGAATTCATTTATACACGTAAATTAATGTTAACTGTGTTTGGTGAGTTTACTTTGCATGGATACTGAGTGGTGTGATATTTCCCAGGATTTGTGCAATACCAGCATGAAAAGGGAGAGACTGGAGGCAGTTTCACATTCAAGTTTAACCTCATAGACCCAGAAGGAAACAAAGTGATAGATCAGTCCTTCTTCATCAGTGTCCTTGGTACGTTTACATCTTGGTGTTCTTATTTCTGACTGGTTAGATCTAAACCTTGGAGGTGCTTCTGTTTTCTGTTCACTGTCTGCTTCTGGGTTCCCAGAGGACAGATTGCCCCCGTCGGTGATAGTGAACAAGGGCCTGGTGTTGGATGAGAACACAGTGAAGAAGCTCACCACCCTGGAGCTGTCGGCCACTGACCACGACAGCGAGCCTGGGGAGTTGGTGTACTGGGTCACGAAGATGCCCCAGCTGGGCCACCTGGAGTACACTGCCTCGCCGGGTAACCTGCTGTCCACATGAGCGGATCTAAAGATACACCCCGGCCTACAGAAGCCCCTACAATGCATCACACATGCATCTTGTATTCAAACATGGATTTGATTATCAGCACAGAAACAGGAATAATGAATAATTGATTGCATACTGTATATACATTCTATTCTTACTGCAAAAGTCACAAACATTATTTTTTAATATTACCGTTACTTATAAACATCGAACTCCCATTCCAGGGACACACATCAGAACATTCACGCAGGCTGACCTGACCTCCCGTAGAGTGCAGTACATCCACACCAGCGAGGAAGAGAAGCACGCGGATGACTTCACTTTCACGGTGTCCGATGGTGTCAATGAGGTGAGCCTACAGCAGAATCCCGCCAGCCTGTTACGTGGGTGTCGAACAAAAATAGCCGAGTCAATGCCTGAGCCCACGAGACTGACAGTTTGATACGATTTCTATACATTTCACAGTCCCCTTAATTTGACGAATCGCTTCAGGCTTCCTGGGTTTGAATCACTGCTGCATGCTCCTGTCCCCTTTTTACATGTCCCTCTGTGCCATGCAGGTCTCTCAAACGTTTTACATCACCATCCGACCGGTGGACGATTCCCTGCCCCTGCTTCACATTCAGGCAATGAGGGTGCAGGAAGGTGTCAGGAAGACCATCACTGCGTTTGAGCTAAAGGCCACAGATGCTGACACGGAAGTGAGTGTGCTTGTGCCAGCCTGGTTTCCATCTGAGAGACCTACTTACCGTTTATTTCTTTAACCTGTGGACACATCGTGTTTTTTTCCCCACATAGGAAGAGTTCATCACCTTCACCGTCACGCAGGCTCCACGGCACGGAACCATCGAGCGCACACACAATGGACAGAACTACCGGCAAACCAACACGTTCACTATGGATGACATCTACCAAAACCGCATTAGCTATAACCACGACGGGAGCAACTCCCTGAGAGACCGCTTTACTTTCACAGTCAGTGACGGTTCCAACCTGTTCTTTCTGGTGGAGGAAGAAGGGAAGGAGGTGAGTGTGCCTGTCAGAGGGGGTGTGAAGATCACATAACCTCACAGGTTAGAAAGGTTCTGCTTTATGTGTGTCTTCATCAGTTGAACTGAATGTGTTTTTATTAGGGATGAATATAAGAGTGTACTCACATTAGATGATCCGTACCGTGCCCGAGCACATTTGACCCCCAAATTCCAGTTCGTTTCACTAGTGTGATCGCTCCAGAATGTGCCCAGGCATTGTATGTTTAACTGTGCCCGGGCTCGCTTGAAGAGATGGGCCCGGGCACAGTTCAGTTGGACGCACGGTACACATTTAGTGTGATAGCTAACCGTGCCCAGGTACGGAACACAGACTTGATGTCAATGATGAGACTGGGACACACATGCACACATGTCCACTATACATGAACCGGACTCAGAAGGAATGGATTGGGTAGGCTGTACAGATCAGTTAATGACAAGCATTACAGCAAAGGGATTATTGGTCTACGGCAGAGGTGCAGTGTTTGCTGGAAATTTGAGCTGAGGAGCGAATCCAGGAACCACTGGATACAACATACAAAACCCCCCAAGATATTTGGTAAAAAATGGCACTATCTTCTATGCAGCACGGTTAAATGAAAATTGCTGCATTGCATATTCGATAAATCTAAGAGGGTTGTGTGTCATCACGCCCAAAATGACTTCAAATAAGCCATTAAATAAGGAAATTAATCATGAACTACATTGTGCTGTGCAATAGCACTTTTCTTTCTATGTTTTCCTTAACACAAAAAGTCATATGGTGATGATGAGAGCGTGTTCAGACCCAGACCGGAGGGAGTAGGGAGGGGGAACAGTCATGCTCAGGCAGGGACAAGGCAACTGGGCCAAGCGTGAATACGCCCAAAGACAAGGTTTTGCAATATCTATAACAAGATTAGTTATAAAATTAAATGGACGAGATGGTTATGTGCAGTTGTAACTGCGTTTTAGATCACATCATCATTAAGACAATAGTGGAAGTTAATGTGAGATGAAGAGATGCGGTTTCTCTGTTTGATGCTGTTGGCCATTGATGCCGTCTTAGGTTGTGACAGTTGCTCCTCAGAAGTTTAAGATAGAGATCTTGCCGGTAGACGATGGCACGCCCCGTATCGTCACCAACCTGGGCCTGCAGTGGCTGGAGTACATGGACAATAAGGTTGGATTTTTTTCAGAGTGACATTTGTGTTAATTCATTAATTCTGTAACTCAAAACCAGCTGAAAGAAATCTTTTACTTCTACCTTCTGTTTCATGATTCCAGGCTACAAATCTAATCTCTAAGAAAGAGCTTCTAACGATGGATCCTGACACTGAAGATGAGCAGCTGGTGTATGAGGTCACAGCTGAACCTAAGCATGGCTTTCTGGAAACCAAACTTAATCCCGGCTCCCCTATCACCAGCTTCACACAAGGTACTACATGTAGTGCTCGTCTTATTAATATAATACTTATTATTGAAACATCTATTCTTTGTAGAGGACTAACAAAAACCTGGGGTCTCGTTTATCAGCTGTGCTTGCGAACAGTTTTGTGTGCATACCGTGCGTACGCACATTTTTGTACATAGAATGAATGGTATTTATCAATTTCTTCCTGTGTGTAGAAAGCTGCGTTTATTTATGAACACTCCCAACCATGTGTACGCACAGACCCCTAGCAGGGGAGAAGCGTAACTGAAGCGAACTGATCCGTACATGGGATATGCACAGACTCCACTTAATTATCAACCTTGATCGATCGACAAATAGAATGATCTTATGTTCATGAAAATTATGTGCAGGCAGGTCATGGTCAAGACAAGGAAACGTTCCAAAGTCATATACGGTCCATTCTCAAAAAAATATATCTTTGTCACAAAATATATGATTCTGAAGATAACTGACGTGTCCGGTAAAATTCATTTTCGTCCAGAGGTGTCGTTGACGTGGTGCTTGGGCGTCATCTGTCATCTGTCCCCTTGCTAGGTCTTTCTCTTTTTTTGACAAGCCACTGGTAAAGTTGCCAATCAGCAACTTAAGGCAGAAAATTATATACCCGTAAATGGTTCCTTGAGGGTGTTTAGAATCAGTGATATTTATCAACATTCATTTCGTACAGCCTTTCTTATGCAGATGTGATAAATACTGATTTGCCCCCCTGTACTGGGGATTCATACACACACATATAGGACTTGTTTTACACACACTTTGATAAATAAGACCCATGGTTTGTTTTGATAAAAATAGAAGGTTGTTGCATTTTTTTTTTGTCCTTATAGCTGACATAAACTTGGGCTTAATTCGGTATGTTCTCAATGAGGAACAAATCCAAGAGACCATGGACAACTTCAAGTTCCTGGTAAAAGACAGTAAACCCAACATGGTCAGTGACAATGTGTTCCACATCCAGTGGTCTCTCATCAGCTTTGAACATGCAAGGTTTGTGCCCAGTACTTTTATTGCTATTTAGATAAAAAAGGAACAAACCACAGAAATTCACAAGTAGTTCCTCATGAATATGATACGGCAGAAATGTAGCCCTAATAATTTATCAAGTTTATTGAGGAAAAAAACCTTGGATGTCACATTGCACATTCTTTGGGATTGGGTGGTGTTAATGACTTCTCCAAATGGCTTGCTGTGTGTATTCAGTTACAATGTGAGCGAGCAGGCTGGTACCGTGGCCGTGACAGTCAAGAGGACGGGCAATTTGAACCAGTACTCTATCGTGCTGTGCCGGACTGAGCAGGGGACAGCCACCTCCACATCCAGCACAGCTTCCCGGTCCGGACAGCAGGACTATGTGGAGTATGCTGGTCAGGTAGGCTGTCAGCTTCCCAACAGCTTGGCGAATGTTTCGGTAGTGGCCAAATGTTCATAGGTGCAGGTGTCAGAGAAGAAACTGCCTTCAGGAAGGAAGCTTCTACTCTGTAGGGCCGTGCCGGCACACAAATTGTTCTGTGCTTTTCAGTCACATATTTTTCGGTTCAATACGCACAAATGAAGCAAATGAATTTTATTGACATGGGTGGAACCTATATTCACAAGTATATTTTCAACACAGAAAACATTATGCTAATTATGGTTGTGATATTGGTTATAGCTAATGCTGGTTACAATCAGTTATAATTGGCAGTTTTAGAAAATTTTGGTTTCCTAATAAATTACACCAACACCTGCGATAGACCAGTTCATAAGACAGTTCAAACTCGGATATGTTGTTGGAAATGCATCCAATGTGCTAAGTCATTTGAGATGACGTCATCCAAGTGTGTCTGACCGGAGCAAGGCGGAAACAGTCTCTGCAAGTTAGTCACCCTGTAGCAGCTAATGCTAACCATACACTAGAAGACTTTGAAAAGACTTTGTAAAGACTAATGTCTAACTCCCTCTCTCATCTGAAGACAACGTGTCTTTAGTCACAGTGTTTTGTCACTGACTATGATTTTGCAAAGACTGGTGGGATTTTGTTGGGTCACTATTTGCAAGACTGCAACTAGATTCCTTTGAGGTTATTTCCCAGCATGCCCCTGTTGGAAATTTAAGGGAAGAGAAAAATTGTTGCACATTGGAGCAGAAGCTGAAGCAGCTTTTGGCCAGAGTTGCTCTTGTGTGTGGAAGATGGATGGATGGATTGAACACTGCAGAATGTGTATATGAACCTGGTTATGTGAACGGATTTCATTATTTTATACATTATGCATTTCATTATTTTATGTATTACATTGCCATGTTATCATCTGTTGGTTGTTGATAATGTCCACATCACTATTTGCATGAGCTAAGACTAAAGGCTTATGATAATATTAAACACGATTGACTTTATCGGAACGTCAAGACGGGGAAAAAGACCAGCTTAAAACAGGTCTCCTGACCACCTTACACCAAACGATCGAGAGGATGGAAGCTTGCCACAATTCCAGCGAAACTCATGATTTTATTCCAATATCAGAAATTTGTTTGCGATAGTGAAAACGTTTGAAAAACTTAATTGGATCAAATAACGTATAATTGTGAGAGGATTACAGTATAGTCTTTCTGTTTTATATTGAAGATACCCTGGATATCAGAGGATCAGGTTCCGTTATTGCATTTAGGGTGAAATACTGCTAGCTTAAGTATATTGGTATGTTCAGTTATGACATTCAGCATGTACATGTTTGAAAACGCATCATGAATACTTTCATTTTGTTTGTATTATACATGATTAAATTAGAAAACTGAAATATTGAAACATTCTTTTTTTGCCTTCAGGTGCAGTTTGATGAGAGAGAGGACACCAAGCTGTGTACCATTGTGATAAATGATGACCAAGTGTTTGAGAACATCGAGACGTTCAGTGTTGAGCTAAGCATGCCTGCGTATGCCCTGCTGGGCCAAGTGACCCGCGTCAAGGTCCACATTAACGACACAGAGGATGAGCCGACACTGCAGTTTGACAAGAAGATCCATCATGTCAATGAGAGCGCTGGTTTGGCACTTATTCCCATTGAGAGGAAAGGTTAGTGTCAGGCCTACTCAGTCCAAGATCATTCGCTACTATCTGAGGTGGCTTAGGCAAAGCTGTTTAACCTTTATGTCTGTCATTTGAGGCTAGAAAAAATGATTGTAATGATAATGGAAATGTAAAGGTAGTATTTCAGGTGATGGTGTCTTTGTCCAGGATTCCAAATCAGTTTTATTTAATACTGAACATTTGCAACAATATATTTAAAATAAAAGATGGTCATCCTATCCATCCATCCATCCATCCATCCACCCATCCATCTTCCAACTGCATGCTCAATGCAGGGTCGCAGAATGGAAAAATGATTCAAGAACCAGAGGCTAATAAACTCTGCTTAATTATACTGTTATTTTCGTATAGAAGCTATTCATTTTGATAACATGGTGTGTATTTTTGTTTTTCTGCATGTCTAATTGATGAAACAACAAGCTGTTGTTTAATCTTTAACTTTTATATGCTTCATTATATAGCCACTTATGAACGTACAGTGTGTTTTCAGTACTTATCACTGCGAGTTTGCTGACTATATGTCCTAAACGTGTGCCTTGCCCTCGCAGGTGACACCAGCAGCACAGTATCCGCCCTGTGCTACTCAGTCTCTAAATCTGCCCAAGGCAGCAGTCTCCACGCACTCGAATCAGGCTCAGACTTCAAGTCTCGTGGGATGAGCAGGGAAAACTGGGTCATCTTCGGACCCGGGGTCAGCATGTCTTCGTGTGATGTCAGGCTGATTGATGACAGCGAGTATGAGCTGTCTGAGGAGTTTGAGCTGGTTTTGTCTGACCCCTCTGATAATGCACGAATTGGGGATGTCAGTGTAGCTAAAGTGGTGATTGATGGACCTAATGATGCATCTAAGGTCTTCCTGGACAATTCCTCTTTTACGTTCAGTGAGGATGCAGGTAAGTATTTACAGAACTATAGCATCCATTTTTGTACTTTCAGCCAGACTTAGTTGTCTGAATACAGCTTTTTGATCTTTTGTTTTTAGGCACTGTTGAGATCCCTGTTCATAGGTATGGCAGTGACCTGTCGTCTGTGGTCTCTGTGTGGTGTGCCACCCGACCCTCAAAGCCTCCCTCTGCCACTCCTGGTGTAGACTACATCTCGAGCTCTAAGAAGATTGAGTTCAAGCCTGGGAAGACAGAAGAGGTATGCATTCAGATTTTTTGGGAAGGCCTAGAACACTTTGGAAGGGTTCTAGTAGTTCTCATTTTCTACAACCGTGGAAAAAATTAAGAGACCACAGCACAGTTTTTTGTTTCACTTATTTTTCAGTTCATGGGTTTGCATCTGTGAATAACATATTTTTTTGCAAACTGCAGCCTGGTTATTCTCTGTTGCTCATTAACAATGGGCTTCCTATTTGCTTTATGGGACTTGCTTCTAGGAACCTGACACGGACTGTCCTAGCAGTGCACTTCACACCTGCATTTAATGTTTCCCATTCCTTTTGAAGGTCACTTGATGTCATCCTTCGATTCATGAGAACCTGTTGGATGAGTTAACGGTCATCTCTGGCATTAGAAAATCACTTCTACCCTAACTGGCTGGTTTCTGTTCATTCCCAGTGTTTCCTGCTTCACAATATTCTTGTGTATGCTGCTGCTCAGTGTAGCCTTCTGCCAGCAGAACCACGATTAAACCAGGATTTAAAAATGCACATGTTTAAGAATATAGAATGGTCTCGTAATTTTTTTCCACGGCTGTGTATTAGACTGTTTGAGCTGAGACTCATGAATAACATCTTGCGTTAACTTTTCTTGTTTTTGTACACTTTCCACAGACTTGTACTTTGTCAATAATGGATGACACACAGAACCCAGCCATTGAAGGGTCTGAGTCGTTTGTGGTATTTCTTAGCTCAGCGCAGGGGGCTGTGCTCATGGAACCTTTTGAGGCATCTGTCATCATTGAAGACACTGTCCAAGACAGTAAGTAACAATGCCTTGTGAACCTCCTTTATCAGCCTTCTGTTCAGAACCTGATTTTGGTTCTCTGATTAAGACATGAAGCAGATATCGATGGCATATGTACATCTTTTCCCAGTTCCCCAGATGCAGCTTGAGACGAGTGTGTACACTGTGAAAGAGAATGATGGAGTCCTGCACATTCCTATCATCCGCACTGGAGATTTGACCCTCAAATCCTCAGTGAGATGCTACACCAGGACAATGTCTGCCGTGGTTATGGACGACTTTGAAGAGAGGGCTAACACTGACAGTTCTAGAATCATCTTTCATGAGGGAGAGAAGGTACAGCTCTTCCAGTGTCATGGCTTGTTGGAATGTGACTGACATAAATGCATTGTACTTTTTTAAAGGTGTTCATCAAATAAAGCTGCTTGAAGGGCAGTGAAAGGATAAAACTAAGAAAAGAGAATTTTTGAACATTTTTTACTAAGCTTCACAGATGCCTGTAGCCTGTGGTGAATCCATGGGGAGATTATGGGGGCTGAGGGTTTGTGTTTATTTATTTTAGGTAAAGAACTGCACTGTCCAGATCAATGATGACTCTGTCTTTGAACCTGAAGAGGAGTTCCAGGTGCATCTTGGGAGTCCACAGGGTGACCACTGGAGTGGGGCCATGGTGGGAATTCGTGATGTTGCCACTGTCACCATCACAAATGATGAGGATGGTGAGGAACGACTCAGCCCCTTCACATGGAGGCAGCATAGGGCATAGGCTGAGCTGTATCCTGGACGCACTGTGACCAATTTAGCCACAACAATAAGCCAAACTGCATGTGACTACTTTGGTCTACAGCAGGAAACATGACATGGGAAGAACATGCAACTTGCTTTCAACCTCAGAACGAGGAACAAAGGCTATGCGTAATGTGGAACTCACCTGCATATCCCAGTGGTTCCTTTAATGTACCAAAATGTCCTTCACAGCCCCGACTATTGAATTTGAGGGAGCGACATATCAAGTTCGGGAACCTCCAGGCCCGGATGGTATTGAGGTGGTGACCATCAAAGTGATTCGGAGAGGAGACCAGAACCGTGTGTCAAAGGTCCGCTGCAGTACCAGAGATGGTTCGGCCCAGTCGGGTGTGGACTATAACCCCAAGAGTAGGGTGCTTAAGTTCAGCCCTGGTCAGTTACCAAGAGCCGTCCCTGACTCATCTTTTTCCTGTAGTTTTTTATACTCACTGTCTTTATTATTGTCCTGTATGCTGAATGCTCACAAAATGTTTGTTGTTTAAAGTAGCCTACGTTTAGGAATATGTCTCATAACTATGCCCTCTTTTCTCCTGAAGGTATGGACCACGTTCTCTTCAAAGTAGAGATTTTGTCCAGTGAGGACCGTGAATGGCATGAATCTTTCTCGGTGGTCCTTGGCCCTGATGATCCTGTAGAGGCGGTACTTGGAGAGATCACTGTGACAACAGTGACTATTTTGGACCAGGAGGCTGCAGGAAGCCTTATCCTTCCTGCGCCACCAATTGTAAGAATGTGATTTGCTTTGTATTTAGATCCATAAATGAAACGGGAGTTTGGTAATGGAGAGATGCTCTGATTAATTGTTACTCCAATCCCCCTGCAGGTGGTGTCTCTCTCTGATTATGACTATGTCCAAGAGATTTCAAAAGAGGAGAACAAGAAGTCCCCCTCCCCGGGATACCCCCTCGTCTGTGTGACCCCGTGTGACCCTCACTATCCAAAGTATTTTATGATGAGGGAGCGCTGTGAGGAAGCAGGCATTAATCAGTCTTCTATCCACTTCAGTTGGGAAGTAGCCGCCCCAACAGATGCCAATGGGGCGAGATCACCATTTGAAACAGTGACTGACAACACCCCTTTCACGAGTGTCAACCACAAGGTGGGACAAAACTTAATCCTTCTCCCATTTAGTTGGTAAATACAGAGACTTAAGTGGCTGTGGCATGCAGCTTGGTCGCTCCCTCAGCGCTTGACACAATGGCGCACTCTTTGATGTGTGTAGGTGCTGGACAGCATTTACTTCAGCCGCCGCTTTCATGTGCGCTGTGTGGCCCAAGCCCGGGACAAGGCTGGACACCTGGGCACTCCGCTCAGGAGCAACATCGTCACTATTAGCACCGAAGGCTCCATCTGCCACACGCCAGTCACTACAGGAACTGCTCGTGGTTTCCAGGCTCAGTCATTCGTTGCCACACTCAAGTACCTGGATATAAAGCACAAGGAGCATCCAAACCGGTGAGTCATGTGACCTGGCGGTTATGACCCTTTTCAGCGGTGGGGTAGGGTTGTTAACTAGGTCATGCTAAGCCTCAGACAAAAGGGTTGGGAAGCTACAGAACTGGCTACCACTTTGTATTTAATTAGTGAAATATTTTACCTTTTCAATGGTAGATGCATATGGACAGTGTAAACATTGCCGAAATGAGGAAACTGGCTACAACTAATGCAGGTAATGTTTACCTTGCAGGATTCACATTACAGTGCAGATCCCTCATCAGGATGGCATGTTCCCCTTGGTGTCAACCTTGCCCCTTCACAACCTACACTTCCTTCTCTCAGAGTCTATCTACCGTCACCAGCACATCTGCTCCAACCTTGTTACCCTCAAAGATCTTCAGGGTATCTCAGGTAAGGAGGGTTGAGTGCATCTTTTGATGTCCAAGTATGTAACATTTGGGAATAAATACCATTTAGCAACACTGATAGTTTTCTGTTGGCAAAACTTAAAAAAATATCTAGAGTCTCTTCTTAAAGCCATTTGCTAAAAATCTAATGAATTTTATAGGACAACAAATTGGACAGTATCAGTATCAGTATTTGCTATTGAAATATTTTTAACACAATGATTAAGTTCACTGTCCATCCATCTATTGTCCACCATGCTTATGCAGTACAGGGGCACGGTGTTAATATATGGTGCTCTGTTTCCATATCAGAGGCAGGCTTCCTGGAGGATGTGTCCTATGACAGCATTTCTCTGGGTCCTGGCTACGACAGGCCTTACCAGTTTAACCCAGATGTTAGAGAGTCTAAAACCATTCAGCTGTACAAGCACCTCAATCTGAAGAGCTGCATCTGGACCTTCGAGGCGTACTACGACATGACCGAACTGATCGATGTCTGCGGGGGCACAGTCACGGCTGACTTTCAGGTGTGTTTCCGACTGCACCTCGCATCATGAAGCTGTACAGCTTGGGTGTACACATTTGAACCTTCTGTCTTTGTGTACGGTGACAGGTGAGGGATTCGACCCAGTCCTTCCTTACAGTGCAAGTACCTCTTTATGTGTCCTACATCTATGTGACGGCACCGAGGGGCTGGGCCTCGCTGGAGCATCACACCGAGATGGAGTTTTCCTTCTTTTATGATACTGTACTTTGGAGGACAGGTAAACACATGCACACACCTGGAAATGTTACAGAGATTTGCTGATCTCTACAGACCTTTTCTTCTTGCGTCGACTTAAGCACTTTCATAATTGACTTACCATGAATGACTAACTACAGCTCTGCCTGTCTCTAATGAACTGCACAAACATGTCCATAAACATATTCTTCCACTGTCTTGTCAGGAATTCAGACTGACAGCGTGTTGTCTGCCAGACTGCAGATTCTCAGAATCTACATTAGAGAGGATGGACGTCTGGTGATTGAGTTTAAAACTCATGCCAAATTTAGAGGTGACTTACTCAAACACCTATTTGTGCTGAGTGTTGAATAAACTGCATGAGCACACTGAATTGCATACTGTGTGTTTTATTAGATCCTGCTGCATTTTCCAGGTCATTTTGTCCTTGAGCACCACACTCTCCCTGGTCATAAGTCACACCTCATGGCTCCTGACCACCTGGGGGGTATGGACTTTGACCTGCAGCTGCTATGGAGTGCCCAGACCTTTGACTCACCTTACCAGTTGTGGAGGGCCACCAGCTCCTACAGCAGGTCAGCAAGGATTCCTAGGTCATAGAGCTTCTGACATGCCAGCACCTGCCATGAAACCTTCTCATTTAACATTGCGGTGGTGTTTTTCTTGTGGTATGGCTCAGGAAGGATTACTCTGGAGAATACACGGCCTTTCTCATACCCTGCACTGTGCAGCCTACTCAGCCGTGGATCGACCCAGGAGACAAGGCCCTGTCCTGCACAGCACATGCCCCAGAAAAGTATGTCACTCCACTGCAGGCTCACTATAAATGAGATTCTTTCAGAGAACAGAACCTCATTTTGGAAAAGGATTATTTAAATGAATTGTATACTTTTTGAAATTAGTGCTGTGTCTTACTCCTCGGGTATAACCAAGGTTTATTCCTGTACACTGACCATCTGACCCAAATAGTATTGCACATGACCCTCACCTTTCACCTTGCCGATGATGAACCTAATTGATCATAACAAACACTGTGCTTGAACATAAGGATGCCCATAAGGGTACATGGTACCAGAGCACTTTGATTTTGTGATCATTTGGACACTGGGGTCATGATAAAGGCTTGGCTGTCAACCAGTTGCTGCTTAGTGATGAGTTGGATTTGGTGCATAAAGAAGAGGCCAGATGGGCCTTGACAACCCAGATTAGCAATCAGGGTTTGCTGGGAATGTCTGACAAAAAGCTTCTATGCCAGATTAATTCAGCTCACACCTCCAGAAAAACTTTTACTGTGTACTAAGTGAAGCCGGCGACACTGAGTCTGAATAGACCTAGTTTAAGGCCTCAAACGTTGTAGTGGCTGCCAAGAGCCTGTCATGTGGGAACCCGAGGACCTGCTGGTGGGCACCGGCAATAAGGAAACCTGCCAAGCCGAATAAGGAGGCGTTCAGGGCAGTGTGTGCATGGGCGTCCACTGACATAGCCGAATGTTCTCTATGACCGAAAGAAGCTGATGTCATAAACCTGCTTCTTTCACAGGTTCCTCGTTCCTATTGCCTTCCAACAGACCAATCGTCCAGTTCCTGTTGTCTACTCCTTAAACACTGAGTTTCAACTGTGTAACAATGAGAAGATTTTCCTGATGGATCCTGCCAAGTCGGATGTGTCGATGGCTGAGATGGATTATAAAGGAGCCTTCTCCATGGGTAATCAACTGTATTAAGAAGCTTATCTTCGTATGTGGCAGAAAACACTTTTACTCCAAGGTTCACGAGGCATTCATTAGCGTCTTTGTGTAAGAGGCATACTTTTCTGTTAATTTAGTGATTAACTTCTCTCCTCTCAGGCCAGACACTGTATGGCCGGGTGCTCTGGAGCCCGGAGCAGAACCTGAATGCGGCGTACAAACTCCAGCTGGAGAAGGTCTACTTATGCACTGGAAGGGATGGATACGTGCCCTACTTTGACCCCACCGGCACGCTGTATAATGAGGGCCCCCAGTACGGCTGCATCCAGCCAAACAAACACCTCAAACACAGATTCCTGTTGCTGGTGTGTCCCAATGCTGCTACATTACAGTGTCACAGAAAGTCTTGGGACACCTACTCAATTCTGTAAAAATATTGCTAATTTATTGGTTTTCATAACAAAATCCATTGACAAGTAATGTTTAACATATCTGCAAGTATCTTCTGCATGTACATTTTCTTTTTATTAAGTGTCATTTTTCTGGATTGGCTCATTGTTCTGTTTATGCCATTTTGCTATTAATTTTGGTTCTAGTCATTGGCTCCCAAAGGGATACTGAACACAAATGTTTAGTGTTTTATGTTATTGCAAAGGTGTCACTAATTAAAAAGCACCCAGTGAGAATGCTTGTCAATGAACTTGTAACTCAGAATAGCTCTTTTAGAACTGTGATTTAAGTTTCACTTTATTACTATTTGAAATAAACTACTGACTGTTTCTAATGTGACATATATATATATATATATATATATATATATAGACAAATAAAGTGATGCTTTTTGTTCGAGACTATGAGCACTGTAAACAGAAGCACAGGAGCAAAATAATGTCCTTAACTTCAAATACTAACTCACTTGAAATGCTATGCTACCTTACACTTTAGAAAGTATAAAGCAATAGTATTTCAATTTCTTAACTGTAGGATCGAAAACAGCCAGAGGTGTGTGACCAATATTTCCACGACGTCCCGTTCGACGCCAACTTTGCTTCAGACATTACTGAGCTGCGGCCCATGACACTGATGCCTGGGGTGGATGGATTCACAATGAAGGTGGATGCACTTTACAAGGTTGGTGATGATCTCATTGTTGTATGTATTCCTCACAGGTCTTGACAGTGTTTTCACTGCCTGCCTTAATGATGTATTCACTGTGATACAGGTGGAAGCAGGACATCAGTGGTACTTGCAGGTAATCTATGTAATTGGCCCAGAGTCCATCTCTGGTCCAAGAATTCAACGTTCGCTGACTTACCTGATGAGACGGGGTCGCAGAGACTTGGTGGACAGGACGGGGCGGCTGACTCTGGATGAGTCACTTATCTATGACAATGAGGGTGACCAAGTGAAGAACGGCACAAATATGAAGACACTGCGGCTGGAGGTGCAGCCATCTGTAACCTTCAGCCCTCAAACTGATGGTTCCCTTACTGGTGGGTTGGCAGCTGCTTCCTTGCTTCTGCTTGTCTGTCTGGCTTCCTGCTTCCTCTTAAAGAAATGTCACCGGAAAGGGAAGAAGCTGTCACCAAAGAATGGGGCAAAGGAGTACCCTCTAAACACCAAAGTAGAGGTATTCCCTACGAATGCGAAAGAACAGAAGAACTTCAACAACAAACACTGCACTGTGACAAATGTCAACATCCTCAATAAAAACCAGGAGGCTTACAAAGTCAACAGTGTCAAGGTCAAGCGGGTCAACTTGGAGGTCAAACTTCAGAACAACTTGAATGATGGCACAGAGGTCTGACAATACACAAGTGTCTATTGTGAAAAGCACATTTCCTTTCATTGTAATGGAAAAGATACTGTATTGTATTTTTATACACGGACATAGGGATTATTCTTGATCATATTTACAATACAAATCATTTACCAACTGCGCTACCTCACAAGAGCAAAGACCTGTTGCCTAAGTCATAGCTTTTTATGACATTATTTGGTGTCCTCAGCTGAACGCAAGTTGGGAATTTATTTTTACATTTTAACATTGCAATGGCAGAAAGTCCTGTGGCAGCTTACTCACTTTTTCCCGTTTTGATAAAGTGTTCCTTTCTCAAGCTGCATAGTTCCTTTCTAACATCATAAGCAGTATGGTTGGTGTCAGTATTCAGTTCATGATTAAATGCAAAACAATGGCAGCTCTTGTGACATTTTTGAATCTATTAAAGTGCAATTAACTACCAGCAGTCCACTGTAAATTTGCTATCAGGTTATTTTCACGTGACCGCTGCTTTTCAATTTCACACAGTATTCATGCATGCAGCTTCAAACACTAACATTGAAATCAATTAAAATGATACAAGCATTAGACCTTATTTTGATATCATTATTTTGATATCATATTCATATGACAAAATATGAATGTCTGCTTTTTAGGTTTTCTTTTTGTTCCCAAAATCAGAGTAGATGGGAGATTTGACATGCCTAGCTAGAGGCTGCATCTTTTGAAATGATGCAATTTTTGTTTTTAAACATCAGATGTCAGTGTTTTATACCATTGTGCCTGGCCTCTCTGGTACATGTATTTTACCAAAATAAGATGGCCTTACTCTTTTTTTTTTTTTAGTGTTTACTTCTTCCTGTGATCAATTTTCAGCTACAATATTGTGCTTTTGAGACCTGTTTATTTGTAGCATTATTTTGTATTACCTTAATATAATGGATTACATATGTGACTTTTTTTTTTTATCTTCCACAGAATGGTCTTTAATTTCCATGGTGGAAGCATTACAGTGCTCAGCAATAAACAATGCATTATTTAAATATTTTAATCACTCTGCTGTCTTCCCTAAATACATTGCAGTAAAGGATCATTCAATTCAGTGTTTGTATGTGTTTGGAATTGTACTTTTTTTTAGTTCACTGCAGGGAATGTTACAGACCCATAAAGGCAGATGAGCAAATGCCAGAATGTCCTGGTCCTGCCATTCGCAAGGAATTACAGTGCTGTAATGATGATGCCTGTATTCTGTGCCTTTTAATAATAAAACATAAATCACATTAACGCTGTATTTTGTTAACTTGAATTTTTTAAACTTCTCTGATCGGATTCATAATACTTATATAAAATAAATCAAATTCTCGTGTGTGTGTGTGTGTGTGTGTGTGTGTGTGTAGAGTTTGAATGTTCTGCCCATATTCTACCATTGCGTTTCCTTCCACCATTCAAAGAGAAAACATGCAACCCCACAACCGTGGAGCTTTGAGGCCAACCAATGCCATATAATTTATACAATATATAAATTACAACATTTCACAATAACACTATGAACTAATCAATGTTTCTATATCTGTGAGCCTCTATCACAGTTTGAATTGGCATCTCTACTCACAAAGAGCTAGGCTGAATTCAAAGCTATAAAGACATGAGCAGAGCTCAGCCAGGACTAGCCAAAACTGCCAACCAGGGGTCAGGAGTCAGAACCACCCACTGAGGTATGGTGTCACTCTGAAAGCCGAGCAAGTCAGTCTGCGGTTTGACACATACCCTTTGCGGTATCAGGAGTTCCATGTCGTATGCTGACACATTGGTTCAAAATGGGACAGACTGTTATATTTTTCAGTATAGGATAGCTGGCAGGTTAGTTGAAGACCGTTTTTAACGGAGGCCCCAGGGCTTACGCCTGGTTAAGCCCTGGCATTAAAGCGCCCCTGCCTGTTATCATAGACATACATACATCCATAAATTAAGCTTTGGAAGGAAGGATTCCCTTTGACGCTGTAAACTATAGATAAAGATGTAGTGTATTTTTGTGCCATTCAAGTCCAAGTTCTGATGGAAGTATAACACTGCCGGTTACTGAAAATTACTTAGCTCGACTGACTTAAAGAAAAAAATCGTGAACTTTAGTTACGCACTTTTTTTCCAAATCGTCGAAATAGGCGTAAACCCATGTTTACACGCACTGATGTAATGTAATTAATATAAAACATAAAAAAAGAATTAAATATTTTTTAATAGCTTTTAAAAACACCGAAGTATAACATTAAGGCGTACTTGGTTTCCACTTTTTGTGAGAATATGATCCCATTACAGAAAGTAAGAAGCAAATGAAGTAACGCTTCATCCGTCGTTTCTTTTGCAGCTAAACAGAATAAACAACAGGCAACCTAACCAAAGACTCACTCCACTTTTTCAGAAAGGACCGCTGTTTTATTATAGCGGGCAGGGTGGGATGAGTGGAGTTGGGATGGCAGTCGAGCGCATTGGATAATAACAAACCAATCATTACAGTGGGAAGGTCCACAAGGTTGGGTTAGGTTGTCAGTCAGGCGTAATGGGTAACAACAAACGAGTTATTGAAATGGGACGGGCAAAAAAACGGTGTGTTTTGTTGTCAGTCCGGTGCACTGGGAAATACCAAACCAATCGATACGACAGGAAGAGTAGGACAAATGTCAGCAATACTGTCAATCACACCTATTGTGTAACGAAAAACCAATCAGTACAATGGGAGGGGCGGGACGAAGCTGTGTTAGGTTGTCAATCAGGCGCATTGGGTAATAACAAGCCACCCACCTTTGTGCCGACAGAGAATCACGGGAGTTGGAAGTTTCAGGGGGTGGAATGGGAGGAACATGCAAAGCTGTTGGAAGCTAATGGGGTTAGGGTGTTTGCTACTCGGTTAGGGAGGGACAGTGCGGCGGTACGTGTGTGATGGTCAGCGAGGTGGCGTTCATGTGAATGTGTGCCGCTGCGGCTGGCCTGTATTTCCGCACCAAGGACTGACACTAGCTAACTGTAGCTAACCTTAGCTAAGTGTAGCTAACTGTACCGTGCCCCTGGCAGCTTAGCGCGTTAGCTCAGCACAAAGGGGAAGTGAGACAGACGCACTTCGAGGCACAGGGGCTGTTTCCCCGGGAACCGTGTTGTTGGAGGTGCAGGGCTCCGTGCTCGGTGTTTACAGGGCTGCCGATAGCCGTCTTGGGCTAAAGCTCGTCCCCGCTCCTGCGGCCGGCCCGCGAAGGAGCGCCTCACCGCCCCGGATCGCGGGCTGTGGCGGAGTATGCGAAGCAGGAGGCGCACGTCGCTGAGATGAGGACAGGGGGGAAGTTGTAGAAACCCGGGCATTACTGTGCGTTTTCGGCGGCCGTCTTGACGTGCCCGAACCGGGACGAGGATGAAGAAGTTCTCCCGCATGCCGAGGTCCGAGAGCGGCGGGCCAGGCGGAGGCTGCGGCTCGGGGTCCTCCTCGGGGGTCTCCAGCTACATCGGAAGGGTGTTCGCCGTGGGCCGGTACCAGGTCACCGTGGAGGAGCTCATCGCTGAAGGTAGGGCGACGCCTTCGTCGGGCTCTGTGTGCGCAAACGGCCCCTTACGCACTGTGTACAGATGTCACGCGAAATGCGCTTTAGGGTCCGTGTGCGGCTGCTGATTTCGCGGCCAGCCCGATGCTTTTTCCGCTCTCCTCTAACTGCCGTAGCGGTCCTGTTACTCTGTCCTTCGTGAAACTGCTGCCCTGCATAACGTCTTAGAAATGGCTCTGGAACCAACCAAGGTTATTTTATCGTCCCGTTAGTGTGGATTACTTTTATACACGCACAAGTTGATACAGCTTCCTCAACATTACAATGCTTAAAATATGAAGAGCCGTTTCCCGGAGGCTTTCTTGTAATCGCCTCACCTGTGACTGAAGGTTTAAAAACATGCCATTATAATAACTTCCAATAAGAAGAATACGGATTGAGAAAAATAGGAGAAAAGTCGACACTTAAACGAAATGTTGACCATCTTAATTTAGGACTCCAGGGACCAGTGTCCTCAATGAGGAAATGCTAGAATGTGTCTTTTTGTGGAGTATTTTAAAAATAATTAAGCTTAACATTTTTTGCTGGTTTGCTTTCTGGCATGATGTAATGAGCCACAGGACAATTTTAGGTCTGACAGTTCTGTTATCTGAAGTCTCCCAAATGTTTGTTACAGTGCTGGGACACCTGACCACACTGGACGTAATGCTTGTACTCCACAAATGTCTTGTAAATGGTTGAAATGTTTTGCACTACAGGTATTGCTGCAGTGTTCAGGAACTGCCCTGTGTAATTTTTCTATGTGACCCCTGCTTGAGTAAGATAGCAACTGAGTAAGACAGTGGTGTCTTTTCTTCTGGGTGGTTCGGGTATTGGTCATTCTTCATTTTTTTTTTTTTTTTTTTTTTTTTTTATGTAAGCTGTATGTGGCCTCATTGAGTGAGGATAGATTTGATCACTAGAATATAGTCACTGCATCATGCAGATCTGCACCACTGCATGGAAGGAGGTCACAGTACATATTTGTCAGCTTGCTGAAGACCTGTGTAGATTTCCCATGAGGGGTACCTTTTTGTATACTTTGGTTCAGAGCTGTAATCCTCAAAGACTCGCTTAATAAACTGACTCGCTTAATGTGACTTTGCCATGTATAAGACTTTTTGCTGCCATGCTCTTAGAGGTGGATTTAGATGTGAGATGACTGTCCACATTACAGGATGCATCTGTCTTTCTCTCTCTCTCTCTCTCTCTCCCCCCCCCCCCCTTTTGCTCATTGGCTCCATTAACGAGAGAACAGTTTTGTTTCCTTCCTTGATTTCTGTTGTTAGCAACATGCGTTTGGTGGTTTGTTGGGGGGATTCCTTACTGTTTGGTTAACCCATGTTACAGTGTTTCAGACTGACATTGCTAGAAAACATTTTATCAATGTGGGTATTCTAGTATAAGCTCAGTTTATTTTATTTTTTTTTAATCTTTTGAACTAGAATCTCAGAGCGGCACAGTGCATAGTCCATTCGGACACTTCCCCTTACTCTGACATGTTGATAAACAGGTTCTCTGCAGAAGAATCTGGCTTATACCTGTCCAAATGACTAACGTTAATTCGCCCTTATGCTTGTTACAAAACTGTGCTCTTTTGTTTTGCGGCCAAGAGAGCTGAATAGGTCTGCTGCATATATACAGTGATTTCTCTACACTCTGCTCTGTTTTTTTTTTTAAAGGCTGAAATGGTGTCTTCTGTGTTCTTTTCCTATGGCCATTGACCTTTTTTTTTTTTTTTTTTTAGTGCTGTTTACTTTCTTTTGCCTTTTTTTTCCCAAGTGTGTCATATGCCTGCTGAGCTAGAGCAGGCTTGAGTTTTTGCCCCTGCTTGTTATCTGGGACCTGTAGATACCATGTCAGCTGCACAGCTCTTGGTGTGACATCACGTGATAGGTTGGGCAGTTTCATACGGCATCTTCAGATACATACACTACCGTTCAAAAGTTTGGGGTCACTTCGAAATTTCCTTGTTTCCAAAAGAAAAGCATATTTTTATCCATGTAAAATAACATCAAGTTAATCAGAAATATTGTAGTCATTGTTAATGTTGTAAAGGACTACTGTAGCTGGAAGTGGCTTTTTTATGTAATATCTACATTGGCATATAGAGGCCCATTATCAGCAGCCATCAGTCTTGTGTTCCAAAGGCATGTTGTTTGCTAATCCAAGTTTATCATTTTATAAGGCAAATTTGATCATTAGAAATCCATTTTGAAATTGTTAGCACAGCTGAAAACTGGTGTGCTGATTAAAGAAGCAATAAAACTGGCCTCCTTTAGATTATTTGAGTGTCTGGAGTATCAGTAATTGTGGGTTTAACTGAATGCTCAAAATGGCCAGAAACAACTTTCTTCTGATACTCATCAGTCTATTGTTGTTGCTGGGTCTTGCAGGGTCACTATCTGCTAGGCTGCAACTAGATTACTTTGAGACTTTTCCCCAGCATGCTCTTGGTGGGAATTTACAGGAAGAGAAATGAAGGCTATTGCATGGAAAATTTTGTAAGTGACCCCAAACTTTTGAATGGTAGTGCATATGTACTGCAGTTTCTGTTAGTACCTTAATAGCAGAATAACGTGCATTTACATACATAATTCCTTGTGTATGGATAATTAAATTGTAGCCTTTGTATTGAACTGCAGCTATGTATTGTGTTGCCTTACGTTTGATAGTAACATCATTGTACTGTTTCAGTGAGTGTTTTAAATTCCTGAAACGGATGCCCATGGGGTCTGTTACGAACAGAGCTTGGTCAGGGTGACTGTTTGTTTCTGCAGTGGCCAATGAGAATGTATTGCATCAACTTTAATTGCATACTGTATCAGCCCTGAATAGATGGATTGTCCCCCATTGTTCTGCCCTGTCCCGTTCTTTATATAAAGAATGCTGGTACCATGCAGCCCTCAGTCCCCCGTTGGAGGTTGTTTCCTTTGTATTGGCTTATTGAGGCATGCTGTTTTGCATTTCTCCATAAATATTTAAACTGTTATCTGATAAGAGACAAACGTTTAGGATGATGTGGTAACAGCAGGGACAGTATGGTGTAATTGTCCTTCTGTAGCACAGATGCTTGTATGAGCTTGTAGGAAAATTTTAGCTCATAAACATCATTTGCGTCTGTGTTGCCTAACAGTACTTCTCTCGTTAAATTATCATAACTACAATGATTTTACATGAGACTTGAAACTTACTTTTATTAAGCAGATGCTTTTCTAAAGCGACATACAAGTGAGGAGCAGAGAGCAGGGTCAGCCAGTGTCCCTGGAGCAACCGGGGGATTAACGGCCTTGCTCAGTGGCTGAACAGTGACATCGGCCTGCTACCAGGGGATGTGACCCGGCAGCCTTCTGATCATGAGCATGGAATTCTAACCTCCAGCACCACACTCAGTCTTGGCTATCTTTAGTAGCTGCTGCTATTACTTCTGTCTTGACATTAGAGGACCAGGCACTGAAGACCCTGGAGTCATATTTGTGGGGTGAATAATATTTATAGCTATTACTTTTCTCAGTCATTTGAGAGAAATTGTCAACTTTTGATTGGTGCATTTATCTTTTATTTTAGGTTATGACTGCCAGCCCTCATTGTGCTTAAAAAGCCTTAATTTTTTGGAATTTTCCTTCACTCTTAGTGGTGGCGTTGCTTGGAAAAATATGGAAAGGATGCATTACATGTTAAAATGTCACGAGAGTGATTGATTGCCATTTTGCTTTGGTTTGTCAGTTAAGATTCAGAAGTTAATGGAATTATGAAGGAAACTTTTTATGTGTTTAAAATACTCACTCATAAACTAGTTTTGGTTTCGGCAACTCGGGATCTTTACAATCCTGTAACCTTAAAAAAAAAATCATTTATTTTGCATAATATACAAGCTCATTTTGTAAAATATTGTCTTATGTATAAAGAGAATAGAGTTGCTTCTTTTAGTTGTATTTCATATTGTGCGTTTAGTGGTAACATGCACAAATACTTTACATTTTGAGTAGAATGTCTGCACTAAATGATATGGTGACTGCCATACCTAAGCCAAATAAGGTAAGATGTATACTTCTAATTTTTTATGCAAGTCTGGAATAAATAAGTTGACTTGAGTCTGGAATTTGCTTTTCTGTCCACTGCTTGGTATTTTTTTGTGTGGGGAATATTGGCTCTGAACTTTCTAGGGACTGATTGGGGATTTCTGGGTTGTTCTGCTCTTCATTGCTCTCCAGTAACATTTCCAGTCAGCTGGGTGCCTGCACAGTTGCCGGTGGAATACAGCATATAGCTGGTTCCCAGTTGAAGCCTCCAGTCCGCGGAGGCACAGGGCAGGTGGATTATAGCATGATCGGAGGTGAAGTGTTTCGGTCTTTACGCCACCCAAGATGGCATGAGGGGAAGGGTTTGGGCATGATTCCTGATTGGCACTTTGCAGTTCTGGTAAATCACTGTCTGTGCTGACTTTGTTTTGCCAGTAATTTCATTTGTTAATTATGGCTGCCTTATGTCACATCACAATGTGTTATTTCTCCAAGTAATATTGCAATATATATAAAACAGATGAAATTACCCAAAATAAGTTCTACTTGGATATACTTTATCTACCAATAGAATGTCAGATAAGTGATGTTGCTGCGTGTAGCCAACAGACAGAATGCAGTGCCAGCAAATGTGATGTGATTATTGCGTAGGAGCACATCACGATGATGCTGAAATTAAATATTGTGCAGCCCTAATGTTATTGCAGATTGCATTTTTCTTGTCATTTTGATATAGCGAGGTAAAATCGTAGACTTAAGTCTAAGCTAAGTTCAGTACTAATTTATCATGTTTTGATAATGTATGATTCTGGCTTCCGTTTTCATTTTAGCTTGTATTCTTGCAGCTTTGTTTCTTCCTCTCATGGAGCATGTGCCTTCCCTCTGGTTTTAGGGCTTGGCAGTTAATCGAATTTTAATTTCAATTGAGATTTTGGCTTCTGTCGGTTATCAAAAAATAATCAGGATAAAGCGATTTACTGTGCCACATTTTGTTTCACAGTAATGCTCCTGTTTTGCCTTGCTATAAATCAAGGACATCCCTTCCCAGCCTCATTTTTTGTTTGTCAGTTTAATTATATTTAGACTTTAAGGAAATCCACTGTTAAAAGTTGTTTGTTTGTTTGCGGTCATAATTTTTTGCCACAATCGAGCTGGTTTTGGCCTGCATGCTTTCTACGGAGCTTTAGGACTGGGAGGAAATGTTTGAAGCACTCAGCCTCTGCTCTCTTTGACTTGTAGTTTATGTGCCTGGATGCATGCAGGCATCTTGTTTACAGACATTTCTTTAGCTTCTGTTGATTTTACATCAGTAGCAATATATAAAATGAGGTTTATTTTCAAACTCATTAGGAAAATCTCTGGAAATTCTCATGTTATTTGAGCTGAACTTGGTGTCCGGTTTTAGTAAATCACATTTGAGCTATAGTGATATTAAACGGGGAAGAGAAACCTTCAGCATTTTACTTGATCATTTGCAGTGTTTTCATTAATCCCATAGTGTGTCTTCTAGTTTTCTTCCTGTTTTTTCTTGCTGCCTGCTAACTTCATAATGTTGCAATCGTGGAATTTTCTGTCCTGTTAAGCTCCACAGGAAGTCTGTTGCATAATGGCCTTTAAGTCTCCATATGTGTCTTTCTGTGTATCTTTCCTCATCAACATTGTTATATTCTAAGATCTGTTTGGAAATTAGTCTCCAATATTGCTGTGTGGGAAGGTTCAGAATACAGGCGTTTCCTATAGTAAGACTAGCTTTGGCGGAAGGCAACATTAGAGCAAAAGGAAGCTGTGCATACTCACATTGTAACCATTATACTGGGAAAATGAGGTTATATACTTCGGGTTGCCTTGACTGTTGGGGGACATCCTTTAGTAGACTGGTTTTGGCTTAAATTCATGCTACATAAATGGGCATTTGATGAGACGGCTGTCCAGCTGCAGCATCGGTCTGTTTTTCAGTGGTCTTGACAGTTTGAGCAAATGAGTTGTTGTGAGGCGTTGTGAAAATTCCACATTTGGTTTGGAGCTTGCTAGTTTTGCTCTCTGACCTACATTTTGTGTTGCCTGAACGACACTTTCATCGTCCTGTGTATTAGTACCATGACACTGTGGTTGACTGTATTCATTTATTGTTGTAATGTTAAATTTGAAGCCATTTTTTTGCATTCTGTTTTTTTTTTTTTTTTGGTACCATTCTGTTGTATTAAAGTAAACTTTGAGTGTTGCTGGGAAAAAAGGCAGGACCAGTTAAAATGTAACTTGGGAAGTTGAACAAGTTTACCTAACAAGCAGTGTTTGTGAGAAAACAAATGAACTTTGTCTAACAAGTGATTCCTGTACAATCAGTCTTGGGTGTTTACTGTCCAAAGAGTCTACATACAGCAGTTTGTACATTACTTAATACACCACTTTCTGCTAACCACACACTAGAAGACTTTTTGAAAAGACTCTTTAAATACTAATGTATAACGCCCTCTCACATCTAAAGACAACGTGTCATTAGTCAGAGTTTTTTCACAGACTATGGTTTTGCAAAGACTGGGGATCTTGCAGGGTCACTATTTGCAAGGCTGAAACTAGATTCCTTTGAGGCTATTTCCCAGCATGCCCTTGGTTGAAATTTACAGGAAGAGAGAAATTGAACATTGGAGCAGAAACATTGAAAAAGAGATGAGATCACAGATTGGATACAACCCTGGTTGCTTGAACAGGGACAGCAAAATCTATCCGTCCTCCATGTCTATCAACCCTACCTGAGATCCAGCTTTGCTGCTTCCTGTTTGGTGTTGCAGAGCTCACCTATTGGTTGTTGATAATATCCACATGACTATTTGCATAAGCCAAGACTAAAGACCTATGATAATATTAAACACTGCTGATTTTATCGGGACATCAAGACGAGGAGAAAACGACTGATTTAAGACTGCTATCCTGACCACCTTACACAAAAAGTTTAAGATGATAGAAGCGTGCCACAACTCTAGCAAAACTCTATTTTATTCAGACATTGAGAATTTATTTGCAACAGTGAAATTTGCTTAAAGTTTTTTGGTGTAAGGCCAGCACTACGTGGTTGCATTTTTATATCACACTTAATCTCAATGATGATTACTGTTCAAACACCATTCCTGGGCCTTAAAAGATAATATTCTGTAATTTTAAGGAGAACTTTATCATAGTTCTCGTATCAGACTGTGGAAAGATTAGAAGTATTTGGTAATAACGGGCTTACATTCCAGTCTTCTGTTAATGTCAATGAACTGGTGTGAAGAACTACCCTCTGTAGCCAAATTAAACTTGAGATTGCAACAAATATACAGTTAAGCTATAATGAGGGTGTTACCATCTTAAGATCAGGGCTTGGGCTGGATGATATAAACTAGATATACACTTACGATCTAATAAGAATGAGAAACTTCAATTTTGTTAGTAAGGAACCTTGCATGATGTCAGCCTATTTACAGAAACGAATGCAATTCCAACCATCCGTATTCTCTTAAAGGACCACATACAATTGCTCAGCAACGTTGGTTGAGTTAGCAGAGCATGCCGCATGCTATTGTTTTGGTAATACACCTGAGTCATGGAAGAGATGACCACTCCCTCAGGGAACTTCAAGTGTCTGTGAAGTAGCTGCTGTCCTGTCACTTTCATCTTTTTAAAAAAGGAGATGGTGTGGATAAACAAGGTAAAAGACATCAGTGTTATGGCAATACTTTATCATTTCATTTAAATTAACACAATGGTAAGTCCGACATGCAACAGACCGGTACTGTGTATTGTAAATTCTGCTGAATCTTGTCAGTTAAAATTGGAAATACTACAAACATTTCACCACTTGAAGCATTTTCATCCAGTAGAACATCCAGAAAGCAAGCACTTACAGTCACAAATGCCAGCAGTGTCAAACCTGTGTCCTGGAATGAGCAGAAAAGCACTTTGGAGGAAAAAGAAGCCCAGCAACAAACAGCACTGTCAGCATTTTCTAGTGTTATGCCCTGTGACAAAAAGGTAATTTTTATGGATGGGCCGATTCCACGTTTTTCAATTTCGATCTGCTTCTGATACACAACTGCCGATTTTCATCGATTTTTATGGATTCTGATACAAGAGCACTTTTTACTTTAAAAAATTTATATAAAATATTTTAAACTAGTAAATACAAATGGAAAAAAATGCCAAAAAATCTTTAATCAGGCTACTAGAAACCTTGTTTGTGCCTCTTGTTTTAAGTGTTCGAGGCATTTGCAGTTCAATTTGAACATCTTCCAAGAGATTGTATGCAAGTGGGAAATGCTGTTGCCAGGGGGAGAGAAATTGTGGGGCATTTTAAGCATCAAGAGCGTGACTTGCACTTTGTTGCAATAGCAGCCCCTCATGTATCACAAGCTGCAGCGAGTGCGCGAAGCAGCCCGAGCTAGTGACTCCCAAATCATCCATTGGTTTTTTAATAATATTGTTGTCTCGCACAATCACGTTCGCTTTTAGTGGGATTTTCCACTAAACTGTACTTCCACCTCTCAAAACTTTTGTTTTTACGAAGACTGGGAATTGCTGTGCTGCTAGTTGTTAAAATTGTGAAATTCAGATTGTCACCCACTTTTCTGATGTCCGTACACCTCTCAAACTGCAAAGGGCATGCAGGTGATGTTACAGCAGGTGAAAGTCACTGCGCTCACACGCACTTAGTTGGGAAAACCCAGTGTTGGCGTTTTAGCTCGAATCCTGCAGAAACGTGTCTAAAATGGGAAAGAGCTGATGTACTACTGATTTGTACAAATCGATTTAACAAATAGGATCTTTCGATAGACTGCCAAAAACCTAAATAAGTAGGTATCAGATGTGGATCGGTCACACATGGCCGATACCCTATCCGTCTAATTGTTACGGATTGGTGCTGATACCGATCCGAATATCGGGCCGTGCACCTCTAGTCATTTTTGTATGACATTTATTAAAATGACATTTCATTCCATTAAATTTGTGGTCGTTTTTCATGTTTTCAGTCTGTTTTTAAGGGGAATCCTACTGGAATTTTAAGCAAAAATAGATTCTTTAAAGAAATAATGAGTTGAATTATATTGTGATAATTATCAATATTGACAGATTTTTAGGGTAAAAAAAAATATATATATATCATGATGGAGAACATTTTGTTACCCAGCTCCAGTCAGGGCTATCAGAAAGGAATGAAGAGCCTAAACCTTGGTGCGGGCATTACTTAGCAAAAGACCTTTATTTTGAAGCTTTATTATATCTAATCAATGCCTCTCAAGTGGTGGGACGCTGCTACTGGTTCACGCCCCTCTTGCTTTTCTGGAGCCTCTGATTTTTACTTTTTTGTCAGTATGTGTAATCTGTCCGTCCCCCCCCCCTTCCTTAATCACACGCTGAATATTGTGGAAAGCAGCCCTGAAATCTACAATAAATTGGCTTTGTAAACTGTTTGCAAGTTTTCCTTATATTTACATGGTTTTGCTGCCATATACCTTAAAGGTTTATCCCCAAAGTCTAATTTTATTTGACTAGTGTGATTGCTCACGCTTAACTGTGGCCATGTTCGCTTGAAAGTGTGATCGCTGACCGTTCCCGAGCATGGAACACAGACATGACATCAATCATGTGACTGGCACACGCATGCGCACAGTATACGTGAACCAAACCTGGAAGGAATGGATCGGGTAGGCTGTACAGATCGGAAGGTGACAAACGGGATCCCTGGTCTTCAGCCGAGATGCAGTGTTTGCTGGAAATTTGAGCTGAAGAGAGAATCCAGGAACCACTGGATACAACATACAAAACCCCCCAAGATATTTGGTAAAAAATGGCACTATCTTCTATGCAGCACAGTTAAATGAAAATTGCTGCATTGCATATTCGATAAATCTAAGAGGGTTGTGTGTCATCACGCCCCTAATGACTTCAGATAAGCCATTAAATAAGGAAATTAATCATGAACTACGTTGGTGCTGTGCAATAGCGCGTTTCTTCCTATGTTTTCTTTAATACAAAAAGTGGTATGGTGGTGATGAAAGTGTGCTTGTGCCCAGATCGTTAAGTGCAACATAAGCACAGACCAGCTGGGGATTGGGAGGTGGGCAGGCAATCATGCTAGGGCATAGTAAAAGGCAACCGGGCCATGTATCAATACGCCCTTAAGTTAATTAGCGTTCCACTGGTAATGTGTCCCTGTGATGGCCTGATGGCCAATCCAAGGTGTTCCCAGTCTTATGCCCTCTGCTTTTGTGGTTACGGAAGGTGGAGGAATGTATATTTCATATCTAGTCTGGTCCTGTGCCATTGAATTTCAGACCATAAAATCAATAATTACCACAGATCATTTTCCAAAGCACATTTTATATTTCATTGCAGTTCTCCTGTTACCCCTCATGCCTTGCACAGAGTTTAATCCTTTGCAGAACTCTTAATCATTAATTACCCACAGTTTTTTTTTCCTTCAGACCTTGTCCCCATACAGCTAAAAGAATCTGTTCCCTTTACTAAAGATAGGGGTGCTCCCATCCACACCCCAAGCTACGGAGGCAAATGTGTTCACAGTAAGTGAACTGTTGGGAGCCAGAAGCCAGCCGCAAGCTTAACCTAGTTTACCAAACTTCTATCGCCTGAAATGAAGCTTTTAAAAATAGATTTACTGCAGTTGATGAAGGTACACTTTCTTTGGTTGGCTGTTCTCAGGATGTTCACTACGATGTATATGAATCAAGGCCCAATTGCAATATTGAAGATGACATCTTGGTTGCATATTATTTGTAGTAAAAAATATTAGTTTAAAATTTCTGCTTCTTGAATTTTATGTAGATGTTAAGTGTTGTATTTGAATTTTAAGATTTATTCCACCTTGGTGTGAGCAAAATTGATGTTCAGTAAGGAACTCATCTCTGATTTATGGCTAAAGGTTCTGGCAGAGTGACAAGGCAGCTCTGTGCTATGTCAGGGTTGTAATGTCGCCAAGTACAGAATCTCTCAACTCCACACCAGTATCAAGCTCGAGTCTATTTTTAGGCTGGCTTTTTTTTTCTGGAGATAACTTTGAGTGTCATTAGAGTATAATGTGGGTAAGCTCTAAGGAAATGCATTGAGTGTCCTTTAGAGATGGCCGTTCTGGAGAAGGGCCTCCCTGCTGTTACTGTGTGCGAACCAGGGCTGCGTGTGTGTGCAATGAGGACAGATAAACCAGACCACAGAGTTGCAGACCCTCTAAAACTGGGTCTAGTACAATACAGCACAAGTTTGTGAATGACCTCCTTAGGTCTGCTTATTCACTCTAAAAGCTGTGAACATTCTCATTAGTTTTTTTTTCTTGTTTGAAGAGCGTGGTGTGTGTGTGTGTGTGTGTGTGTGTGTGTGTGTGTGTGTGTGTGTGTGCGCACACGTACGTATGTATAATTATTTTTGTTAAAAAACAATTGAAACTCAAATGTTTCTCGTGGAAATTTTCTGTTAGAATGATTATTTTGGACATTTTGGAATGAGAGATTCCTCTATGAACTCTGGCTGTCACAGGTCTCTCAGTGCTGCTGCTTCAAGCCTGACAATTTAGCCTCTATTTATGTGCACTGTATAGGAATCAAGAATTTTTATTATTGTGTAGAACAATGAGACAGCGGCATCTCCCAACAGCGTAATAATATCAGTAAGTAAAACCTGTATGCTTTTATACACTGCTCAAAAAAATTAAAGGAACATTTTAAAAACACATCAGATCTCAATGGGGAAAAAAAATCATGCTGGATAGCGGTACTGATATGGACTGGGTAATGTGTCAGGAAGGAAAGGATGCCACATCGTTTGATGGAAATGAAAATTATCAACCT
>JAAGVU020000040.1:22321520-22357638 GCA_011763525.2 Mormyrus iriodes
ACCGAAAGAATGAGATCGCGGATACAAGCGGCCGAAATGAGCTTCCTCCACAGGGTGGCTGGGCTCAGCCTTAGAGAGAGGGTAAGGAGCTCGGACATGCGGGAGGGACTCAAAGTAGAGCCCCTGCTCCTCAGCATCGAAAGGAGCCAGCTGAGGTGGTTCGGGCATCTATCTAGGATGCCTCCTGGACCCCTCCCTGGGAAGGTGTTTTGGGCATGTCCAACCTGGGAGGAGGGCCCGGGGCAGACCCTGGACACGCTGGAGAGATTATATCTCTCGGCTGGCCTGGGAACGCCTTGGTATTCCCCCGGTGGAGCTGGAGGAGGTGGCCAATGAGAGGGAGGTTTGGGCATCCCTGCTTAGATTGCTGCCCCCGCGACCCGACCCTGGATAAGTGGCAGATAATGGATGGATGGATGGATTTGAATATTGTGATGTTAGCTATTGTGGAATCTTGCTACATGATCGGTCAAGTAAATAATTCCTCGAAGCATATTTGTCTGCCTGCTGACAATATTTGACAAATATGTAGTGTTCCCTCAAGCATTTGCTTGTGGTCAAAATTTGTAGGCAAGGAATGTTAATCACTTAAATTCTTTACCCTAGTTTATCCATTTTTGTATAGCACCTGTCCTAAAATACTTGACAAAGATTTAGTAGGATTATAAAAACTGAAAATCTGAGGACTTACTATGGTGTATTAGAGGTTTCAGAAACCTGCTTTTGGTGATAGTTTTAAAGGGCAGATCTATTGGTGATAGCTTGAGTTTTAAAGGACTGTTCTATGTTGAAAATCAAGTCAACGTCTCAAATTGAATTAACCTCACATTATTACTAGTGGTAGCAGGTTATTTGTTATGAAACATGTCCTCATGTCACTGAGCAAATATTAATTAATGACTGGTTTCTGTACTAGAGGGATTATTTGGACTCTTCGAGGAAAAATCAGTTTCTGTATGAGTAGGATTGACCTAAGGTGAAGATACATAGCCCTTTCCCTCCATCCAGTTGACAGTAAGACGGTGTCACAATTTTCCTCTTGTATTACAGGTGGATTTTCTGTGGTTTTTCTTGCTCGAACTCATAGTGGAGTTCGATGTGCTCTGAAGAGGATGTACGTAAACAATGTGTCGGACCTCAGCATCTACAAGAGGGAGATCACGATCATGGTAGGCTACAGCAAACGAACCTGTCGGTACCTCTCTTCTGACCCTTAACATCTTAAACTTATGTAGGTAAACACTTGCTGCCTTCTAAATTCCTTCGGGAAAGGAACGGCTCTAGTGAAACAAAGCAGCTTCATGGTTCTTATCTCCAGTCTCCATCTCATCTCCATCTCATCTACATCTCACATTCTCATCTACTTTAATTATTCATGTGTTTTTGGCTTGACTATATTTTTTTGAGTAGAGTATTAGCTATGATTTTTGCAGTGGCCTAGGATCTGCTTGTAGTTTTCTTTAATCTTGTGCCCTGAATTTGTTTTTATCAACAGAAAGAGCTTTCGGATCACAAGAATATTGTCCGCTACCTGGATTCTGCCATTAATGCTGTGGCAGAGAGTGTCTGGGAGGTCCTGATTCTCATGGAGTACTGCAGAGGTATGTTCTGTCCCACCTAGTGATCTTTGCTTACTGCAGTCTAAATAGCTATTTGCTCAATCCATTCTTTGACCCTGCCTGACCTCTTGTCCTGGTGGAAAGCCTGTCCATGTCGTGTTGTCTTTAGGCTAGCCTAGTTATTTAATACATATAAAATATAATGTGTGTGTGTGTGTGTGTGTGTGTGTGTGTGTGTGTTTCTATTTGTTTTTTATATATAAAAATAACCAACTTTTTTAAAAAAAAGCTCGCCGTTCAGTGCTTGTGCAAATTGGGGAGGTGTGGAAAGTCCCCCATCTGTGTTCTAGCTCTTTTTGTTTAAATGTACAAGTACCAGTTCCCATGGAAGTCTGGGGCTTAATTAACAGAACTCATAGGGCAACGGTATCCTTCAGCTCTAAATGAAGCTCAAGGGGGTCAACACCCTGCTCTGCAGCTTTCTGTGAGCATGTACAGCAAGGTCTCCCTAAATTCTAAACCCATAAATAGTACCACGCTGCCTGTGTAGTGTAGGTAGTGTCAGTGTGGGTAGGAGCCAGCCTCTCCTGTTTTGGATCTCTTTTGTCCTTTGAAAATCATCTTTTGTTCTGTCTGGTGCTACTCTTGTTCTACATTCACTTGCAAGTTTTAAAATCTAGACATCTATTCTCCTGGACTTCTTATGGTTTAACAAAAAGCTCAACCATGGCTTTAGTAGCCATGGGAAAGGAGTAGAGATCATTGTAGGATGAAATGGTTCTGGGAGATCTTTCTGGAAGGTCATATTAAAAGTATTACACCTTTAAATGTATTTCAGATGGCAAACTGTCAAATGGGAATATGAACGTGTTTGTGTGTTTCACTGTTATGCGTTTGTCTGAGTCCGTTACATTTGCCTACTTTCCCTTTTGACAGCGGGTCAGGTGGTTAAACAGATGAACCAGCGTCTTCACACAGGCTTCAGTGAGGCAGAGGTCTTGGCCATTTTTTGTGATACCTGTGAGGCCGTTGCCAGGTTACATCAGTGCAAAACCCCAATCATTCATCGAGATCTAAAGGTACAGTATAAAGTGCTGTTTCTATGGCTGCCACTCATTTCTCTCAGCTTGAAGAAAATACAACTAAGTGTTGTAACTTTGTTGCTTCCATATTTAAAGTAGATCACAGCATTTTTTTAATTTAAATAGAAATGCAGAACTTGCCCATACTACTGTTTTTATGGGAACAAACTATAGAAAAATCAAACTGCCATTGGAATTTTCTGTTTTGGCTGCTATGCAGGTTTTCCACAATCTGCAAGAGCACAAATAAGAGTTAAACTCACTGGGCACTTTTGGAACCTTGTTCAGAATTAATCTTAAAGAAAAGCTTGTGCAGAGTTAAGAGTGCAGGGCCCATCCCGGGGTCGGGGGCCAATAGTCCGTTTTTTGCCCTGACACTGAGATCAGTTTCTAATTCTCTCTGGAAGACTGCCTCTGAGACACTTTGTGAGAACTGACTTGAGAGCAGTATCAATGTAGAAGGTGATGGCCATTTGCCGTTAATTTTTGCTACTCAGTGGAACCCACAGTCAGCTGGAGCTGTGCCACTGATCACAGTGAAACTTGGGGGGGGGGGGGTTTTGGGGGTGCGGGTGGTTTGCGAAGTCAGCGCCCTTGGTGGTTGCCAATGTCACCTAATGGGTTAACTACCACTGAGCTCATTCATAATAAAATGTTGTAATTTCATCTGCTGGGCTTTTGAATAATAAATTACAGTATTGTGTTTTCACAACTTTTGCTTGTAATACTGTGTCATATAGCATTTGTAATTTAAGCCATAACCCTGCTTCTTCAAGTTGCTGATTGTTGTCTTTGTGGTGCTTGTGTAGGAGGTGAAATACTGCTGTGCATACTGGAGAAATGTGTGAATTTGTACTTTCATCTATCAGGTGGAAAACATCCTCTTGAATGACCAGGGGCACTATGTTCTGTGCGATTTTGGAAGTGCCACACACAAAGTGCTCCTTCCTCATAAAGATGGCGTGAATGCAGTAGAAGATGAAATTAAAAAGTAAGCCACAGTTCGGGGATCAATTTAAAAAAAAAAAAAAAACAGGAGAGAAGACGTCAGAAGTCTGCTTTTTCCATCTCCTCCTGAAATGATTCTAATACTGATGTTTTTATGGATAAATGGTTAAAAAAGGGACATGTATTATTACCATTATTATATGTGCTGTGCACTGATTGGTGGTGATTATGGTGGCGTTTGTTTCTGTATTTTACAGGTACACCACCCTCTCGTACCGAGCCCCTGAGATGGTTAATCTCTATGGAGGGAAGCCCATTACCACCAAGGCTGATATATGGGTAAGATCTATATGATAGCTGATGACAGTCCTTTGTAATGCAGGGAAGTTTAGTAATTTTAAAATTTATTTCCAGGCATGTATTTGATCAGAAAATGACTGTCCTGATTTGGATTATCATACTGTTACGGCTGTAATGTTGTGTACTGTTTCAGAGCTAAAATACACCTTTTCCCCTCCAGGCACTTGGATGCTTGTTGTACAAGCTTTGTTTCTTCTCACTTCCATTTGGGGAGAGCCAGGTTGCTATGTGTGATGGGAACTTCATTATTCCAGATAACTCCAGATTCTCCTTTAAGCTGCACTGCTTAATCAGTAAGTAGACACTAACTTGGACACGGAACGTGGAAACCCAAGTGATTAAACAGCAGTGTTGTTTTCAACTGCCGCTCACCAGAAACAATAGCCCCCTCCTGTGGTGAGAACAATCAATTTCTTCTAAGCAAATAAAACTGCAAATTACATTAATATCTGGTCACTGTCTGCAGTCACTGTACATCTCCTTGATTGTTCTCCTTGCTGGCTGCTAGTCAAACACAAAGGACATTTGATCCACCCACTTATTGAAATGCTGAAACGTAATGTTGAAATTAAGTGCCTTGAAGTGCCTTGACTGTGCTGTTCTTCTTGTGTAAAGATCAACATCATTACACCGTACTTGGTGAGTTGTAAATTTCTAAAGGTACTGAAGTACACGGTTTGATCATAGCTAAGCCAAAAAGTGACATGACAGAGGAAAAGCTGAGACAGGAAATTTGGATGTCAGAGTTGGAATATTGGTCAGAAAATGACAACAATATGAGGAGTGTTAAGTTTCGCAAATGCATGCAACTCTGCTCTCCTCAGACAAACTTCAGTTCCTCATTTAACTCTCCGTGATTTATAGGTTTTAGAGAGTGGATTCCACATGGTTCGTTCTTGGATGTCCTTTAATACATCGCCTCCCTTTGCACGCTGTTCTTCAGGACTGTGACCTCCAGAAGTGTCTATAAGATAGTGGTACTGTGAACTGAGTCAAAGGTCCCTCTAATTCCAAGATGCAAAGCATGGCAGGTTTTAGTCGCTACACTGAACTGATACAAGATGGGTGCCAGAACGCATCTACTGCTGGAAGCACTTACCTGTGTGAGGGGTGAGCTGAGCCAGACCAGTTTCATCAGCTCAGTGTGTATCGTGTTGATTACTTTTATTGTAAGTCTCCCCCAAGGAGGCCTATAGCTTCTCATGACCATAATTGCCCTTGTCACCCTCTGTCACTCTTCTAATGGAAACTTCTCCTCCTTATCTGGCAGGACAATCAAAGGTGAACTTCAGTCAGTCACTACCCTTCATCTAACCATTCCCCACAGAATCCTTTTAATATGCAAGGTGTTTTTTCTAGTGACCTCGCTTTTGAAAAAACAGGGAGGATCGTGGAAGAGGCTCCATTAAGTTTCATCTCTCTCACATTTCTACTCTTCTGTTTCCAGTGATGAGAAAATAACATTTTTGTCTTCATTGTTAACTTATTCATGAGAATCAAAGAACGTACAGAGGTGGTGGGAGGCGGGAATCAGAGGCCTGCATTTAACTGGATGTTTTCCTGTAATTAAGTGGACTGTAATCATGTTGATCTTTACCCTGGAGGTAACCATAGTCTTGAAAGGGGTGCAGATACCCAGGAATTGTGACTGGCTGATCACGAGCCACACAACAGCAAATGAAGAACAAGTGTTCTATAAACGTTAAGAATTATCATGGTCTAAATGAATAGTGAACACTAAAATGAAATAGCCATATTTTTGGAATTATAGAACGGATTCAGAATTAGAAAACTATTGAAGTGAACTCACACCTTCTTTGCAGTAATGTGGTTGTTTGTCCCCCTCTCAAAAAGGATACATGCTTGAGCCAGATATAGAGAAGAGACCTGACATCTACCAGGTTTCCTACTTTGCCTTCAAGTTGGCTGGAAAAGAGTGCCCCGTGCCAAATCTCTTTGTGAGTATGACCTCTGCAGCTATAATTCACTGACAAGGCCTTGGCCAAAACAGTGCTGCATGTGAATCTATTGCCAAAGTAATTGCTGCTTAATGACTGTAGCACTTACGTGAATGTGGTTTGGGAGGAGCTATGGAGATGTGCCGTTTTGTCTTCCCTGCTGGCTGCAGAACTCTTCCCTGCCGACGTCTCTCCCAGAGCCTCTTACTGCCAGTGAGGTGGCTGCTAAGAAGAGCTTGACAAAGGCCAGGTACTTTTAGAAGAAGCGGTCTGCCGTTATTTTGGAGCACGACCCGCCGCATGGCATGCTCATCTGTGCATACTTTATAGTGCGAGAAATACCTCTAATGGGGCAGAAGTGTTACCTTCATGTCTGAACTGAAGCTCTCCTGTGGTTCGATTTTATATATATTCATAAATATTTGCTCTGGTTATATATTAATTATATGCTTGTGGTTTTTAAATTGCTGTATATTAATACACAGAATTATTACTGCAGAATAACGGACTCGGTTGGACCAACAGAAACCTCAATTGCCCCAAGACAGAGACCAAAGGCTGCAAATGCCAATGTTGTGTCCATTCACAACTCTGTTACTCCTGTGAAAATGACGGTTCCTACTGGACCAGTGAGCAATGGACAAAAAGGTGCGACGTTCTCTGGGATTGCAGCGCCATCATATGAGAATGTTAAGGACTTGATACTGATCAATTTCCACCATAGCTACCTGTAATGACAGTTGATGTCTCTCCCTCCTGTGATGGATCTCTTTGATAGTGTCGGCCCCGGGGAATGGGCAGTCTGCTTTGCAGACGTCCTCAAGTGGCCAGCAGCACCGCATCCTGCAGCAGCTGCAGCCAGGAGATCTACGCCTGCAGCAATTTCAAAAACAGCAGCAACATCTCCAACAGCAGCAACAGATCCAGCAGCACCATCAACAGCAACAGCATCTCCAACAGCAGCAACAGATCCAGCAACACCATCAACAGCATCTCCAACAGCAGCACCAACAGCAGCACCATCAACAGCAACAGCATCTCCAACAGCAGCAACCGATCCAGCAGCACCATCAACAGCAACCGCAACAGCATCTCCAACAGCAGCAACAGATCCAGCAGCACCATCAACAACAACAGCATCTCCAACAGCAGCAACCAAATCAGCAGCAGCTTATCTACCTACACCAGGTGAGCTTTCCTCTCACACCATTCACTTCAGCAAATGTAGAGTAGGTAGTATCATGCATATTTCCACAGCTGAGCGGTTAAAAACATACCTTTAGCACAGTTATGTTTTTGAGGGTAGTGAGAGGAAACTGGGCATGGATTTTGTCTTGATGTTGTACTGGCTCAGTGATTCATTCCCCTTTCAGGTTTTATTTAATGAATAAAAATTAAGACTTTTGCAAATAATCCTATCAGCCTGTCATCCGTCATCGAAAAGCATGCAGTGTAATTTAATAACAACTTAAATAAATGACCAGTAATGAAACTTAATTTTCAGATTGGCTTCGCAAGTGCTGAGCTATTTTAAGATGGTGGCTGTTTTGCATTGTTTTTGTGTTGATGTGTATTTTCCCCTCCCAGTACCACCAGGCCCTCCAGATGCATCAGCAGCCACACATCAGCCAGCAGATGGCGATGCAGCCTATGTATCAGCAGCAGGCCCAGTATGCGGCAATGGTAAGAGGAAGCCTGTTCCTGTGTGTGGATCGCACTCTTGACAGGCAACAGCTACATCTGTGATGTGGTGTACACAAACACGGATAAGCATGGTGCAGTTAAAATGCGAAACGGCCCGCAGTCAGCTAGTCTTTATAAAAGCAGTCAGAGAATTAGCACCTGATTACTCCTTAGCCACTTCCCTTCCTCTCATTGTTTTCTTTCAATCGCTGTTAATTTGCCAGCTGTTTTTACTAGTGACCCTGCTCTGTGAAAATGGGGGGGGGGGATCATGGAGGAGTTATATCCTTTTAATATGAATCCCTCTTTCTTTCTTACCACTACGGAGTGGTTTGGTCGACCCTTTCTCACCTGTACATTTCTGTCTATACAGGTGTCTGTCTGTGACCAGTTTGTAGCATAGCAATCTGTTACATAATACTATTCAAGATGGAGGATTATATTGTTTTAATCTTTGAAATTGTGTCATGTGCATTTTAAGTTTCCTAACCCGCATGTACATTTCTTATGGATACTTTATTACATTGTCACCTTGGGGCTGAAGCCTCACACTATTTGCTCTATTAGTCAGAGGATGGTGTGATTCTCTTCTCTACTAACCACAGTGTGATCCAGTGACCATCTCAAGGCCTTGAATGTCATAATTGCCTCCATTTGCCCTCTTAGCGTTTGGATGTGGAGTTGTCCCTTGCGTGTGCTGTGAAGACCATACGTGGTTTGTTGAATCAGCATTCTGACCTCCTTTAACAGATGCACCAGTATCAGCAAGCCTTTGCACAGCAGCAGCAACACCAACACCAACACCCCAATCATCAGCAGGTCCCCTATCACACCTCCCCGTTGGAATTCCAGGCTTCCCACTCGAACTTTAACCCTGCTGGGTTGGGTCGCGTGGGGCCTGTCGCTGTGGAACCTTCATTCACTAACACCAGGTAACAGTCCTGCCATCCCCATACTGTAACCACGATGGTGTATGTGAATCTTTCCCAGCAAACCCATTTTACACTACCCCTCCAAACACCATGGGCCCACTGTCTATCTTGTCATTGTGACATTCATTTTGAATTGTTCAGAGGATTCACAGAGAAGGTAAGATGCAGAATCTGCAGTGACCAAAAATTTGCTTCTCTCTTTGGTAGAAACCCCTCAGTGAGTTCAGAGGTGGTTACCCCTCCCCCACAGAACATCAGTAATCCCCCTGATATGTCAGGATGGAATCCCTTTGGAGAAGACAACTTCTCCAAGATGACTGAAGAGGACCTGCTGGACAGAGAGTTTGACCTCCTGAGAGCGAGCAAGTTTTAATTCATTCTGTACTCATTAGCAGAACAGCTTCTGAAAAATCTTTCTTCTTAAAATTTGGAAATTCTGCCTGTTTTTATACGATCAGTTTTCAGAAATATTTCAGTTTAGGCTAATTCAAATGGATGTCAGTTTTGGTCTCCAAACATTGACATTCATTAACTAGCAGTTTTCAGAGCCTGCCCTGAGATGTGTGGTTGACTTAATACATGCGTCATGTACCAAAATTTCTGTCGCTTTTAAATGGCTCCGTTACCAAGCTAAGAAGCTTGGCTTATAGTCCTGGCTTTGCGCTGCTGTAAGACGGACATGCACATACGCGCACCCACACACACGTTTGGCTTATATGTGCGGCTCATTCGTGTACAGTAGTTCACGTCTAAACAATTCAAGCCTACGACCAACAAAGGAGCCTGGTTACTGCCATGCTGATGTCAAAACCTGTGTTTAATGAAGACCCCCTTCTCCGTCCTCTGACAGAAAAGCCCATGGAAGGAGCAGCCAGTGTAGACCTCAGCGTAGGGAGGCAGCTGTCCTCAAAGCCTCTGCAGGATGACCTTTTTGGCTCTGTACCTTTTCTGTCCAGCCCAGGCAAGTTTTAAGGAACCTCTGAAGAACAACCATTGAACTCTTTTTGGCTGCTTTGTCTGTGTGTTAGCTTCCAAACTGCCAACACGTCTTTGTTAACGCTAATTAGAGCTTCTGGAGTAGAAAGCCGTGCTTGCGGTGACCTCATGCGTAGGACACACGCCCAGCTAATAGTGTGTGTACTGCTGTAAGATTGGCTCCTGGTTGACTTGGTCTGAAACCGGTTCAGTGCAGAGGCTGTGGCTGTGCTCCAGACCAGGTCTGACTGCGCATCTAACTGTGATGCCCCATGTGTCATCAAGTAGCTGCTTCAATGAGCAATTGGCAGATGTTCAGTGTTTTACAGTTAACAAGAAGAGCTAAGTGGTTTGGTTGCCTAAGTAGACTAACAATACTTCCAGCATACATTTAAGCAGATTAACCTAATTTTACTGTGAGCTTTCTTGGGGCTTCCTGTATTAACTTGCTCTGGTTCCTCACACATCCCATTTTTAAAGTGAAAAACCATAATGAGCCTTAACCTTATCAATGTATACTGCTAGAAACTTTCTAATAAAACGGATGGTTTCTCGCTAGCTTTGGCTAGCTGCTATAGCTCGTAGCAGACAGACGTGCCGGAACTGTGCCCTACGGTTATGTCTGCTCTGTAGAATGCTGTGGGTGAGCTGTGGGTTTTTGTCACTTGCTGAATGAGTAGTTTGATCGTGCTTCTATATTATCGAGGTGTGTATTTGATTATAACTTGATAGTTATTTCAAGAAATTCAGTTGAAGCCTTTTGTTGTGTACTACATTTTCTCCCCCTGAGAGGAGACTGTCTTCAAGCAGATTAGCCTCCCAGCTAACCTAGCACTGTGCAAGGCTTGCGAATGGGCACAATATTCTTTCTCAGTCTAATGCTTTGCCTGATTTTTAAAAAATTTTTTTTTTTGCTTGTTTACGGAGAAGTAAAAATGACAGTTCCATGTGACCCCGCCCCCATATCTGGCATAAGATTGGCGGGTCCTGAACTGCTTCTGATGACTCAGGGTATATAAGTACCCGGATAGGAGTAAAAACACAAGATCGAAATGATAGAGGGGAGATCACATTCATCTCACCACTCATTGATGTACAGCAGTAAATATCGTGAGCCATTGTAGAGAAAGTTAGAGCTTCGCTGTGTGTTTCATTCTGCTTGACAAGGGAAAGCCACTTACATGTTTATCTGTCATGAATAAGCTCTTGCCGTTAGTTGGAGTAGTTTAGGTAAATACTTTGCTTTTACTAACTAATCAAAAATGATGGGACATAATTGTAGTGTACTTGGTTTACTTCTGTGGTGATGCCATAAGGGAAATTAGTTTGGCAAGTATATGAGGCACTTCAGGGATGGTCTTGCCAGTGGCCCATGGTCTGCTGGCGATGATCAACAACACAGGAAGTAAAAAGGCAACTTGATGTCATTGTGTAAGAAAATAACTATAGTTAAGAATAATCGTTTACTTCAGAGTTTTTCCCCAAACTCTGGTTTATATTCAAGGGGCCAAAAGAAGCTGTCTGCTGTGGTCGTTTCACAGGCTATAATGGTAGAATGAACTTTATTGTATTGCTTTTTGAAAATTTTGAACCCGTTAAAGTTTCTGCACGGGTCAATCTGAAAAAAACGTTCTGTCCTACAGAGTGACTTCTGTTGTGAAGCATGTTAGAGTAAAGGACACAGCACACTGATTTACTGCATTCCTTAATGTGCGCTGTATTGATTTGCTTTCAAACAACCTGGCACCACAGTTTACTCCCAATACAAAGATGGGGCTGTACTGTAGCTGGGCAGAACTCCATGGAAGAGCATCAGACCTTGGTCCCACTTTACTAAGGTGGATAACGTCACATGTCTCTGATAATTTTCATTATAATTGGAGGCAACTTTCACAGAAGGGTTGACGGGACAGCTTCTTAAAACTGTACTTTTGTGTTTTGGAAATTTTTAATTTCTAAATGTACATTTTGGGTTAGCATTGATTTTAATTGTGTGTAAGACTGAATTTACTAGCCTCATGAAAGCAAATGAAAATCTTCATTGTACAGGGTCCATTTTCTTAGTCTAAAGGGAAGGGGCCGGTTTGGTTTACCTACACACAGTGCCTTGGACCCTCAGCACGCGCCTCAGTCTGCAGCTCGTACAGGCTGTCTGTGAGCACGCTGTGAGGAGAGGGTTACATTCCATCTTTCATAATTAGCTTCTTCATTCTTTCTTAGGAGTCAAGCTCATACTTAATATATATGTGGGTCACATTGATACACACGTGTTGCGCGTTTTTACATACCCATTTATGTCCATACACAAGTTTTCGGACATCAAAGGTAAGTTAACAGCATATTGAGGCAGATTTAGAATGGGATTTCTCTCATTCGTTTTTTTTTTTCCCCACCCCCCCCAACTTTACAAACATCTCACTGCCAGCCGGTAAATTCATATTCCGCTTTTATGGGTGAAGTAAGACAGCCATATTGAGAACATCTTTGTTGAATTTTGTACTGGTGGGTAGGTGTGTAAATTAGCTATACTTTTGAAACGTGGATAAAAGAATGCATTTTGAAAGAGCCTTTTAGTAAAATGCATTTGGTTTTCAGAAGTATAGTGTACAACTGGTTACGGCCACACTTATGGTTTCTTTTAATTTTTCCCCACTTATTGCAACATGAACATAACGCTACCATCATCTACTCTCGTCTAGCAGCCATGGGAAAGCGGCTTGCTGCAGGACTTGCTGTGTGTTGTTAGAGCTGAAACTGTGTACCTCTGTGTTGGAAGCTTACAGCTGCAGTGCCAGGCCCACTCAGTGTTTTAACGTAACAGCTGCATAGAGGCATTCTGTTTGCACAGAAATACTCTGTAAAGGCCTATAAATATGTATCATAATGTTATACTGAATGATGTGCTGCTCTTAAAAAATAATGATAATAAAGCATATTTAAAAACAAATCTAGTTTTCGTCACTTTATTTTGTTAATGTTCAGGTTCCTGGGGAACTCACCCCCCTCACTCCAACCCCGCACCCTTGGTCATTTCCCAGAGTTCCCTGTATCACCCACCACTACATAATCAGTACAAGATGGTTTTGCTAACATGGCTGTCTCACTTCACCACATTATATATGCCAGATCTGTAACATGCCTGATGAGTGATGCATTTGAGCTAAGTCATCAAGGTCCAAGGACCGGGGTATTTCGTACACGCAGGCTGCATATGTTATTGTATTCTGTATATAATATTAACCCACCGAGGCACACTGCTGCATAAAAGGGTAAAAATGTTTAGTCTGTTGTAGGACTGCCTTTCCATTAAACTGCAATAACTCCACCTGACTATAGTCTCAGCATTTACAGAAGGAAAAGCTACAACTCTGAGCTGTATTCTAGGGTGCTTTTTCAGAGGCTCCCTGTATACCCATGAGCCCTTTCATGCCTGGTTCATTTCCACATTTTTCCAGCACAGACAAGTACAGTATAGATATCACAGTGGTTAAGCCTTTGACTTAAAGCATCTTTCCAAATCCCAGGCCAGTAATGGCAATAAGTGAGCTGTACACAAACACATTTACAGTATTAATGACCACAGTACTATTATGCTTTACTCAAAAGAATACTGTCTTGGTTTGTATTTTCTGATACAACAGTAATACCCATGATTTTCCTTCTGTCTTGTGTAGTATGAAACATTTCTGCTCGCAAAATTTCTTATTCTGATAATCAGGATTGCTTTAGTGCTCCTCTGTCATGTTGTACTGTACAAACCCTTCCCTGCACAGAGTCAGGCTCTGCTCTGTTCAAGAAATGTGAGGCTGTTTCACACACGCTTCGTCGCTTTTTCGTGTAGAGTTCTGGGGTAATGTGATAGATCACAGCTTTTGGGTCACGTAACATTTTGTGATTTGTCCTCTTTGTTCCTTTGAAATCACTCAGTAAAAATTTCCTGCTGTGTCCTCCGTGTAGCTCCCTGGAAATACTGAAAACAGACATTTCCACTTTACAGGCATGAAGCATTAATTTACAAAAAAAGCATTAATCTTTTCCATTGCTACTGTGAAGCCCAGTAGTCACTAAAGCTGCATCTCTAAATTGTGTGCAGTGCTGTACTTTTTGATAGCTCCTGATCATTTGTGATCTTTTCCTGCAAATTGAACAAATTTAGGTTATAATTAAAACACTTTGGTTGGCACACATTCATTATAGTTACATTATAGTTACATTACAGTTTTCTCATCCCAAGATCTTTCTGGTTTAACCCATTAGATGCCAGTACGAAGACCCCAGAGCAGCCCTCGCCGGACTCTTATCCAGTTGCTGAAAACCAACCGGCGAAAGAGTGCAAGTCCAACAAGAGAAGTGCTTCTTCTGGCCTGCTGTGCAGAGCAGGAGAGGAGTCGGATAGCGACTTTGAATCGGATCCTCCGTCTCCAAAGAGCAGTGAGGAGGAGGAGATTGAGGAAGACGAAGGCCTGAACAGCGAGCACGGCGAGTTCAATGACTATACGGAGTGTGAGAACCTCGGGCAGCGGCCTCTGCTCATGGATTCTGACGAGGAGGATGAAGAAAAGCACAGCTCCGATTCTGACGATGACCAGAAGAAGAGCAAAGCGCTGGCAAGGAGCCCAGCAGAGCCAAAAACACTGAGTACAGTGCAGGGAGCCGCCAGGGCAGAGTCTGGCTCCAGTCTGATCACGCCCCCCGAGTCGCCCATCGTGACCATGAAGGATGTCTTCGGAGCCATGCCCTTCCTCGACAGTGGACAGGCCAAAACCGAAGCTGAGAGTGGTGACATTTTTGCCAAGGCCCCATTCAGACAGGCCAGCCAGGAGCAGATTATGGATGAATTTGATGTATTTACCAAAGCCCCATTCAACAGGAACTTGTCCAGAACAAACAAAAGCATTGATGCTCCAATAGGACAAACCCCCCCCGTTTCCCCTGACAGTGTAGATGTGTTCGGCTGTTCTCCTTTTCAGCCCAGCCATTTGCTGCCACTTTCTGTGGCCACAGAGGATATCTTTGGCCAGGTACCCTTCGAAGAGATCTCTAGCAGCCAACAGCAAAAGATAAAACAACGTAGTCTTCAGAAGCTCTCTTCAAGGCAGAGGCGTACGAAACAGGAGACCAGCAATAGCAATGGCAAGCGTCATCACGGGACCCCCACAAGTGGCAGGAAGACCAGCAAGCCCAGTTTCCGTACACCGGAACGTGTACGGCGACACAAGCGAGTGGGCAGGAGGGACTCTCAGAGCAGCAACGAGTTCCTCAGCACCTCCGACTCCAAGGAGAACATCAGCGTCACTGTGGGGGATGTCAAAGACAAGGGAGCACCTTTGCCAGCTGAGGAGGTTACTCTGGACCCATTTGGTGCCAAACCTTTTCACCCACAAGACACAGGCTGGCACTCTCAGCAGCAAGGGGACATCGGTTCCTCTAATGGGAGACCTCGAGCTACATCTTTGCAGAGCACGTTCAGTGATGGGAATAAGATGGATGACTTTGGGGCCGTGCCATTCACAGAGATGGTCCACGGCGTAACACAGCAGTCGGCACAGGTGGAGCTGGATCCTTTTGGGGCCGCTCCTTTCCCCTCGAAACCTTGACCGTCTTCCAGCATCCAGCATTGTGATGAGAGAAGATCCTCACAGTCCCTGGATTGAATCCCCACCGATCTGCTGCCAACCTGGGGATATGTGTTCAGCCCAATCTTCAAAGCTTACTTTTATATGTAATATATATACATATATATATATATATTTTAATAAAGAAGTGGTCTTTGGACTGTGTGGAGGAGGAATGATCTTTTTTAGAATTTATCTGCATTACCTTCAGCCTGCTTCTGTTCGCTAAGAAGCCTTTTTACGCACCATAATTGATCTAAAATCTACACGTCAGGACTTTTTTAAAGTAGGAATTATTGTTCGATTGACTTGACCATACTGTGATGACACGCCTCTTTAACTGCTTGAGTTGCTGCAAAGCTTCACAAAGACTGCGGCTTCCTCTGTGAGCAAACAGTAAGACGTCGACACCACAAAGCCTTACGAAAGGGGAGGGGGGTGGAGGGGAGGGGACGCTCGGCTGCACAGCGCGGCACCGTACCTCAACCACGAAGCAAAGCCTGGCACCGCTTCGGAGCTCAAGCTCAAACACCTAATGTAAGCCTTTAAAACTCTCTCACCTGGTCTCGATTTACATTTCCTTGCATTTGTATGTTTTTAGTTTTTCCTGAATACATATAGCAGTCATAAGTTTTTTTTTTTTTTTTTTTTGGAACATTAAAAAGGGATTTCTTTTTCAATTTTTGAGCTGTCACCAGTTACATTTTAGTGCTGAATCTAATTAACTGTAATTCTAATACCATCATACACTTTGTGTTTGGATACTTCTAAATAAAATTTTGCGGTGTTTTTGTAAGCAAATTCACAATATCCTTACACACGGAGTAAAATGTGATTGTTTTTGTGTAGCAATATAAAAAATGATATCCTTGCATTGTTAGGGGATGAATAACCTCTCCATCTCCTTTGCTGAAGTTGATAAAATCAATACTTACAGCTACTGACCATTTATATGGGAAAGTGAGGTTTTGTAGGAAATGGCCCTTTTGTGAAATGACAGCGGGTCTGAATTGTTCCATACAAATAAAGTGCACTTTCCACAGTCTCACTTCCATGGGAGCTCACTTGGAAGGGAGTGAATAAAAATTGAGTTTTGGGAATATAAGTGGGATTTGCCAGTGGTGAAGTATTTACCCACATTAATCCTGACTAATATGAGAGTGTGTTTTTTCCCTCCTTTTAGTTTCTTGATCCATATTGATTTGTTTGAAATGGAAGAAATAAACTTACGTATTTTACAATTTTTAAGTTTTATCAAACATTTGTTTGCTGTCTAAGAATCCAATAAATCAGTTGGACTAATGAATAGCTGAGGGTTTCTTTGTGTTTGCTTATATACCAGTGGTCAGTGCTGAAGCATGAACTTACAAAAAAAATATAATGAACAGGCCCTATTATTTCCCGTGACATTAGACTTCAGGCTGCTTTCCAGACCGCCTGCCCATCACTGGGTGCCATATTTCATTGGGATGGGCAGGCACAGCTGAATAATGACTGAGAAGTGTCAAAGGCATTCTGGTATTTATCCAGTAATTGTGGGCATGTCACTTCAGTCTTTGGACATTCTGTATTCTGTGGGCAGAGTCAGATCGTATCTTAGGTCAGATATGGAAAGACTAAAAGGAGATGAAGTAAGGAAAAGGACAGTTTGTAAAGACATATCTGAACTACAAGGAAGGTGACATTCGATCAGACCACATCATGTTTAAATGGCTTTTATTATTTAAAACATTTTGCAGCACCCAGTCTAAAAATGTTGCAGTACAGTACATTTTAGCAGATGTATTTATCAAAAGTGACATTTTTGAGAAAGCAGGGTTTGACAATGGAACAATTGGGGGTCAAGGGCTTTTCTGAAGGATGCAGTGGTGAAATTCACTCTGGCGACTCCAGGATTTGAACCCTCCGATCACAAGCACAGTATCCCAACCTGCTGGGCCTCACACTAGCGGTATACAATTACATACATAAAATTTGAGATATTTCAAAACTATGCAAACATTGATATACCACCAAAATCCAGAACTAAATGGATTAAACGACATTATACCATGGCACTGCTGAATTCTTGAATCTGAAAGGTGTTGATTAATGTTCTACAAGCACACGTAGTGCCGGCCAGGCAAATCACACCTGTAAATCAATGCGCGATTATAGTCTTAGATTCTAACTAAGGTCACTTAATGGAAACTAAAAAAAAAATCAAACAACTTGCTACAAATCACTTTGACGACAACAGTGCTTCAGCTGAGAACCAGGACCTGTGGTCAGTGATTAAATACCAAAGCTATTTACTGATGTAATGCACTTGTAGTCCAGTCATACTTTACAGTCCTATTTAACATGCCAAAACGATGTTACGTAAGTCCAGTTTCGCGTCGGGCGGTTCTTCGCCTCCGCAGCCTTTCCTGTAAAAACGTAAAAGGCACGGCTTGTCGTACATTAACTGTACATAGCTCGATTAACCCTGCCTACTTATGAAAAGTAAATTCAGTTAAGTTAGAATAACAGTTGGTAGAGCAAGAAACGCAAAAACTTGGTTGAACATGACGAAACCAAATGAACAAACGAGATGCACCCATCTGCAGAGCCGCAGAACCATGACGTCACCACAGACTTAGGCCAACAGTTTTACCGCCGCAATTTCAGGACGGAACTTACGTGTCAGGGGGAGTAATAAAACGTGAAGATGGCGGATCTTAGTATTTTCTTGTACAATTAACAGAATGTCTACAAACACCGTGCATGCTTTTATAGGTATATAAGCAGAACACAGCGGTGCAGAAACACATAAACGTTAGGTTTCGCGATTCACTGACACGAGAATAAAAGAAAAGAAAGTCCTTTTCTGAGGAAAGCACACACATTAACGTTACTACTTAAATTATGAGGAAGTATTTAAAACAGTACAACTGCCAGGCATATAATAATTTTAACAAAAATATATTTTGAAACGACTAAACAACAACTAATACTCACTGTGCCATCCGCCATCTTTATATCTTGTAACCCTAATCCTAAACCTAGATCACGTAAATTAGTCCTGAAACTGCGGCTTTAAAACTGTTGGCCTAAAACTGTGGTGACGTCACGGTTCTTCGGCTCTGCTGATGGATGATATTGGAGAACAAGAAGATAAGCGCTTATCTCCTTTCTGATGAAGCATCAAACTTAATCATCTTAAGTAAAGCAGTACTAATCTTGGACTATTTATGCCCTGCAGACCATGATTAATAAAATATACTGTTTAAATTGATTTAAAAATACAACAAATGGAAGTATATGATGGAATTCAAGGTCAACGTGGTTCGGCATTTTCATGAATTAAGGGTCACTATTTCGCTTTTTTTCAGTGTCCCTCAGCGCACAGACAAAATCAGCGCATATTTCTCCTGCAGATTCACAGCACTGACACGGCTAATGTCAACTACAACTTGTATGTAACACATTTAAAGCAAAATAAGGTCTGCCAGCAATTATTAAACAACACTGTTTCAAGCATCGGTTAGTCCGGACCCGTTCAAATTAGACACTCCGTTAAAATGCAATCACAGTAACGTTAATCACTGCCAACAGATTAATTAGAGCCTCTATACGTGATCGTGGCAGGCTGAGAAGCAGAGTTGTGCGCTCAGCCCCCCTGCTGACCTTCACAAAGAAAATTTCACAAATACTTAAAAGTGTGAGATCTGAGACCCCCCAGCTGTGATGCTTAAGTTAATTATTTCACATATGTGTTAACTTAAGAAATCCTCTATTAATGGAATTTTACAAGCACTATGAAAATCTCGCAGGGAAGAATAAATTGTAAATTGTCATATAGCAATGTGTTGCTATTAGAAATAGCTATATACAAACAGCATCACCCATGTTATAGTGTGTGTGTGTGTGTGTATATGTATGTGTGTGTGTGTGTATATGTATATAGTATATAAGCTATATAGCTATATACAAACACTATCACCCATGTTATAATACATAACCTTTTTATCTCAATTGCATTAATTTAACTTTCAACAGATTTTAAATATTGTGCATCCTAGGCATCCTGGTTGTCATTCATTAACCCTACATAGACAGACAGGTTGTACACCAGTGTGCTGTAATGCCAAGACCCATAACATCTTATGGTAGACAGGCCCATATTCCAGCTACAGGATCAAAGTGAATGGGTATTACAAAGAACCAGGGAATGCAAGAATAATCAACAATAAATGGCATTGTGGGCAACATTTAGGTGCCCTTTCACCAGGCATGGTCTACAGCTACAGTGTTCCTGTGATGGAAAGCATGATCAGAGGGAATGGTCTGTTAGACCATCATACCAAGCCACCTCTGCCACCACCTTACACCAGCTGATGTGGAAGCTCTTGTGTACTTCTGTTTTGACAAGATGAGAATGATATTTTTCTCAAGAAGCAAGTTAAAATTATTTTTGGCAAAGACATGCTCGCATTTTTCACTGTTTGATTTAGTAGGTCCATTTAAAAACACAGTAAACATTTAAATTGTTAAATTCAGAAATATTGGTTGCCTATGAACCATGCAGGGTACATGACTTATTAGTAAACCTCCATGTAGATTTGCATTTCTAAGATGCCCTACAAACACACACAAGTCATTTTTCTCCTTTCATAATAAATGACCAACTGTTTAACAAAGACACTTTCACACAAAAATTCACTCTCTCTTGAAGCTGGGCCAGTTCCACCAAGCTAGCTGAAAATGGTGGCATCCTGCTGGCCTCGCTTTTGCCCACAGTGCCCGGCGGTGCTGTTCTCTGTCCTTCCACCCGCGTTATCTGCCCATTTCTGACACATGTTGCCAGGAGCCCATGCCTCCCACCGGCATCTCCACGTTCTGTTTCCCTGTGAAAATAGTTCTACCACGAGGATACGTCCAATACGGAAGTGACAAACCTGGTGTTGTCCTCCGAAATAAAGGGGTGAGAAGAAGCGGCAGGCTTGTCACAGACCTCTCCGGTGCGTCGGCGCTCCCCTGAAACATTGACTTTATTTATAGTCTCAGCCATGAGACATCTGCTGCAGACATGACTCTATCCCTGGTGCTCACAGAGAGAGAGTGTGTGTCAGCTTCCCAAGGGAATGCATTCGGAGTCCTGCTCGCTGCAGCTGGCAAGGGAAGCCGCTGTTTGTTTCGGTAGGATGAGTATCCTATTTAATTCTGGTTCCAGGGCTTGATTAGTGAGATAAAAAGACTGAGGAGTAGCCATGTTGTTTGACCAAGCAGACTGATGTTTACTTGAGGTTATTTATGAGATTTTTAACAAGCAGGTCCTACAGCCTGTTCCACTGTGGTAAATTTGTATTTGTCTGGTGGGATTACCACATCATTGCTTTCATGCTCTCTTTGTAAACTATCTGCTCATGGTCTCGAGACCAATGATACCTAAGGCACCCAGAATCTGCTCAGAAGCCTTACTAGCCCAAAACCTTGAATTTGAAAAAATTATATATTACACAGACAGATCATGAATATTAATGCTTCAGTGTGAGTGGAGGCAGCATTCATAAATTTTACATAATGTATCATGATGCCAATGAGAGTACATAACATTTTGTTCCCTCTTGAGTAAACAATGTTAAATGATGTCATAGTCTTTGAGGAAAGACAAGGAAGTGAACTGGTTTCTGTTTAATGGGCCCAGTGAAAAGCAGGTAGACTGATGTATGGGGTTTTGGACTCTCAGTATGGACACGATTTACTGCAAATGGCAAGACCTAGAGAAATATGCAGACGCATACCCTGTCCAGGGTTTCAGCTAGAATTTTGAGATAATTTAATTGTGCATTTGAATGATTAATCATCCTGCCTGGAGTGCTCCCCTGGCTTGTGGACCATGCGGCCTGGAATAGGGTCCGAAGCTCCCTCATGACCCTGTCCAGGAAAAGCAGGTAGATGGATTGGTGTAAGTATTATTATTGTCATAAAACCTTTATAATGATCCATCAAAGCTTTTGCCGCTTATCGTTACTAGTTAAGTTTTTCTATAAAAATTAGTATATATTATAAATTATAAAACTTTCCCACTGCCAGTTATTTTCTGAACCAAAAGTAGCCGAAAGCCTATTCGCAATTTGAAAAAGAATTAAACAATTTTGCAATATGCCTGTAATTCGGAGCACATTTTTTAACGTATTTTTTTCCTTACTGGTAGCTTCGTGACCTGAATCCTGCAGGGCCGTGCCTTCGATTCCGTGCCTTGGTTTTGCGTGTGCTAAGCTTGTACATTCTCCCTTTGTTTTTGTGGGTTTTCCCTGGTTGCTCAGGTTTCCTGGTCCAGAGACACTTCGTGTAGGTGGGCTGTCAGGACAGTCTGTGTGTGTGTTGGACTGGCATCCTACCCAGAGTCTTATGTTCAGCGCTTCACCAATGAAACAGATAAATGGACAATCTACACCACATGAATATAGTGGCATAATATTTACTGATGTTTAGAGACTTTATTTACAATGATATTTTTAATATTAAGACCAACAGGATATTTTTATTTTTGCAAAACAATTGCACCTTATGTGTATATTCCCTTAAAACACATTTTGCATTATAATATTGATTTAAGAAAATGCGTGCAGGTTTTTTTTTTATTCTCAGAATTGTAATTAAAACTGGAAATTATTTTACTTTCACATTTATCTGAATAAAATAAGCATTTGGACTGTATTGTGATGCTCTGTCCTTCATAAATCGTTAAATAAAATTTTCTTCATGAACATGTAAGTTTAGTAGCCCTGGGTTTACAGTTGATTTTATTATAAGCCAAAAATATTGTCTTATAAATTAATTGATTAAAGAATCATTACATGGTGCACGTGCAATAAAAAGCCATGTTCCAGGTAACGTAACATTATTGATTGCGATCATAGGCTCCTATACAGGAGATAATACCGCTTGCATAGTCGACCTGTATTAAAGCGTATGAAGTTTAGCGCATCGAGACGGACTGTTCAGTACGTGTCATAAAAACACTAGAGATATTTTAGAAAACCTTCATTTTATGTAGGTAATTAATTTTTTAATGATTTAATTCCAGGTGAAATATCAGTAGGCGGTTAACGCAGTATCAACTTAAAAATGCCGTCAAGCGTATAAGTTAAACGTTAAACTATTTGTCATTCTTGATCTTTGTAATATCCTGCTCATGGTGCTGTAAAACAAAAGAACAGAGACCAAGTACACAAACACTTCACTAGTTTTCCTGTTCAGTCGGTTTGTCGGTGAAAACCAGAGCAGGAAACCTGTTCTCCACTTTTGCATTAGGCTGTACCACGATCTCGTATTTCAATACATTTCAGTAAAGCAAAAATATCAAATGCGAAATTACACAGTTAAAGTTTACTGCGTATTCATTTCGAATTCAAACAGAAGTAAAAATTTGGTTTGTAAAATTAAATGTAGTTTTAAAATCATTAAGTAATGTTTAAAAAATAGTAAACTAGTAACAGACAAATTATAGAACAAGAACAGCACGAATATGTATCCGTGTCCATTCGTATTTGGTTATGACTAAACAAGCAAAGCAATTCTTGCGACGTTCCGCCAGATGGCGATGTTGCAGTTCAATAATCTAAAACTGCGTGTAAATTAGAGGTTTAAAATAATTTTAAAGCACAATAAAGATAACGATTTTATATCAACATGGAATTTGCACATTCCACAGTTTTGAAGCAGGTTACTTGCAATTCAGTTCCAGTTCTTCCACTCGTATATCCAGTGCACGTGGAGTAGATAATTACATTTTATTATTCTTACTGAGTACATTAATATTAAATAGATATTTATTGTGATATTTAACGTTGAATGAGAAGATACTCCAAAAAGGAATTGTGCACATGGTGGTCCGAACCATCACAAGCTTTCTGGATTGTCAGTATTTTGTCAAAATTGGCATTTTCCTCCAACAAGGATCCAGTGCACCAGTCGTGCACAATATGGACTATTTCAAGGTCACACTCCAGTATAGAAGTTAATATGTAGGGTCTGACGTAATTGCAATTCTCTCCTTCCTACACTGTTGGCAACATGTAGCTGGCCGTTGGACTGCAGCTGTTCATCGACATAAATAAAAGAAAAAGCCAGTTTATTCCTTAATGCCATAGAAGCCCATTAACATGGAGGGCACACTGACTTGACGGTGATAACGGCAAGACTGCGATATGCTTTAAAATATGCTGATCTTTCTCTAACCCTCATCAAACACTGATCTTCATGGACTGTATCATATTGTGCACTAATGTACTTTATTGCCCAGAGTATAAGCTTTTCTTAAAGGAGATTGGAAAGCTGGATTTTTAAAATACATCATTTCAGAAATGTGACTTGTGTAATGATCCTGTCAGTGTAAAACGTGAGATTTATCTTGGAAAAGAAAACTGATCCATTTCACCGTTGTCTGATGGATTTTTTATTATGTGGGATTATCTGTTTATGTAAAAGAGGGAAATCAAATCTGGTGGTGCATTTCAACCATGACTTTGAATGTCCACCTACTAGATGAACTTTGAGGGTGGTGGAGCATTCTGCTTTTTACCTTAGCATTTAATTGTTCAATGAAGTAGCACTTTGCATATTAAGTCACTGGTGGTTAATCAAGTGGTAATTAAAACATTTCTCTACAACATGGAGGACTCTGACCCTCACAACCCCAGCTGTGGGAATTTAGCGATTTGGATGCACTATGAGTACAGAGAGGAAAAAAAAAAAGACAGCCTGATTTACTGAAGCACTTAAGGGACAGAGAAGCATCTTCCTGATATAACCGGTGACACAAAAGGATAAGAATGAAAGAAGCAAGAGGTATTATATAATACATGAACAGTCAGATATGATGGTGTTAAATAAGTTCTCCTCTATGAACAGGGAATCACTAGAATCCCAACAGATATAAAGTCTACTCAAATTTAAGTGTGCAGGCTGAGCAATTTTTAATGAAGACTTGATTTCTGCAATGCCTAAAAACCAGCTGAAGATTCACCCTGAGGGATGAAGTCCCAATGCAAGCATACTTTCATCTTAACTTGACAGAAAAAGTCCCATCCAGACAAGTGACAGACATTCCAGAACCCTGCCAAACCATGCAACCAAGGACAAGTCCATTACTGGCTTAAACACCACAATTTTCAAAGGACTGCTTCAGGGACCTAATGGTTTAGCATTTGTCAAGATCCATCTTGGGCCTACTGTGATCAAACCCACCCTCGGTGAATTTCAGCAATTGAGGGGCCTCCGCTGCAATCCAGCTGTAGGACTGTGAGCAGTCAGAGGCGCTTTCAATTGCACAGGATGACAGCACACTCACTACACAAATGTAATCGGAATGACAAGCCTGGCGTTCCGCTTAAAATCGACAAATGAATTGATTATATACATGTTCCATCCGAATTCGTGTTTCTTCCTGGTTTTGTTGTTGTTGTGCTTAAAGATATATAAAGGTTCTTAGTCAGATTGTTGGTGCTGTTTTTTTAAAATACAGTTTAGAAATGGGAGCAGGCAATGTAGAGCTGGTATCTGCTAGAACTTCTGCTAACCATTCCCAAGATGAAATGGGTCAGCAGCAGTGGTGGGCAGGGTTCCGCTAATCTGCTACCCACTAATTATAGAAGCTAACTTTTTCGTTAGCGGATTAGTGTTTCCACTAACTTTGAAAACCTTTAGGGGGCCAATTCGCTTATGCTAAATTTAGTTCCGCTAACTGTAAATCCAGCGACATTGTTTAGCAGGTAAAGTGAATAAAGTTGAACAAAAACGTCTGTAAACCCTAAAATCAAACATATTATGTTCCCGCCTGTTGTGAATGCGTCTTCAACAGTCTTTCTGACACGCTGTTGGCTGACTACGTGTAAACACAAGATGTGATTGGTCCATAACTTGTCGGATTTAAGGTTGCTTTGGCTAAGTGTAAATGAACGAAGATAAAGTCAATTTTAACTGAGGTTCCCTGAATTATTCGGAGAACAGTGGCCAGCATCACAAAGCTGGATTTCTTGCTCAGCCGGATAACCTGTCGGATTATAGGTACCCTAGTTTATTATTATTATTAGTTTATTACTACTTATTATGTGTTTTATTTCTCTCATTTCTTACTGCTATGTTGCTAAACAGAGAGCTGCTAAACAAACTGTTTTTTTCGCTATTTCTGTAATAGTGACAATAAAGATCTATCTATCTATCTATCTATCTATCTATCTATCTAATCTAAATGGAGTTTATCTTCATCCACTTACATTTAGCCCAGACTACCTTAAATTCACCAAGTTATCCGGTTTCTGATTGACAGAGCTATAGACTAATAAAAAGCTGAGACCCTCCTTCCTAGTTCCTGGTAAACAGCGCCATGTTTGTAGTCCACAAGTGGCTTCACTGAGAGCAAATTATCAGCATGGGCCAGCTGCGAAATAGGACTTCTCCGACAAAAAATGCTTATATCTCGCAAATGCATTATCATAGAAACAACACGCTTTTCTTCCGGAGACTCTACAGAATCCAAGGATACCCAGTTCGGTACGTCCTAAATATCCCCTGAAATCACTGTAGTCTGACAGTTGGGGTGTCAGTCTTAAACAGGTAAAACATTTAGCTCTCTGTGTGTTTTCAAGGGTTTCAGAGCCCAACACAACACCGAAAGTAAATTCTTATAACTAAAGTTAGCAGTTATTGGTTTTTGGTAGCTTCCACTAGATTTTTTAGTGGTTTATCAGTTTAGTATTATCGAATTAAACTTTGGAGTTAGCGGATTAGTGGTTTTGGAAGCTAACTTTCCGGTTAACTGTGCCTACCACTGGTCAACAGAAAAGTAGTATGGCCACCTTAACCATTGCAAGAGAGATATTACCAGTCATTTAAAAGCAGAAACTGAACCGCTCTATACATTTACTCTGACAGCTACTTAGAGTATTTTGAGAAAAAGGCAATATGGCTTTAATTTTGACCTGGCCCAACAAGACAACCACAAGAATTTATTTTTGAAAAATGTTACTGTAAAAATGTCATATTTTGGTTTGCTGTTAAAATGGATGAAAGCACAATTCACTTTCCTTCCCGCAGGAACAGGAGCTCACAGGTGCCCACTCCAAAGTGCAAGGTCCCCTGTGGATGTACACAGCATGACAGACAGGGCCAATGGCAGTAGAGGGCCCGCTGTAACAAGGACAGCCCCATAGCAAAAACTCTATAACTGGGCATTCACTGGACACTCAGCCTAGCCACACATATACTTAGTCACCTCCTCAATAGAACACGTTTGTAATATGCTATTTGACACACTCGTACATCACTTTGGCCAAAAGTGTCTGCTTAATAATGTAGATGTAAAACATTCACAGTGAATTAGCTGCAGCAATGAAGCAGTTTTATCTGCTGGTTAGTTTGGCCGCTTGTTAGCGGTCATGTTCATCGGAGAGTGTGGATCAAACAGCTGTCCGGGACAGTTCATAGCCCACCGATACTAACTGGAGGTAGTTAAAAGCCAGCAGCACTGAGCAAGTAAAATTCAAAGGGAGAGGAAGATGTTGTAAAGGACAAAGGAGTACAAAAGGAATACAAAAATATGGTGTGTCAGAGTTTTGCTGTTTTTGAATTGCTGGACGGTCGAAACGTCTTATATTAGTTTTTTGGAATAATCAGTGGTTGTATATGTTTGAAAATAAATGCTTAGTGTATAGCGTGTAAGAATGTAGCTTCATTCCCTCCGTGATTCAGTACCACAAAATGTGCACCGCAGAGCAGTCCGTCTTGGGTAAAACATCCTATTTTCATCCAGCCTTATTTGCCGCCTCCTTCCCACTAATGTCAGCACTCAGTCCTGTCAGTAATTTGTTGCTAATCAGCTGTCGGCTCGCAGCTCTGATGAGGTGATCATCTCCTGCAGAAGGTAATGGCTTTAAAAGTCACAGAGTCAATGTCAATGGGATCACTCAGATTCAATCAGGAAGCCAGCTGAAAGATGGCCCCCGCTGACATTACCACTCATTTTGAGCCCAAGCATCTGGGCTCTAGTAAATAACCATCAGTGGGTGGGTCTGGGGGACAGGTCATTAGCCCTGAGAAAAATAAATATCTTTTCTCTCATGAAGGCTGCAAGTCATTTAGCACAGACTAGGAAATTTCACCCTAGATTAAGTATGATGAGCCAATATCAGTCAGAGGAGACCATACTCTGATAGCTTGATGAGAATGGAGAATTTATATTCAGCTTAGCAAAAGTAATATGATTTTAAAGAGTTGATTTGCTGGCATAGCAGCCAGTTAGGATCCCCACCCTGCTGCAGATTTCTATGTAGAGCACTGGATTGCACAGGGATGTTAACATACTTCATCAAAGACTCAAAGTTTGACCATGCAGTCAGATTGAGAGAAATGTCATGTAAGGCTACAGAGAACAACGTCACTCAGCTGTGATTAGGCACTTTTTAAATTTTGGAAAGGTGAGTTTAGAGCGTCATACTGTTTCTTCAGATCTTCACTCTACAAGTCAAACTTAAAAACCTTTACTATTATTTGATCCACCAATACTAGGTTAGCAGCTATTTTCCTTGCTGTTTTTGGTCGCAGTGCTTGCATGTCTGATTCTGTTACCAAATTGTAAAATTGCGTCAGTCTGAATAGTTACACTGTCATTTTTCTTTGATTCCCTGCTACATGGGAGCCATACTTCCTAAACACATGGGGCAATTATGTGAGCTGTTAATTTAACCAACAGATAATGTACAACAACAACAACATCACAGTAATTCTAAAGCAGTTAATGTATTTTATTCAAGGTGATGATGTTATAACTGATGTCGGAAATAAGTAAAGATCAGGTCCATGCAGCACACTCCCATACAGTTTCAGATATAAACCATTTCCATATAGAAGTTAAGTGAGCCTTCATCTGCTGAAGCCCAGGAAATCTGCTCTGACCTTCATATAGCACACTGGTTTTACAACTGATTACACAAGTGGCCTTTCTAAATCCTGACCATATATTTCCCTCTACCATACAAGCCTCTCACTCAGCAACTCTTGGCATCATTAGTTATAATGTACATCCTCATTGTCAGGATTCTTCTCAGGATATGTGGAGTGTGGAGGATGTAATGACCTTAGTAAAGGGCTTTGAGTAGCCAGTCACCCCCCCCCCCCCAGCCCCTCGGGGGCCATTCATGGAAACAGGGCTCTAGGGATGATAGCAATCCAGACTGGGCAATGACCCAGAATTTAACAGGCGGACTCAGGTTTACTTGGTAATGGCGCAGCTCTGCAGTGATACAAGCGGGTACAGAACCTTCCCTGTCGCCACCTGGCTTCTTCACCAATATACAGTATATTAGACCATCAAGCATATGCAAAATCTCCCTTACCTGAATATGACCGAAAATAAACCATTTAAATACAATATTTTAAATGTGATAATAATGAAGAAGATGGATGGATGGATGGATTTTTTCAATGCATGCTTTTAAGTCAAGTTAAACTCAAAGTGAACCTTATTGTCATCTTTCCATATACAAGTATACAGAGAAACGAGATGGCGAAGCTCAGAATCCACAGAATATACATATAATTGAATGAATTTTGACACATAGTGTAAGTAGACACGGTAGTCAAGACAATTCCAACTAAGTGGACAGAGAACAGACAAAGAAGAGTGCAAATGAGCTGAGAAGTATTTTAAGCACAGTGGCAGTAAGCGCTAAATCAAAAGTGGGATATAAATCTAAAATAAAACATTCATAACAAATGATTATATTAAAATCAAGACTGATTCAGCATCTCATCAGTGATTATTATTAATGTTTCATTGTGCAGGCATTGTGTTGGATAGGGTGTCATGGTTAAATGTGGGCAGACAGTACTCAATGCAGCACTGACACACCAGTTAGATCCTGGAAAGTAAACCACCATGCCAGGATACCTGTGTCCAAGAAGCAGCTCCTGAAGATGGCTTCAGCGGAGCTTAGCAGCTCAAGCCAGCTGGAAGAAGCTCCTCAACCATCAAAGTTTTCTGTAGAACATTTTAAGTAAATAGGTTTTGATGTTTGGTGACAGATCAACAAAATAAACTACATTTTGTCTACATGCTTACAGACAGACACACACTCAGTTCTGCGCAGGTGTAATATACACACAAGTGAACCTTAAGATCTCACTATCATTGTATGATGGGTGATCTGAAACAGACCAGCTCAGTACTCTTGTAAAAGGCATTTTATACCAGGAACAAATGAAATTATTTTGATGGTTCCTTCAGTTAAACATTTCTTTATAGCTGTTAGTTGGAAACTAGCATATGCGATGTATATATTAACATTAAGCAGGCCCTTGAACATCTGGATAAGAAGGTGGCACCACTAATTAAACAAGTGCCAATTTGATGTCCAGTACTCATAAATGGTTCAATTGGGTTTGGAGGAAATTAATAGTGAATCAATCAACATGATCAATCAGCAATGGTTGAGGGCCCAAATGTACTAATATGTTAATAAGATGTTAATGAGTTATAATGAATTTAAAATTCTGAGGCATGTAATGTCTATTCTAGCGTACAGTCTCATTTAGATACGGTTCTAGGAAGAGGAGAAAGGCAGACACATGTGGAAGTCCGTAAGAGCAATGCAACGCGCACTTATTAAAGCATGTTCTCTAAGGATCCGAGGCATGCAAATATCTTGTGATGATCGTCAAAATTTATTCTTAAGTGCACAAGCAGTTAATGAATGAAATATATGTTTCACTATTAATCAGCTTACAGATCAGCATTTAAACCACCATATGGCTCCCATTGACTTTGACACAGATATGTGAATATATAATACAGTATCGATTGCACCAGGCAAACGGAGGACTATGATTTGAGTCCCAGGTCAAAGTAATGATGTGTAGCAACGTTTGTCCTTTAATGTGAAATCGATCAGCTTGCTGGTGAAAAGACTCAATCTGCCTCGTTCCACGCTCATTCTTCCTGTATGTAGTAACATCAACGTCGTGTTAGTGCCTCAGCCGCGTGGAAGTGGCGCACTCTTATGGTAGGGCATACAAGCGTGGATTTAAAAATCATTATGATTTTACTTCAGATTTGGTAAACTCGTTTTGAAATGTGCACATTAATAAATCAGTGGTAAAACCTTTCCAAGCCTGTGTCAGAAATACTAATCTGTACAGGAATCACTATATACTATAAGAAATGGTAAGTGATGGTCAAAGAACACAGGGAAATTCTTTTTATAATGCTATTATTTAAAAACCAAATTATAATTAAGTGGCCTGTGAATGCTACAATTTGATACTTCTGTACTTTATGCGTTCAGACTGCTGGATATTTTTATAGGGATTATAAAACGTAAAGTGGAACAGCTAGGAAGCCTCTCAGCCTAAGTCCTCATGAATTTCACCATGCTATTCAAGGGAGCTGCATCTTTTTTACATGCACACAATGTATTTGAACAAAAATTTAGACTCTTGGGCATTTCATAGTATAATGTAAAATGCATCTCCACGGACAAGAGATTCATATATTGAAGTGTGAAATGCACGATCTTTAATAAATTAATGAATTTTAAACATTCTTTTGTGATCATTAGGTCCATGATACATTGATATTGTGAAAGCAATCATTTACACTGTTCTCTGGCCTGGTTTGATTCGCAACTCAACCTAAAAGGTGTCTGACATAGATCAATAAATTTGATGGAAAGCAATAACCAGCCCTATTAAGTGACAAAGGTTTACTCTGTAACAGCTGGGCTGGCGGGAGAGGGGAGCTTGTCTGACTAATGAATCGTGAAACAATCAGGCAGTAGCCATTTGTGTTTAGATCTGTAAATATGCCGCAGTACTGGTGCCAGACCATTGCTGGCACTCCAGCTGGGACCACAGATGGTCTGGATTCATATCAGCACAGGAAGTCTTATACAGGACATCTTCACTTCTGCATTGTTATCCGTTTGCCCCACATTGCACGCCACGCTGCCCTAAAAAGATGACAGGTCCCAAAAGGGATTCCCAAAGCTCCAGCTTAGGTCAGAAAAGAGGAGAAGCCTGTACCAACTTCCCATTTTGAAGACATGATTACTTAACCTTAGAAGGACATAATGGATTTAGTCACGCTGACCTTTCACTACAAAGGAGAAGGGTGAGATTGCCATATTAATGACACGCTTGTATCACTTGCTTGTAGGAGATGGAACAGGACGCTTCACATGAGTTTTACAAGAATCCATGGAGGTCATTTCCCATCTGTTATCAACCCAGGTGAAAGAATTTTTATTGTAAAAATGTGAATTGTTCATTTAAAAGCAAGTACCCACTGTATTATCCACACACAAACAAGAGAGGTATCATTTACACAGTCACGTGTATGTCCGTGTGTACAGACATGTAAATATAATTTTAGATGGCTCTTTCTGCAGAACATCATGGAAAAAGAAAATTGCTTCTGAGTCCTGTTTTTTTTATAATACAGTGGTAGCTCCTCATATGTCCTGATAATATATACATATGAACAAACTCAGCAGGTCAGTAGGAACCTTTGGTCCACAGTATTGAGGCTCAAGACGGACGTACCGTCCTTTCTGTTCTAATCCCAATAAATACAAAGCCAGAGATGGACTTTTGCACAGCGTTACTGTCATGACCCCACTCAGCAAAGGGAAACAGCTTAACTAAACTGTCAGATCCAATAAAACCAATGAAGGCATCAGACAAATGTTTATTACATTGTGGGGAAAGATCTTTTCTACACAGAAATTGAGAATGACCTTTTTAGCCAGCATAAATCAGGCCTATTTGTCTGCGCATATACAGAATGCAAACAACCTGTGTTTCTTAGTGTTATGATCACATCTCAACATGCCATGACTGAACAAATAAACCTGAAGTAACGAGGCAGTGAACCTACCATCACTCCGCTCCAAAAAACCCTTACAATTAAAGGTCAATTTAGCATCATGTCAATACTTAATCATATAATTATGGAAAAGGTCATACATGTTAGACCTAAGTGTTTCTTATGAAGTATCTGGAGACAGCTTTGTAATGCTTGTCAACGATTTATCCAATAAATTCAATCAAGCAGTACTAATTTTGTCAACGAAAATTATGATGAAAATTTAATTGCTGAAACCGAGATCATACAAAAAAAAATAAAAAATTATGATGCCAAATACTAAAGGTATTGACCTTTATCAATGTAAAAAAAAAAACAAACCTATGTCTGGAAGACACCAATTTGAAACTGCTCCAATCAAAAGGAGAATCTTTCGTTAGTGTTGATTTGATAATATTGATCTAACTGGCTTCAAATGCGTAAACCATGCATTTCTGTCTGTCTGTAAACTCCTTATGTCTGTGCTAGGCTTGGGAGGCTTTTATCATGGGGAACGTTATCATCTCTGGATGATATTATGGTATGAAATATTACATACTACGCAAGCCTGGTCTAGGCCACAGTTGGGTTTAGGTAGGGAAAAAAATACCGACATAAATTTCACATTTGTTGCAAGCCGTACGGAGCGGTAATAATGGGGATTAACATTACATACTTGAAGCGCAATGAAATGAATAGAGACAAATAGTTGATTTTTATTTAAATGTGTTCAAAAAGTTTGCTGTCATGAACTGAACTTTGTGCTGAAATAAGTACTAGCCAGTTGTTTTTCACTAGTCTGATACTTAAGTTTTTGAGAGACGACACTTGAATTTTCTTTATTCAAGGTCTATGCACTGGTGTTTTTTCGTATATGAATATCATGTGCAAGTATTTTGTTTCCGACTAAATTCTGGTTTTATTTATATGTTATTTAAATATAAGTAATATTCATATAAAGCCATTTTTGAGTTAGTGCAATGTTGCGTATTACAACCTTCTGTAAACAATCTGTGTCCTTAAAGATCGCGTGTTCAAACCTAATGCCATGATGTAATAACAGCTTTACAATCTAGAACAGATAGAGGTAGACTCCTGTGTGTGCGTACATGGCAAATTATGTGAAAAAAGACTGTGTATTAGATGCTAAACCTGATAGCTTCATTGACTGAATGTAATGTAGAAAAAATTAAAATTAAACTGTGTTTTTGGCTAAAACTGAACTGTCTCACAAGTGTTTTTTTATTACCTATATCGTTCTAAAAGAATCTGAGAAAACTAATATTGACTAATATGTTGAATAATCTATCATTCAAGGTCACCAGATGACACTGGTCTCTACCACATAAGATCTGACCTTAATTGTCCCACTTGAGTTCAGTCTACACCTGTCCTTACCACATAAGTTTGCCTTTGGCAATGGTCAGTCATGTTAAAACTCATGCTGTCCTGTCTTAATTTTCTGTCCTGTCTCCCAATTGACGACTTCATCATATCTTAGCTACTGCACATCTATCCTGAATAGCAGAATAAAGCGTTTATCTCTTCTTCACTGAAATGCTTTTTTCCATTTAATTCCCGGTTTATTCCGCCTCAGCCAGATCCATCCACCCATCCATCCATTTTCTGTACCTGCTTGGCCTATTTTAGTGTATTTTATTGTTAACACCCATTATTTTGCACATATTTATTGACTGTTTTGTATTTTGTATGTATTGTTAAATATTACATTTCTTGTGTTTTCTTTGTGGTGCTCAGGAAGCTGCTATCCTGATATCGTTGTACTGCTGTACATAGAGAATTGAATCTTGAATCTTGAGTCTTGAGTCTTGAATTAAGACCCTGATGCCTGCAGCTGGTTTATGCTGTGAATCTGTAACTGACATGTGATGATGGGAGCATTGGAAGCAAGCTTATTGTATCTCATGCCGGGAACAGTGTCATCGTGGATATTGGTATCATGTTTGTCGACCGACCGAAAGAACCTCAAGTCTCGTAGAATTTGGCACAATTATAGCCAATACAAGAACAGAACTCTACCCCAAGGAGATTAACATGAAATAAGAAAACAAATCTGTCATGCTGACTGAAAGAGTTTAAATCCAAGGCGTGTTATGTATGAGTCTTAGGCTTCGGGGTGAGAGTAGAAGTTTCTGGAGCAAATCGTGGTATCTTGTGCTCCTGGGCTACAGGATGAAGAGATGAGCACCATTAGATCTGTGCAGTGGCCTGTGAGATTTTTGAATTACTTTAATTATTGCACGCCTGAAGGCCGTGCTGATGTGAGGAGATGAGGAGCTTGTTTGGCCACTGCTTGAAGCACAGCTTCCCACACGTCCCCTTTTGTCTGGGTGGATTTTCTTCCCTTTCCATAAAGCAGAGCTAGATAGTGAATATTTGTCTTTTGGCTTCTATCAGTGCCCATTCTGTGGCTCATTTAGATACCCAATTAATTTACTCTAAAAGTATTTATCAAATAATAAACAAAAATATAAATTAAATCGAATAACATAACAGTACTACTGTTACCAACAAAATGCAAGCCCTAATTCCAACGACCAAGCCTGTGTGTTCATTGTGTAGCTGCGTCGCAAGAATGTGTGACCAACAATGTCAGGAAAAAAGTACCAATTTGTACCTTTGAGGGTACAATTACTTGTCACTGGGGCTGTACCCTCAATGGTCTGCCAATTGTACGATAGTTTAGTCTATATAGACCCTGGGCAGAGGAAGACACTAACTATAAAAGTTCAAGATTAACACCAGAGATGAAAAATAACCAGTTAACTGTCTGTATCATGTTAAACGTTTCAAGGTTGAAGGGCAGGTTGGACCTTTTTATATAGGTTATAAAGTTTAAAGCTCTCTATCTCTTTCCCTATTCATTGATTGGCCCTGCAAAATAATAGCTTATTAATGGGGAAAAAGGCAATATTTGAGCCCTGGGTTTGGAAATGCCTTGATAATAGTGGAAGGAAAATGAAGATGCATGGAAAACTAAATGAGACACAAGAACCCATAAACACAATTACACCTCAGAAATCATTGTTTAAGATCTTTTCTTCCTTAAAGGAGTGATCTTTGTATATTTGACTCTGTAATTGACTCATCTTGCTTGTTTGAACTCCTTAAAATACACTCAAAGAAACAGGAAGGTGGTCTCTTTTTCATGTAGTTATTTTAGCTTAAATTTACAGGCAAATACAGCAGTTACCTTGATATTCACCTTTTAGTATTTAAGTATTGTGATTATATGTTTGTAAAGAATGGTCACCTGACTCACCTTTCCAGGCCTTTACCTGGTGTTTTTTGTAAGTTGGTCGTTCTTAACCCTGGACTGCCTGTACATACCTACCTTCTTTTAACTATAAAGATTACTTTTTTTTATTTTGGAGTGATTACTTTAGATCTCAAAAGAGACATTTCAGCATTTTTCTGTGAAACTCTTACTGACTGCACGATGACACTGAATTTGACCAATTACTAGGTGTGATGCTGAACGCTAAACCTCTCATTCATCGTAGTTGTCATGCCAAAGACTTAAAAGAAAAACAGCTAATGGCCACAAATGAACAGCGGCTACTACAACTACACTGCAGTCCTGAGAATCTACTTCTCTCAGAAAGATCAAAATCATTATTGCAAACTTGGTCAATAGTCAGGGAGGCCAGTACAGTGATCCCTCACTATATCGCGCTTTGACATTCGCGGCTTCACTCTATCGTGGATTTTATATGCAAGCATATCTAAATATATATCATGGATTTCTGTGGACGATGGGTCTTTTTATTTCTGGTACATGCTTCCTCAGTTGGTTTGCCCTGTTGATTCCATACACGGGACACTATTGGCGGATGACTGAGAAGCTACCCAATCAGAGCATGTGGTTAAGTATCCTGGGTGCTGATTGGCTCAGCGAAGGAGAGCAGCATATTATACCATTTATTATATTTTTATAACAGTTATAAAAATTATACCATTTTATAACTGGCAACAATTGGCAGTGTTACCGGCCGAAATCAGCTAAGAATGTAAACATTTCCAGAATGCAAATGGCGCATGACAGCAGTGTTCCTATTTTAGAAATATGATACTAATATTAAAGGAATAATCATAATATATCTAATATAACTGGGTAAGTA
>JAAGVU020000040.1:22358941-22375035 GCA_011763525.2 Mormyrus iriodes
TGTGCGTAGTATATAAACAGTGTGTTTACATACATCATTTCAACAAATCTTACCTAATATCTAAGAGAATATAAAGGCTTAAAATATACAAAAATAACCATATAAACATATGGTTTTTGCTTCGCGGATTTTCACCTGTAGTGGGGGGTTCTGGATCGCAACCCCCGCGGTAGACGAGGGATCACTGTATATGATAAAAGTAATAACATCGCCCCCTGGAGGAAAGACCACAGACAGGTAGGAAGTTCTTCTTCCCAAACCCTTTGCCTGTTTATATAAATTCTAACTATCAAAACTGGGCCAGTATTTGAGCTTTTGCTTGCAGGCTTAATCTTCCTGGGATATGTGATGAGTTTTCTCACTAATTCACTTGCTGTATTAGAATGTGTGACATCTAGGCTTAAAGTAGGATAGATATGTAAGTTATGTACACTCCAATAACTGCCTTATTTGATCATTAACATTTTAGTAGCAAGTTTCATAAAGGAGTCCAACCAGGGATGTGATCTATGAGTTGCCTCTCCGAGCAGATGCTGGAACATGGACAATGAACAGCTACATTAATGAATTTTCTTTTTTTCCTGGGTATTGAATATGGATAGTGTTATTATCCATCCATCTTCTTTAACCACTTATCTCATGTGGGGTTGCAGGGGTTCCGGAGCCTATCCTGGAGGCTGCGGGTGCAAGGCAGGGAACCACCCAGGATGGGGCGCCAACCCTTCGCTGGGCACACTCACATACCATTCACACACACATGCATACCTACGGGCAATTTGGCAACTCCAATCGGCCTCAGTATGTTTTTGGACTATGGGGGGAAAAATCAGGGTACCCGGAGGAAACCCCACGCGGAGAACATGCAAACTCCACACACATGGAACCCGGGCGGAGACACAAACCCTGATCCCGAGGTGTGAGGCAACAGTGCTAACCACTGCACCACCGTGCCACCTGTGTTATTATCCCATTTAAATAAAATAAAGGTAAGATTAGACTTTTATTTATCCCAGGGGAATATACTTGTGCACACAACAGCAAGGTATGTAAAGTGCACACAAACAAGCATATAGTGTGTAACAAGACAAAGTACAAAGACAACAAAGTACAAAACAATGAAACAAAAACAAATGGATAGAGTTTATTCAAGAGAACAGTGTGCCATTACAGTACAGGGATATGTAAGTCATGGAGCCCAGAATCAGAATAAAATGTTTGGGCTAAGTACTCATATTCAGGCTGCTTTAACTAAGACTGTCTCTCCACGCCAAACAATAAAAAGCATCTTCAAAGTTCTCAGATGTACAGGGCTCAGGAAAAAACAAAACGGACTGTCAGTGTTGGTACCAAGGACCTTGATTTAACATTTCACCCCAAAAAGTGTCGGCCTTGGTCTGCACAGTGGTTGGCATGGCGCTGCTGTCCTCTCCTCGGGCCACGTTTGACCATCTGAGACTCTGGCTCACGCACACTGGAGTTTGCTCATTTGTAACACTGAACATTTGTTCATATTTGCCAAATCTCTTCCTGTGAGACGTGTTCGGGTGGCTTGCTGAGTCTCATGGCCATTAAATGACTTTATAACAGATTTTATTATATATTCAGGCTGCACTTCTGTTATGTTAACGTATTTTTTTTCCACAAATCTCTTTTATTATCACACTCTTGCATAAGAAGTTGCATGATTTTTTTCAGTACAAAAAAAGCCTCAGACAGCAGTGGTCTGCAGTCTTTCTGAAGCGCAGGGGGGGCATCTATGCTTTAGGGACCCCGATAATAACAGGAGAAAAGCTTCATTCATTTAATTCCTTTCAGCTTCATTGTCTGTTATTGTGAGACAAGAGCTTGAGATGTACATTTAGAATCAGGGATTATTCTCAGTCCCAATGAGAATTTGTGAGACTGACCTGAATTTCTTTCACATGCCACCCCCGCACACTTCCCACAACACACACACACACACACACGCGCGCGCACACACACACACACTCTCTCTCTCTCTCTCTCTTTCTCACAAGCCCTCCTTCCTCCAAGCAAAGACACCCACACGTTACTTCCATTAATTTTTCTCCTACTCAGAATGTTCTAGCTTTTTGCCTGCCAGGGAGGCAAGATGCGCCCCCAGCCCTGCAGCCAGTCAGACAGCTTGGCACGCACCAGACGCTGTAGGCCGACCGGGCCAACGTCTGACTTACTTCATCTGCTCTTCTGGAAACTTTCGGATGCACGTGGATTTCTCAGAGCGTGCCGCTCCGCTGCACTCGGGAAATCTGTTACTCTGCATCCCTGCTGCACCTGAGAAGAGTCCTCTCCTTTCCAAACTAGAGCTCGAACTTCTCATGACACAAAATAAAATGGGGATTTAGCAGCGTTTCGGAGCCTGCCTGGGGCTTTCTGCTTCACTCTATGGTGAATTCAGATGAACAGTGCGCATGTTTTCTCATGAATTTACCAGTTGCTTAAATAAAATTGCAAATTTGTTGTTTCAGTTGATTTACCTGCACTAACTAGATGAGAAAGTGTCAGCCCTGCAATGCAGATAAATAATAACAAGTCGCTGTGTACAGCTTTCTCAAGACACCTGCTCATTTAGTGCTCATTTATCACAGATGCGAGCACGAGCGTGCATGCACACACACACACACACACACACAGGCACGCACGCACTCACACATAGACAGGCGTCTCCTAATGAAAAGCATTTCTGTATGGGGAGGAACAGAGTGACTATAATGAGCTGTTTGAACTGTGGTGTCAGTGGAGGGGGGTGGGAGATGCGGTGGGGTGTGGGGGGCACAGCAGTTCAGACGCGACTCCGTATGGCTGCAGCTGCAGATGGCCTATGCATTAAGGCTGTAATTGATAGACTCTGCCAGACACCAGTGGGACCAAAATTAAAACTTCAATTACAATTATCAGGCCCATGATTGCTATATCAAAGACACATCCATACATTTGTTCGTTTTTAATGTATTATGCTTCTGTTTCCAAAAGTACTGGGCTCACTGCCTGCTCGCCTTCATTCAGATGGTGACATAAACAGAGTCATTCTGGGGATTTTCCAAGAAACCTAAAGCTAAATACGCAAAAAACTGCGTGGGTGGTTTATCCATGGGGCACTGTGGCCAGATTTGGGGGCTTGAATCCCACTTCCCCTGTGCGTGGGGAGTTTGCATGTTCTTCCCTTGTCTCTGGGTTTTCTCCCACAACCCAAAGGAATGTAGTTAGACTAGTTAGTGCCTCCAAATTGCCTGTAAGGTATAATTGTGTGTGCACATTATGTACCCTTTGGTGAACCTCGGTGGTGGTGTGTGGCTCTGAGGGTTAGGCCACTGTGCCTGGGATCAGATGGGTGCTGATTCAAATCCCATCCTTGGCAGAGTAGTCATAACTCTCCATGATCTTTGAGTAAGACACATAGAAAATGGATGTATTCTCCTGCTTATCAAGTCATGATAAGTCAAGCCGTTGAACCTACAATTTAGTTCCACCACTGTTTAATGCAATAAAATGCTATTGTAATACCCTGTCCCATTATAAACATACACAATAATTGCCGTTTGATTACCTTAGAACATTTTAGAAGACAAATTCCATTTACGAACCATCATTCCCAGCTGTTCATCAAAGTGTGAGCAGGAGCTCACACTGTTACTTATATCATTTCTTCTTGTATGGTGTTAGCAGCTGCTGTCCAGGAGGCCAGCCTACTCTCCTCTTTGCCTACACAGTGCAGCACACTAGAATGACAAGAGTCTGCCTTAGAGTCCTTAGATGGCATTATTCATCACAATGTGATTTACATTAGTCTCTTGCTGAAGAGCATGTTAATGTGTGTGGTGGAGATCCAAGCCAATTACAGGATATTAATGATGGTTAAGGTTGTATATACTGGATCTGGGAGTCAGCAGGATCATAGACAGTGAGATCGCATTTATCAGTTTTAATTTCTCTCTCCTTGGGAGGTGGCAGGTTTACAGTAAATACCTTCTGTCCCCTAATTTCTTAATGATGGAGATAATGATGGAGAATTGCACAGTCATTAGGCAAGGATAGGTTGTGTGCATCACTCTGTCAGCCATGTCTGTTTCTGGCACACAATGACAAGTGATGGGACCCAGCTGTTTAGCACATTATGCTAAGGCTGCACCTCTCCTAAGACTTCAGTTTGCAAAAGGATGTTCCTGTGCACCTGCCACACACTGTTTATGTGCTCACAGTCAGGTTTAACTTGCAAGTCCATACGCTTCCTATAACTTCCTATGAAATTAGGCAGCACCACATGAACGTTTCAAGCCTTGATTTAAAATATGATTCTCTTTACTACATAGTAATTCCCATCTAAAGCACTCTGACGGCTTTCTTTCCATTTTCCACTAGATTCTGTGTAAGCTGGGAGGGAGCACTGCAAGAAGCAACATAATGACCTTATAAATACATATTTATACTGTTCATTGCCAAAGAAAATGTACAAGAATTATAAAAGAACAAATAACAGACTATTCAGGTACATTTCCTGTATTTTACTCTTCTGATATTTTCAGTTCATGGCATTTTTTTGCTCTTTCTCCCTTTCTCAAAACATCAGTATTCAATTTCACATGCATTATGTCTGAATTCATATCTTATTTACATACCATGACCCTTCAGGTACCAGGTACACTATATGGTATGTGAACATGTGAGTATGTGAACACCAGCTTGTCCCACATCTCATTCCAAAACTAAGGGTATGAATATGAAGTTGGGCATACCTTGTTCCCCTATTTTACCGTGACTTTGGTAAATACAATGTAGTTATTGGTCCAGAGACATCACATGTGTGCTGATTATTTTCTTGTAACCACACAGGTAGTTCCAGCAGCCTCATAACATTCTATATTAATGTGTTTTAATGTTGTATTAAACATTGAACATTAATGTTAATATAAAAACTTGTGTGGCTTTTTATACTTAAATAAGCAGTCATTCTTGTCAATTTTGCTTGGTTTTCAAAATGCAAGTGAATGTCTGTTGGCGGTTTCTATGGTAACTTAACAGACTTGGTGCTTCCAGTGAGTAGCCTAAGCAGATGTTCTATCCTTATAGGGACTATATTTTTAAATTAAGTTTAAGAAATTAACTAACCTCTTCTGTATAACTACCCATTCTGCTGCTAATCTTTGTCTAAGGATATTGCATAACTATGTGCCTAATTATACACCTGTGTCAATGGTCAGTGTGGCTTAATAAGCCAATTCCTCAAATTAATAGGGGTGTCCAAGGGCATAACTATGGATTGAACATTGGGGGGGGGGGGTTGAGGTCTCCACCCATTTAAGGGGGTCCAAAGGGGGAATTGGCTGGTTTTGATAATTGGGGGTGGTTACAACCTCCCATCCCCCCATAATTTACAGGGGTGTCCACATACTTTTAGCCATATAGTGTATTTACAAAAGTAACATTCCATTCATTTGACCAAAAGATAAATTGGTCTGCAGAGCTTATACAAAATAGTTTGTTAACATTCAATGGGTTCGCATTTGTGTGGGACATATGTCGTCATTGGTCTGGTTCTGTAACCAGATAGAACGAAATGCCACCAAGCATGTTAAAAACACGTAAAAGACCTCAGGCATCTATTCCATGATATGATGATATGAATTTGAATTACTATTTTGTTCTCCATCCAGAAAAAGAAGTAAGGGCTTGTGCAGGAACACCAGTGACACAGTGAAGGTGTCACAACAGAAGCTTTGCTGTAACACTGATTCAGAACCCTGAACCCGTTTCACACCTGGCTGACAGTAACGTACTGCGAAGGAAATGTGTGACTGACAGTCCTCATGATTCACTGTAAACACACTGGGATTTCGGCACCCTCGGCCATGAGGATCACTGTCTTGCATGAAAGCAGCTTACGTTCAGCCGGAGGTCAGTTTTAGCTGTCTCTCTGTGATATCACTGCCCAACCCATCAGAGGATTACAAGGCTCTGAGTGATTCACCACTGCTTGAAATACCAGCTGCAGAGCTGGATGACCCTAGATGCACCCTGACTGGTGTGGCTGCTCTGGATGCTCCCAGTGTGGGAGGGGACTCTCTCCTTTTTATTGCGTAAACAATGTGATTCTGTAGAGAACATGAAATAAAAGTCCATCTAGATTTTTTGAATATAATATCTTCAGTCTCTTATAGCTGTTCTAAGCATCTGAATTTTCCCTCATAGAAGCCTGTGCACTGAAAATATTGGTATAAATACCGGTCCACATGCAAGTCTCTCAATGAGGATGACAACGCAGCTCTCTACATACTGGAAAGAAGTCAAATGATGGGGAAACAGGTAGACGCTTCTCTTTGTAGCGAGATTATGGTCAGTGGTACGATCAGGAATGAGGTAATACATTACAAAAGTAAAACTACTAAACAGGAGGAGTTAATTAAAACCTAATATAGTGATAGTAGAGGGCTTTCCTATAATGTCAGGTACTTATAGTAGAGGGCATTCCTGTACTGTGAGGTACTTACGGTAGAGGGCTTTCCTGTAATGTGCGGTACTAATAGTAGACGACTTTCCTGTAATGTCAGGTACTTATGGTAGAGGGCTTTCCTGTAATGGAAGGTACTTACGGTAGAGGGCTTTCCTGTAATGTGAGGTACTTATGGTAGAGGGCTTTCCTGTAATGTGAGGTACTTACGGTAGAGGGCTTTCCTGTAATGTGCGGTACTAATAGTAGACGACTTTCCTGTAATGTCAGGTACTTATGGTAGAGGGCTTTCCTGTAATGGAAGGTACTTACGGTAGAGGGCTTTCCTGTAATGTGAGGTACTTATGGTAGAGGGCTTTCCTGTAATGTGAGGTACTTATGGTAGAGGGCATTCCTGTACTGTGAGGTACTTACGGTAGAGGGCTTTCCTGTAATGGAAGGTACTTACGGTAGAGGGCTTTCCTGTACTGTGAGGTACTTAGAGTAGAGGGCATTCCTATAATTTGAGGCCATTTTGGAAGTATTCATTTTAGTTGAACAGGACTGATGTTTCAAAATAGATATTTTAAGGTATTTTCACATGAGTTAAATGAGACTATAGAGATCAAATTATTCAAAGAACATGTAATTGTTAATTATATCAATGATGATAATTATTAATTATTATGATTATGGTTTCATCCTACATACTGCCTGTTAGAAAATATCCACTATTTTATGGCGAAATACAAACTTGTCTCGTTACTGAGAACAATGGAAATTCTGATTCTCAGAAAGGCATTAAATCATCTGGAAGATCAGAATGAGTGTACTGAAAATATAACTAGAAGAGGTCTTAGTAATTGGATATGCACCAAATTTTTTTTAATTAACCTGTTGTTCTGGAATTAAAGAAACTACCTCCCTCAGTGTTAGTAAATTAAATTGTTCTTTTGCCCATTTAATGCAAACTGTACAGAACTGAGTGCACATGAACTTTGAAGTGTTTGTAGGTACAGAAGCCCTCGTATGAAGTCAGGGTACAATGCATGTGGGACAAACAACATCAGCTCCTTCACTGCATGGGCTTGTTGACCTTTGTGCATTGAGTAGCTTAGATTATATCAATTCCACATTTGGACACCTTTAGTTGACATATGTGCTTATTAAGTGTAATCAGGTACCAATGATGCACCTCTGATTTACCTGTTTGGGACACAATGAGTATGAAGCAGTCATCTGAAGATGTGGAAAATTAAGTGCAATGCTTGTTTCCCACTGCAATTAGGAACAAAAGTGCGGAATGTTTTAGGTTCCGATTAACCCATTAATAAAACAAAATAAAATAACAATGCTGGCCACTAGGTTCAAAAGCAACAGCATAGTATTCTCTATAATATATCATTGTTAAGATGGCTGGAGAAAGCTCTGTTGCTACTGCTACAAAATCTTCAACAAGACAGAGTCCAAATATCACCAATGACTCAGAGCCCAGCAAAGTGGGATGCTTTCTGTTTGTGCAATTAAAATTATTCTAAGCAAATAAATAGCATAGTTGATAGCTAGCTAGTAGTGTTACAGCGCTTACAGATAGTAGGTATACAGGGGCACTAGACAGCAAAACATGCAAATGTTCTTTTACAAGACTCGTAGATTGTGGGACAACACTGCCTTAACCAAATATGGAATGTGTCAACAACAGACCATTGAAGGCAATCTCTATGGAAATGATTCCAAGGAAGCCGGTTTTCCACTAGAGAGCAGAGTCGAGAGGAGGAGGAACAGGCTGGAAAGCAGAGCAGAAGATCACACTAGAAATGGCTCATTTGTTCACATCCATTACATTCAGTGATCCAGAATGAATTTACTGTGAAAAGGTATAAGAAAGGTAATGCTGATTATAGATCTCAAAAACACCAGTCTGACATTAGTCCTTTTAGTTACATATAATATTACATTTGATATTACAACCTAAAACATCACCTGCCCATTTCTTGTAGCTTCTGCAAATTATTAACAGCATCTGATACATTTTTCCTCAAAGTAAATCGTTCATTTACGTATTTACACCCAAAACAAATTAGTGAACTGTATTCCAAACATCCACCACAATCTCTGTTGTAGTACTGGATTTCAATAATTTGTGTGCTTAGAGCTCCATTTTATTCATCAAAATGAATATTATTGAGGGTTGTATTTTGAGTGTATAATGTGAAGATATAAACATCAGAAGAGCTGTCATCACTCGCTTTACATTGTTGTTAAACCTACAGTATACATTTGAACACATTACTTAGTCTTATCAGTTATTTCATGTTTGCATAATAATGGAATAGTGAAGCATACAGTACTTCAATCTCTACCCTTTTCAGACCAGACGCAGCAGTATTGTGAAGCCTCAATGGCTCCATGATTTCACAAAATTTGGCAGCGCACCTTATAATAAAGAAATGGAATAATGGATTAAGTGTGTGATTCCCAACTTGCTGTCGCCTTTGTTTCCATTCATAGGTTATTTTAATGAGTTTACCTGTCCAGTTTTGCAAGGTACATTTAGAAGGAAACACAGCTGTGACTCTACCTTCCTGGTGGCTAAACGTGCTTCAGCTGAAAGGGAGTAACAGATATTGTCTTTGACAGCAGCAAAATGAAGTGCAGGAGCGGCCTAATAGCCTGGCGGCCCCTGCTTAATAAGCTTGCGTTCGCGTGTGTCAGCCGCGTCTCCGAGGCTTGTTTCGCTGCTCAGAGGAGCGGTGCCCAACGGAAAGGGAGGCTAAGCGGTTCGTTTAGGTCACATTTGCATAAAGCCAGGCACAGATCTAGGTGTGAATCGCCCATGCCGGGCATGGTGCCCATTACAGCATCTTTATGCCAAGTGGGCATTTGTGGCAGAAGTTTTATTTACAATCTCTTCATTTCAAAAAGCTTAGTTCCTGCATTGATTGGACACAGATCTTTGGCACACAGACTTCAAGGGTTTTTGTTAAAAACACAGCAGAGATTTTTCATTTCGTGTATTCAGGATACAAGCGTCCTGCACACCTAAAGGAGTGTGTGTGAGTCTGTGCGGAGCATCATAGGTGTTTAACTGGACCGTGTGTCTTTATTGAATGCACTGACATTAAGCACTGAAGGGTCACATTGTGCTCCGGGTCGTCCCTCTGCCTGTGATATTACTGAACACTGAACCCCAAGTGAAGCCTGCACTCAGATGCTCTGTGCATGGAAACATGAGGAAGACTCCACAGCGTTCAGTGTAGGAGACACCTGCTAACTTCACAGACTCGGCTCTGTCTCTGCTCACTATATTAAACCATTCTGACTATAGAGAGACTGCTTGGATTGGTTTCTAAAACCCTGAGCCTCCCCGGTGTGCCATGGTTTGTTTTTCATTGGACAAACAGTGATATGAAAGGCCTGCCTTGCTGTATTCATGCATATGTGCATAAGGCAAAATTATAACACGTGAAATGATTTTCTGTGCTGCTAATACAACTGCAGCTATGTATTACAAGCCTGAATCACACACACACACACACACACATACACATACATTTGGATATAAATATATTTGGGTATAAAATACAAAAGGACACTCTTCCATCTCCCCCGAATAGCCATAGGGTATCTCTATTTAACTTGGAATCTGAAATGCCGACTGTATGAATGGTGAGCTTTAATAATTCAACCTTAAAGGTGACAGAGTTACGCATGTTACCGCAGACCATATCACACACTGAGCTTCCAGCACTGACCATCCACAGCGTTTTGATCAGACAGCGGGGAGGCCACTGCCTTAGGCCTGGCCAGAAGGTGAAGCAAGCCATCATGAAAGGGAAGGAGGTCATTATATTTTCCGGGTAAGACAGGTTTCCAGCCAGGAAACCAAGCCGTTTTGAGATTTGTGAGATAGAGCTTAGCTGAGAAGTCATCCCACATGGAAACTAAGGAAAAATCATGACTGAAGCATGGAATTCAGAGGCTTGTTTGGCAAACTGTGTTACATTAATATGGAGAAAAAGGGGTTCGATGAAGTTGGCCTGAATCAAAAAGGCACCACTGATTTTGGATTGGCACTCCTTGCAGACTGGCCAGCCATAAGGTGGGGTGGTGACTGTGGACAGCCACAACAGAAGGCACAGGAAACGGACAGCTGGCAAATGCTGTCCCCATATGCTTCTATGAAGGAGGTAAGGAGATTTCAGAAGATACGATGCCTGGATGACACGCTCGGTGGCAAAGAGAAGATTAAAAATAAAATTAGTTAGCATCTTGCCCATTTCACCCTGCGATGCACACTTTGGTGCACAGACCTGATTTCAAAATCCATTTACATTAAAAAAAAAAAACCTTACAGTTAATTAGGAGAAATTGTGTTTCCTCCTGAAGCTTGTGCAGCACGCACAGATGTGGCTTTTAATGATTTAACCTGCTTTTCACATCCCATCCCCCACATTCTCCCAAGTTTTGTTCTCCATATTGTAAATCTGAAATGCAAATGGCCTATTTTATCTTCAATCACCGGGCCCCTAATGAGGTGTAAAATATGTACATTAATGATGGAAACTTATTTAGTTTTGGGATGGAGATAATTGCTCCTAATCAATGTCTACATCCATCTGGTTATGGGAGACAACAAACCTCTTCATCGTACAAGCTCATTAGACATATTGTAATTCTCACTATGACCGAGAGTCATCGCACATGCACCCACATTAGTTCAACTACATTGTTTAGTTCAGTGATGACAAAGGCAGGTATGTAATGCAAATAAACAAAGAGGAAACAATCCCAGAACAATTGACTTCACCCCCTAAAGTTCTATTTCTTTGTTAATTCATTAATTATGTTTTCTCTGAATCTGGCTGTTGGACATCTACCTACAAACCTTTAATTTCAAATCGTTTAATTGCCATCAAATATTTCTCCTCACTTCATAAGCACAGCTCAGAGGCCATGATATTTAAAGGTTTAGAAGCCTAGGTGGATTATTTCTAAAATGTCCTCATATAAGCTCTCAAAACTGATCTTTTGAACAATCATTTAACTGCAGACCATTTAATGCAGAACAAATTTCACTGTATTAACTTAACTGCCAACTGCAGCATTCACTCAAATTACAAAAGACCTGTGACTGAACAGAACTGGAATGAATATTCTGAGATATAGCCATAGTATCAAAGATGCAGAAGTCCCTCACAGGGGACCCCATGCAAGCTGGATTGGACTTGAAATACTGGGGCAGTGTACAGAAAAAGCCAGGGCTAGCTATACTTTCTGAAGAGGCTTTGGTCATTCAACGTCTGTAGCAAGGTGCTGCAGATGTTCTCATACTCAGCAGTGGCCTGTGCTATCTTCTACACTATAGTATGTTGGGGCAGCAGGGTGAAGTTCATCAGGAGGCCAGACTCAGTGGGAATGGAGCTGGTCTCCCTGGTAACTGTGGTTGAGGAGATGATGCTGTGTAAACTTGCTGGTATCCTGGACGCCGCCTCCCACTCTTTACACTGCACCCTGAACAGCTCCTGAGCTCCTCCTTCAAGAGGCTTATATTGTCACAATGTGCAGAATGAAATATTCATAAGCAGCTGGCAAACAAGAACAGTTTTCATTTAACTGAACAGAAGCAGAGAAACAAAACGAGACCTTGAGGGGTCTATATGAGAAGGTGAATACAAGGAAGAACGCAGGCATACAGGAAGAGCGACGTCAATGGCCGGACTTGAGATGACAAGACAAACAGTTATTAAATACAAAGACTAAGGAGGGGCAACAAGCAACAGTTGTGGCTCACTAGGGCCACATTAGGGAGACAGGAGGGTAACATATTACCAAGGAGCACCACCAAGCACCAAAGGAGATCCTTCCTTGACTGTATACCTCTTCTCACTTCTGTCAGGAGGAGACATCTGTCAGTTGTTACTGTCTGATTAAATATTTGCACATTATTCTGAGCTTTTGCACATTATGTGATACCCTTTTTATACCCCTCTGGGCATGGAGGACGAACAGGGGAGGGGACGAGGGGACCGTAAGCAAGGGAGGGCACACACGGGCCTGGGGACAGAAAGGACACAGGACTGAAAGGGTCAGACACCACAAAAGACTAAAGGGGCCGAGCCACTGGACAGGACACACAACACAACAGTGGAAACAGAACAGGCAGGGGCTTTACTAGGGAACAAAAGAATAATAGGAAAGACCAACACCAAACAACCACACAGAATAAACAGACCAAACACACGATGAAACCAGGCATCAGGGACTACGGTCCAGAGACCAGAGGGAAAAACGTCAGATATCAACGGGGACCAGGAAGCAGGAGAGAGAGACCGAGACAAACTGAACACATCACGCCTGGGAACACCAGATGGACAAGACCCAGGATATGTACAAGACATGACATGACTAGTGGCATGGAACAGACTAAGGCAAAACCAGGGACAGCAGAGAGGACACCCAACAGGACACACCAGGACAGGACAGACAGGTAAGGGAACCACGGTGACAGGGACAGAAACACAGGAAGGGGCCTCAAGGGACACATGCCAGGAAAAAACCAAGGCAGGACAGGGAACCAGGACAGGGACCAAGGTGTGACCGGAGGTAACGCAGAATGTTCAGGAATTGTTCCAAACCCTGGGGACCTGGACAGTGACTCTGCGAAGTGGACCCTCCTGGCCTCGCTCTCTGGCGAGGTGGGGCCCGTCAGGACTGCGGGGCCAGTGGGGCCAGATGGTGCCGAAGGACCAGCAGGGTCAAAGCAGGTGGGTGCCAAGGGGCAGGTGGGCAGGGTGCCAACAAGACACCAGGAGGTGAGCAGGACCATTGGGGTTCTCTGCAGGTTGGCTAGCACAGGCAATGTGGCCCCTCTTGGGCCAGGGACTGGGGACGCAGGCAAAGAGGCCCTCTCTGTGCCAGGAGCCTGGAGAGTGGCTCCTGGGGGCACAGCAGAGGCAAGGACAGCCTCTGGAGGTGCTGCAGAGGGGAGGGCAGGCTCTGGGGGGGGCAGCAGAGGTGAGGGCGGGCTCTGGGGGGGGGCAGCAGAGGTGAGGGCGGGCTGAGTGGGCCCGTCGGCCAGATTCTAGAGGCTCAGAACACGCTGCGGCCCATTCTAGGTTGAGCTTTGGAGGCTCAGGTGCAGTTGTAGCCTCCCCTGGGCAGGGATCTGGAGGCACCAAGTCAGACGAGGCGGCAACAATGGGAACGGCCAGCTTCCTCTGCTTCTTCCTTCTGTAGCTGGAGATGGCAGGTTAAGTGGTACCACACTGTGAAGATGTGGTGGGCTGAGCGGCTTCACACTGCAGAGAGGTGGCGGGTTATGCGTTGTCACGCGGCGGAGACGCAGCGGATTGAGCGGCCTCATGCAACAGAAAGGTGCCAGGCTGAGTGGTCTCACACTCGACTATCCTCCGCTTGTTGGCCAGTAAGCGCCGGACCATCTCTGCCTCCTGGGATTTTGTGTCTGGAGTGAGTCTTGCTAGCACCTTGCATCCTAGAAAAGAGCCTTGGTGTCAGGGATCCTCCAGACCGTAGGATTGCTTCTCCGTTCCAGGTGGGTATCCAGGAGGGAGGAGTCTTCCATCGAAAGCGGGGTTGGTAACCCCTGCAGTCCCTTGATCTGAGGCACTCGGGGTATCTGGTCTACCGGATGCAGGGAGGTGTGGAAGCCAGAGTGTGGCTACAGGCTGCTGGGTTTTTTTGTGAGTCTGGTCATTTTGTCATGACATATTGGACGAAAATCAGTCAGTTGGCACATATAAAGAGGTTTATTAACTGACCGGGAGCAGGAAAACAAATGAGACCACGAGGGGTCAAAACAGGAAGGCAAGTACGGGAAAGGACACGGGCAGACAGGAGGAGCGACGTCAATGACTGGACTGGGGATGATGAAACAAACAGGTACTTAAATACAAAGACTAACGAGGGGCAACAAGCAACAGGCGTGGATCATCAGGGCCATGTTAGGGAGGAGACAAGAGGGTCAGGCGTACATGACAGGCAGGACATAACATATATCACCAAGGAGCTCCACCGAGCCCCACAGCAGAGCCTTCCTAGACCGTATACTACTTCTCACTTTAGTCAAGAGGAGACATTTTTCAGTTGTTACTGGCTGTCTGATTAATTTTTTTGCATATTATTCTGTACATTTACACATTATATGGTGCCTTTTTACTCCATTTGCACATGCACACTCACTTTAGTTACATATCTTAAATTTCTACCCTCTTTTCTGTATACTTGCATTTTACTTTTTTGCATTTTACCATTTTGTATATTTCCATTTGCAGTGTACTTGGATTTCTTATTTTATTGTAGTATTGTATTGCATTGTATTCTTTATTCTTGGTATATTTAAGCATGGTTAGAGCAGTGCCTTGGCACTGCAATTTCCCTTGAGACAAATAAAGTTTTATGTTATCTTATCTTATCTTATCTTATCTTATCTTATCTTATCTTATCTTATCTTTCTCGCGGGGATGAAGACAGGGTTGCCAACTTTGGTCAGCTTGCTGGAGTGAGATTTTCAATTTGATACATGCACACGCATTTACATGTGTGTAACAGTTTTGTTATCTCATAAATAGTATGTAGGATTCGAAAACTACCCCAACGCTTCAGATGTAGCTAATTTCAGGTATTGATTTTCTATAAGATTTCTTTTGTGAAGGTCTGAGAGTCTGAAAGCTTGAGTGTCTCACCAGATGCATGAGAGCTGGCAACCCTGGAAAAGCATGACTTGTTATCAACAGGTCTACCGATATATTTAACATAATCCGAAATACAGTGAACTTCATTTGGGCTTTTCAAATAACCTAGTGAGATGTGTGATATGTTCTCAAGCCTCTATCAGGAACCTTGTGAGAGCTTTGCACGCATTGCAGTTCTCCACTTGTGAAGATGCTGGGGATGATATGGTCACACTGCAGCAGATGGATAAAGCATGTGCAGGGTGGGTGAGTCTGATTGCTCTACTTTTTATAACAAATACCCATTGCAAGAGCCACTGTTACTGCTCACATATTTGTTTAAATAGTTCTTTAAATTTGGAAGAGAATAAATGTTTTCCAAAAAAATAGACAGCATATAACACTCTTGTTGAAAGTTTGCCATTTTCTTAAGATGTCGTTTTCACAGAATGGCTAAAAAAGCATGCAGCATTTAGACCAAAGCAAAGGCAAATTTTAACCTTGCTTCAAGTCTGCAAGGATACCCTATGCCGGTAGGCACCAAGGCGCCATGATGGCATCAGGGCTGATCTTCTACTGGAGAGAAGCCAGAAATGCTGGCATGGCCAAGTGACTTAAGGCCTTGTGAAGTAGGCCAACACTGGGCCCTGAGCGGAAGCCTACGTGTCACGTTATGGAGCTTTCTACAGTAATATACATCTCCCTCGTTTTTTTACCTCTGCAGCCATATTGTATGTATTGGGAAGGACAGTAAACTAGTATGCATCTGAAAACATTACAGATACAGTATATGTATTTGAAACATTAAGCAAAGAAATACAATTCTGAGCTGACAGGAGGCTAGGTTGGTGCCAAGAGTGTGGAAACTCCACTGTAACCACCCCCCCCCCCCCCCCCCCCCACCAACACAAAAAACAAAACAAGTGGAAAGCCCTTTCATATTAGAATTCCTTCTT
>JAAGVU020000040.1:22382905-22401141 GCA_011763525.2 Mormyrus iriodes
AACCTGTGCTATACTAGTGATAGTAGAATGTCTTCAAGTACTGGATTAATCTGTGTTCGCCGAACTATGCATGCATGTGTAGTGGCGTGCATATATATATATATATATATATATATATACACACATACGCACATGCACACCCATATATAATAGAAATGGATATATATATATATATATATATATATATGTAATCGTTTTACTGCTAGCTGAGACTGCTGCTTTCAGCTGTGAACACTTAGCCTAGCTTGTTATCAGCATAGCAGCTGAACTGAAGCGTCAGCACCTGTTGTGTGAATTACCTACTTGTGTGAAGACCAACTGCCAGTCTGCCATCAACAAGGCTATCTTCATCCCTGCCCTTGCTACACATTCAGCACTTCATGTCTTGGCTCAGATGGAAACCTGGATCCACCCTGAGCACACTGCTACTCTGGCTGCTCTATCCACCAGCTTCTCCTCCTCCCACACTCCCTACTCTACTGGGGGTTGGGGGAGGGGCAGGCTTGCTAAGTTCCAACACCTGGAAATTTGCTTATCTCTTTGGTCCTTGTGGTTACTCTGCTGCATGCAGTTATTATTACTAACCCAAACTGTGTATTGTCATTTTTTTGCCCGCCAGGCTCACTAGGAAACACTGCTGAAGAATGCGATATGCTGCTGTCAGCCATTCCAGATGATGGCTCGCCACTTGTCCTTCTTGGGAAACCTGATCATTCACCTCAACAATCCAGAGGCTGCTGACTTCCTCACCCTCCTGACTTCATTTAGTCTGACCTGATTCTGCACTCCCCCTATCCACAGGGCTGGATACCAACTGGACCTCATCCTGACACATACATTTATCTGGCCCCTGTTTGTCACCCTTTACATGTCTCTGACCGCTACTTTGTTCAATTCACCTTGTCATTCCAGGCTCATCCTTCAACCTGCCCTCCTCGTGTCTCCTCTGCTGTAACCGCTCTCTCTCCCCGACTTGCTTCTCTGCCTCTGTCTCCTGGATTCTCTCCAGTCTGGCTTCAGAGCTCTGACTCAGTCTGCCCTCCTGTCTGTTATAGATGCCCAGAGAGCTGTACCTCGGTCATCTGATCCTGCTAGACCTTTCTGCAGCATTCGACACAGTAGACCACTAAATCCTCCTGGCTACCTTTTCTCAACTTGGCATTGCTGGGACTAGTCTGAGCTGGTTTGACTCATACCTATTGGGCAGTTCATTCGAAGTGTCTTGGCATGCAAGGGTGTCCAAGCCACAACAAGTAATAACCAGTGTCCACCAATGTTCAGTCCTTGGTCCCCTTCCCTTCTCTCTATACATCAGCTCACTAGGGCTGATTATGCAGTCACATGGCTTCTCCTACCACTATGTCAGTGACATCCAGTTACACCTGATGTTCCCAACACCTTGGTCTCTGTTTGGATCTCTATGCCATGCTGACATTACAGCCTGGTTGAGGGATCATGACCTCCAGGTTAATCCCTCCAAGATAGAGCTTGTTATCTTCCCTGCCAACCCTACAATCCACCATGACATTGCTGTATAGCTTGGATCATCAACACTGTCTCCAAGATGACCGTATAACATCTCCTGGTCCTGTAGATACACCCTGTATAATATTAGGAAGATTAGGCCGTATTTGTCTGAGTATGTAGCTCAGCTGATTGTCCAGGGACTAGTTATCCTGTGACTAGACTGCTGTTCAATGTTAGAGGATGCGGTGACCAAAAAAAATGAATTGGGGCTGTTTCACATCAATGAGTTAAAAAACAAGCTTGTTGTCCACGCTTGAATGTCTGCGGTGGTTTCCCCTCAGGGATATGTTTTAGGTTTTATACTCTCCACGACACAATGCTGTCTTCCTCCCTTTTCCAACACCAGACGCTCCCACTCACCTCCATCTTGTCTTTCCTAGCTGACCTGACTCCTGATTGGTCGCTCTATCCAATACATTTACATACAACTGAATGAAGAACTAAATGCGAACAATATTTGTTAAGCATGAAAACAAAATGTTTTCTGTTTTCTTTATTAAACACCAGTAAAGTGATTATATACCTTATTAAGCTACACCAAAATGAAATTGTACCCCCACAGAGCAATTATAAGTGATACAGTCATTGTGGTCTAGACCCTAATTCAGGCTTTCAGACCAGGATCTGTCAGGTGATAACATACCCACTGAGTCAGCATGCTATTTAAGGTTGATGTGGGCACTGTGTAACCTATTTGCTGGTACAGAAATGCAATGCGGTGCATGGCTGATGTACATTAATGAAGTGTTTATTTTATTGAGCCCTGAAACTCCAGGAAGGTGGCACGTTTCCCCGCTTCCTCACGCAGCTCTCTGTGGATGGAGATTGAATTTCCTCCCGTGTGTTTGTGCGTCTCCCTCGGCTTCACCCCAGTGTTCAGAGACATGCAGTGCGGAAGAGCTGTCGATTCTAAACTGCTCATTGTGAGAGAGTTGATATCTCTGTTCCTTAAATTTCCATCAGTACCCTTTCCAGATTAAGTGCAGGTAATGCAAAATGTGAAAAATATTTAATTTATGTTTATTTACTATATACTCAAACCTATTTAAAAGGACAGAATACTTGCCTCAGTGACGAGATGAACCAAAAACCTTTTTTATCCACTTGAAATGTAGGCTTATATCAGCAGGATTTTAAGTATGACAAATATAGAAATGGATTTCAGGAAATTCATCTTGAAGCTCCAATGGGACTCCCTCATATCACAAGGCAAGTTAAGATCCTACAAACCCATGTAAAAGCACATAAATCAATTGTAAAATATGTTACAGTCATTTAGTTCCCTTACAGGTCCTTTGTATTTATGTGGTTTTGCGTGTCTTCACTAATTCATCATTAATTTCATTAATTATTAAGAGAAATTCATACTAAGTAGCTTCCATGCAGCCTGTTAAAAAGCAGCGTGCCCATTTGGAACCTCCATTCTGACCCAGATGGTCACCATATCACTAACATGAAATTGCATAGGGTCCATTTGGGATCCACACTATAGCCCACCTAACTTTTGCTGCATGTGACCCTGCTAGATTGAAAACTCACACCAGATAATCTACTTGCACCCGCATGGGCTTGTCTGTGTGGGGCCCAGATGGTTAGCTCAAGTGGGCTCCAGTCACAAAAGCCCACTTAGGGCTTGAGCCCAGTCGAGATCTATGAAACCTGCATCTAACTCTTTTGGGGTCCATCTGGATGTGTTGGCTGAGAAATAGCTTATGTGAAAACATGATGAGAATAAAGAATTTAACCAGCCTTTTAATATTAATTGTATGAAGTGGTTAACTCACCCCCTCACTCAGTCATACTTTTTCTTTGGCATTTCTCGTTTTATTTACTTGCTAAGTGCCCTTCCTGTCCTGTCTTAAATTCAGCATACGACAGATTAAATTCACACTTTCGTTTTGTGTTGTTTTTAATTACTTATCAGCATTTTTAAAATGGTTTATAACAAAACTTGCTATTATTTATTCACCAGAGAAATGTGATGGCCTTATCACAATGGCCAGACCTGTCACCCAATTTTACTCATGCCAGCAAAATATCCGGATGTCACCATTCTGTAGGGTGACTAGTTGCCTAAAGCTTAACAATGTGTCCTCATAATGTGAATGATGCCCGTCCTGAGAGGATCCTCCTGTTGCACCTTTGATCGCAGACCTTAACCTGCAAGAGGTAAGTTAAGAGATAAAATATCATTTGATGTACTCCAAAAATACATCTTAGCTCTATGTGTTCTTACGTATATACAAAACATGATTCATGCAAGTTGGTCATGTCCCTTTCCCCCTTCTTGTTGGCTTTTGTGATGATCTGCAATCTTTACATGGTCTACAGCTAACAGCCACTCAAAAAGGCAGAACGTGCAAATTAGCAGAATTTGGATTGAGAAAGTATGTTCTCCTTGAGGAGAGTGAGTAAAACCATTTTGCTATTGAAACAGGGTGAAAAATATGGCTTAACTAATGTAGCACTGACAGGTGGACAAATGTGCTCACTAGGGTGTGCTTCTGGAGCTCCACGGCTTTCCCACTTTTTGCCCATTGGTTATCATAATACTTTATTTGCCAAGCACAGGTTTTATTGTATATCCCATCTTGCTCTCCTGTGAAAGGTGAGAATGAAACTAGGGAGCTAGGCTATAGGGTAAGCCATATTTACTTGCACCCCAGTGAAGTTTTTGGGGTTAAAGGCCTTTCTAACAATGACATGATTATTCCGTACCCATGGGATTTGAACCAGAAACCTTCCGGACACAGGCACTTCATTAGCAGAACCACATTACCCCAAAAATAAAATACAAATACAAAGTATAACAGTCATCAAAAAGATGTCACCAGACCCAGAAATTAGTAAGTTTCCAAGGAATGATGCTCCAGTTGAGTTTTGAATTACATATTAGGCTCCTGTCCACAGTCTTCTTTTTGCTGAGGGATGTTGTGCCAGTGCTTACAGTTCAGCGTTCACTACCGCTCCCCAAAGCTAAACCACATGAGGAGGAGCAGAAGTATGGCCCCTCCCAAGCTTGGCTGAAAGTGTTCCTTTTTTGATATTCCTGTTGAAAATGCAGCACTTGCCAAAATGATGCTTATCCAAAGTCATTTACAGCAAAGTCCATTATCATCATCACTTCTGGTGATGAATTCCCTATGATAGCGGCAGCCCCACAGGACTATCCCCTCATAATAACATTCTGTTCTTGTTGGCATATCTCCCTGTCATAGAGCTCAACCCCAAGTGCCAGTATGCCAGACAGGGAGGCGCGTAGTTCTGTACTGTGCTTCTGAAGCAAAGCAGAAGAAAAGGTGCAACGTAGAGGGCTGCTGGATTTTGACCCCCATCCCTATAGAGTTTTGTTTCCTCCATTTCAGCTGTAATTGAAAAGGACATGCCTATCAAGAACAAGAAGCCTTTTTGTTAGAACATTTGCACATTCTTTATTTGCACTACACTGCACATTGGCACTACACTGCACCCACGCACAAAATCAAACATAGTTATGTACATTATTTATATATATATACACACACACACACACACAGTCACAGAAAAAATTTTGAGAGACCATTTTATATTTTTAAAGAAATCTGTATTTTTGAATCCTGGTTTAATTGTGGTTCTGCTGGCACTGCTGCTGTATTCTGCTCTGGTTCTCAGGTTCTCAGATAAAGGGCGGAAGTGATTTTCTAATGCCAGAGATTAGAGTTATTATTTACAATAAAGTGTTAACTTATCCGACAATTTTTCTCATGAATCGTAGGATGACATCAAGTGACCTTCAAGAGGAAAACACTAAGTGCGGGTGTGAAGTACACCGCTAGGACAGTTTGTATCAGACTCCTAGAAGCAGGACTGAAGTCCCATAAAGCAAGGAAGAAGCCCTTCATTAATGAGAGGCAGGGAAGAACCGAGCTGCATATATTATGCATATATTATTCAAAACTGAGAAATGAGTGAAGCAAAAAATTGTGCTTTGGTCTCTTAATTATTTCTGTGGCTGTATATATATAAGTGTGTGTGTCTCTGTATATATATATATATATAATATATACACACACACACACACATATATATATATATGCAGAAATGTATATATTTTTATGTAATGTATACTGTATTGTATTGTTGATTTTGCACACTTATTTATTTTATTTGTATTTATTGGGAAATGATATTTAATGCACTGTGTACTTGTACATGGATGCTTTGACAATAAAGTACCCTTGAGTCTTGAGTCTTGAAAGGAAAGGGAAGAAATCTCCTCACAAGGAGAAACACAGATATATAAGCATCAGGACTAGAGAAAATGTGATGTGCCATGAAAACAAAAGCAAGTAAAGTAAGCAAGGCCGATGGGGACTAAAACAGCCTGAATTCCTTTTTAAATCAAACAGGCTGCTGGATCAAGTGTTTTTTTTTTATTACTGTTGCTCAGCTCAGCAAAATACACTTTCCTTTGCACGGCTGAAGAAAATAAGTATGCTTGAGGCATGCTGTCACTCTTCTGCTACTTTGTATTTGTGTTTTCACAATCATTTTTTTCCTACTTTCACATAACTCTTCTTTTTTTCTGACTGGCCACAATCCCCTGGAACCAGAAATTTACATGATATGAGATTTTTAACTAACGTTCACTTTCCTACTCCTTCATGTGTTTGCGTAAGAGGATTTTTAATTTGACGCTGAGATGTTGATCTTTTTATTTTAAATTAATCGGCTTTTATCTACAAAGTTTCTCGTTGTGATATCAATTCTGTAACTGAATTTAATTGGAAAGTCAGTTTAATATGGGCTTTTAGCGTAACAGTGAATTTTAATGTCATTTGGACAAGAACGAGTTGGACAGTACTCTGTTTTTTCAGTAGCATTTCTGTTTTCCAAAAGCATCCTTTTCATTGTCTTGTTAGTGCTGAACAGCTGTGTGAGGTAAACACTGACAGAGGGTAAAGTGCCTGCAGCAAGCAAGTATAGAATAATTTGACAAGAAGAGCAAAGCTACAAAAAAGCAGGTCACAGCGGTAGACGAGAGGTGGTACCTACACGTTATTTGTGGAGCAGTCACACAAAGCAAACCAGATGATTTCTGCACCGAGGGCGTGGTTTGCATTGGCTGCATGACGGTCACATTTACCGCTCCTCTTCCAGACTGGCACGGTGGAAGTGAAAACTGGAAAACGTACCGCAAAGCTCTTTGCTCTCTACACTTGGGTTCATTGCACTGTCCTGCCAGACAGGTGTTTTAACCTTGAACAAAAGCATCAATCATGGCCTCTGCCGCCAATCTCCCAGCAACACAATCGAGCCCACTGGCAGCAAACCCCACCAGCCTCTACAGTCATTTCATTGTCCAGAAAAAAATAATGCAAATCATTCTGCAAAAAAACGAAGGAAGTACCTTCCACAAAAATATCAAAGACAGCGCATTTGCCAAGACAACATGCATATCCATCCACTGTAACTATGATTGCTGATACTTTGTTCTCGCTTTACTGGTAGGACAGTGGGTGCTGAAGGGACAGACATCAGGAAAACACAAAGGTGAGACTAGCTGTAGATGATTTTGTGTTTTATACATTTTATGCCTGGTTGTATATAAACAGACATAACCGATGATAGTGACCAGGTGGGATATGTTATCCTAACAGTCTGGAACTCTTGTGAATTATTTGCTGATAGATATAAACAGCTGTTATTGTTCATAATGGAAAGCAATTATAAACATCTGTAGACTTGGCTCTGAGTGATGCTTCTGAATCATACTCTTCCCAGGTGCCACTGGGAAATAATTACATCATCAGGAGAGCATAAGGGCTCCAGGACTTGTACTGATCTGTGAAGAACACTGAGCTGAGCAGACGGATAGAAGCCCAAGCTGTCCCGGAGAAGGCGGGAGAGAGCGGAGGCAGAATATTTACCTGACAGAATCCCCCCAGCTCCAAAAAACAGGAAACCATACAGTGATCAAATTTCAGTTTATGTTGCGCTGTTACATACAGCCCCACTCATTTGATACGATGCACATTAAAACAAAGTGTTCTTCTGGAGTCCTGCTCTTTATTTATTTGACTTGCCGTCAGTCACAGCACAGCGCCTGTCCTTCTAATTGTGTCATGTATGGTGCCGTTGACCTTTTTGGACCCTCCCACCCCCCTCAGGGCCATGGAAGCATGGCCCCCACTGTGCAGGGGTGCGGGATTTATTTGTGCTAAAGCATGACCGTGACTCTTAACATATATCAGGGCCTCCTGTGGGGAGCCTTCATCAGCTGTAAATGCCAGCAGTTTCTGCAGATGTGGGCAGAGCCAGTAGATGGTGTTCTGATCCTTCTGGCAGCTAGAGTTCGCGTCTCTAGGTCGGGCCTGTCTCCCTCTGGCTGAAGGGAAGTTTCTGCCATTGCAGCTTTCTCAGTGTGCCCAGGTCTCAGCAGGCAGGAATCTCCTAGGTAATAAAAAGGTATGAGGAAATCACTGGGCTAAAACATTAATGTATTTTAAATACGACTTGATGTTTGTGGTACAAAACCATGGCATTAGGGTTTACTGAACAGATGTCATAATGGATTGTAAAATCCAACAGTGGTGCTGATCATTACTTTTTAACATAATATCACTAACAATGTTTTTTTATGCTAGTAAATTTATTTTCCACACACCTAGATTACTAAGTGACCTTTCCTTTTTTGCTGTCACTATAATACAGTGTCACTCAGAACACCCATCCGTCCGTTTTATGAAACTACTTGTCTTATTCAGAGTCACGGGGCGGGGTGGGGGCACAGCCTATCCCGGAGGCTACAGGCACAAGGCAGGGAACAACCCAGGATGGGGCACCAACCCATTGTAGGGTGCACTCACGAACCACTCACACACGCACAATTTGGTAACTCTAATTCACTTCAGCATCTTTTTGGACTGTGGGGGGGAAACTGGAATACATGGAGGAAACGCCATGATGAGTCAAGGTGAGCATGCAAACTTCACACACAGAGCCTTGGTGGAGACTTGAACTCAAGGTGCAGAAGTGTGAGGCAATAGTGCTAATCAATGCACCACCATGCCGCCTTCACTCGAACCATTACAGAAGTATTTCGACTTTTTAATAAGGATTTTGGCATCCAATCCCGGACGCCCTCGATATGTGCTCTGTGCTTTCTGTGACGGACTCCAGACTCATAATATCCATGTACAGGATGGATAGATGATGAAAAACCAGAACTGTACTGAGCATTTGTGTGAAGTATGACAACACAGCAATCAACTAAATCATATTTCCTTCCTAAATCATTAGCAGGTTTCTTAACTGCGTGTTCTAACCATTAATAGTAAATAATCTGTTTCAAGTACGCATAGTTTCTGAATCAGTGCTCAGTGTCTCTCCATTGCAATGCAGGTCTACTTATATACCGTGCACACTGATGATCCAGCTCCCCATTCGGCGGTAGAGGATCAGCTGACCTGTAAAGGTCACTGCTATTGCTTATAATGGAGTCGAGCTCATTGGCCATCTTTGTGCCCTTTGACACCACCAAGCCCAAAGCTGGAACACAATGTGCTGATATTCAGTAAATGTTAAATACTTATTTTAAAAGTACACACGTTCAATAAAATGTATTCTATTATATATATAATATTTAATAATGCGTATTACAAGTAATACAATACTAGAGTGGCGCATTGGCTCTGTGGGTGACACTGTAGCCTGACACTCCCAGGTTGGGGGCCCCCAGCTCTCTATGTCTGTGTGGCGCTTCATATTCTTCCTGGGTTTTACTCTTGGTTTCCTCTGATTGACCAAAAAATGTCAGTTCACTTTGTGACTCTAAATGATGTCCTCTGTGATGGGCTGGCATCCTCTCCAGGTTGTCCTGTGTCTTATGCCCTGTGTTTCTGAGTTAAGTTCCAGGCTCACCACTGTATGGGAAATGGATGGCTGGAATATTCATTATAGTAAGTTGATATAAATAAAAAATCATGACATTAATAAACTCTCGAGTGCCATATATTATTGTCATACAATATTGTAGCACATCATTGTGATTAATGTGATTATTTGTTGACCTGGGAAATGAGGATTTAGGTGGCGATATTTCTGTGAAAGATCAGCTTTAGAATACGTTGTAATAATCATTGCAGCAAAACATAAACTGCATATTGATGTTGATGATTTTTTTCTTAACGTGCCACTGTAACCTGCTTTAGTGCTAATTGTACAAAATACATTTCCGAGCACAAAATATGATTTCGGAAATTTTGCTTTCTTTCTGATTATTTTATTGTGAGATAATGGCACCAGACGATTGTTGCCGAAGCTCTATTGTGAGGAAGCACACATACGCACTGCACTGCCATACGCAGCTGAAACACAATAACTCTTATTAGTGTTAAATGCAATTTATTGCTATGCAAATTAGAAATTATTCTTATGTGGCATGATAAATATGTCAATTGATCATTTATATTTCGTCTTGGACTTCAAATGTACGCAATTATCCTACATGTTTCATTCATTCATGTAAGGAAAAAAAACAGTGTTTTAGGGACCAGTCTTGAGTTTGAGCGGTATGGCTGGGAACAGTCTGTGGTGATGATGGATTCAGGACCACGGAGAGATCTAAGTGCTAGTGAAGTCAGACAAGTATAAAGATTTTAGAGTAAAGGTCAGAGCTTATGTAAACTTAAGAATCCAGTCAAACAAACATACTATTCAGCACATTACTAATGAATAAAAACATCATTTTCTCCTAAACGGCCATGTATGTCATTATTTACTGTAGTTTTAATTCAACATGTTATAGGCAAATTGGACTTAAGGATCGATATATGCAAAACTGATATAAAACTGAATAAAGAAAGGATGACATGTTATTTCATTCTATACATAATGCTAGATGCCTGATCCTGCCGCTTAGTGTTAGTGAACATATTATGTTGAACCAGATAAATTTACTACGCTATCTGTGCTTCGGATAGCAGCTGGAATGCAAGCTATTATGTTTCTACCTTTGTTTTACCCAATTTCTGCAGCCTCAGGCAACAAACAGGAGATTTCTGTGTGGACAAATAAACCAGGGGTGAGTGAGGTGGCTGTTTTTTGGCCAAATAACTGATGCTGTGCAGCATGCCTGTCATCTTCAGTGGGCAGGTGTGGTCCAGATGTAAGGCTGAAGAATGCTTCCTTTCATTCAGCAGTTCTGTTTCCTGCTACATATTAGTCACCTGCTGCAAGCAAGAGCCGACTTGCCTGGGAATGCGCTCCCTCTTGCTATGCTTATGCTCATTAAAGTCATTTTGTTTTTAGCTAAGGGTTCCGATTAACATACAACTATCATTGCTTAATGGTTCATACGTAAACACAAATAAATAAAAATGCAAAACAAATGACACAACAGGCCTCAGGTTAAAGTTGTTCAGTCTGTTATTACGCAGTTACACATTTACTCTGTTACCACACAGTTTACTGTAGCACTTCTAATGCTACAGTATTGCCCATCTGCCTGCCTCCTGCTCCTCCTCCCACCCTCTAAGTTCTCCTCTTCCTCCTCCAAACCAGCTGCTACTTCTCCACCTAGCTTCCTCTTCCTCCTGCAAACTACCTGCTCCTCCTCTCACCCTCTAAGTTCCCCTCTTCCTCCTCCAAACCAGCTGCTACTTTTCCTGCTAAGCCCCTCTTCCTCCTGCAAACTACCTGCTACTTCTCCCAGTCTCCTCCCAACCAGCTGCTACTATTGTCAGATTCCTGTTCCTCCTTCAATCTGGCTGATACTTCTCCTCCTAGTTTCCTGTTCCTCCTCGCAAGCAGCTCTGCTAATTCTCCTTGCAGTCTCCTGTTCCTTCTCCAAACCAGCTGCTACACTCTAAAAAAGTACCAGTTTTTACCTTTGAGGGCACAATTACTTGTCACTGGGGCTGTACCCTCAAGGGTTTGCTAATCGTACCTTAGCTGTAGGTCAATGTACCTTTTTAGGTACAGAAATGGACTCTGACAAACATTTTTTACTATTGAGGGTACATTCATGTTGTTTATACCTTGGGGAACAAAATTGTACAAGGACTACACCCATTTTTCTGACAGTGTACTTTTCCTCTCAAACTGCTGCTATTTCTCCTCTCAGTCAACTGATCTTGCTGCTCTTTCAGCCCACCTACTGCCTGTCCCCCAGGTCATTACTAATTTTTCCAGCCTGCTAATCCATTGCAAATTGATGCTGGTCCTCCTCGATACACGTGTACTTTCTGACAGCTGTTGTCTCTGTCTTTTTTCCAAAGCCATTTCCATTGCATGTTGAAGAGCTGATAACTAACACACTGAAAATATCCTCCATACAATTCATTCATCAACCTTTTGATAATCAAACATTTTGATACTTAAATGTTAAAATTGGGACAGTATGAATTGGGACTCATTTGACTTCCTCCACCGGCCCCTGGAGGATGTGCTACCCCTTGAGTCTGGTTCCTCTCAAGGTTTCTTCCTTCTAGAGAGTTTTTCCTTGCAATTGTCACCTCTGGCTTGTTCACTGGGGGCTTTGGGAGGGGATAATGTAAAGCGCTTTGAGACAATGTAATGTTGTGAAAATGCGCTATACAAATAAAATGAATTGAATACATATTTAAACATAACAACATCATTAAACAAACTTCACAGTTCCATTATTTCTGGTAGATCAACAAACCTGGCTCTGCTCATAGGGCTGGCCCCTGTAGAAGGCTTCAAATTGAAAGGGAACTCCATATACACTAGATCAGGGTTTCTCAACCCAGTCCTCGTGTATCCCTAGCAGTCCACATTTTTGCTTTCTCCCAATTCCCTGGCGATTGCTAGAGAGCAAAAACGTGGACCGTCTGGAGGTCCGCGGGGACTGGGTGGAGAAACACTGCACTAGATACACTTTTCCTCTTAGTTTAACAAACAGTCTTAAGTATAATTACAGTTGTCATGATTACTCGATTAAACTCGATTACTAAAAAGCATCGATTAAAATTTTCCTTCCCGATTACTCGGCAATATGGCGGAAGGAGACGGCGCATAGTGGATGAAGGTGAAAATAAAGAGCGAAAACCATCAGTTGTGTGAAAGCACTTCACATTAAAAGTTAACGAAAATGCAGTCGTCTGTCAGTATTGGAAAGCATAACTTAAATATCACCACAGCTTGACTGCAGTGCAAATACATCTTAAATTGGGGCTCACCCAATAATGTGAGGTTAGCCGTAGATATGTGCCATTTAGTAGCCTAGCCCGTCGTTGTCATCACTTTGACTTTAAATCATTTTGCTTAATTTTGTGTGCTTTTAGTACGGTTGAACAATATTTTAAGTTTTTGCAATTATTATTTAAAAAGTTGAAAACTATATACCTAAGTATAACATCTATCAACAGAGTCAGTCAAATAAGTTGGTAGTATTGTCGTTAGTTGTGCCAGTGGACACAAAGCAGTGCCGACAATCACTTGCTTTTGATCAATATCATCTCTATCAAATACAAAATATTTCCATACAGCGAAAAACGAGTTTTCGTCCCCAGTTCTAGCTCACTTTTCTCTTCTTTGCTCGTTTTAATTTCTCACGAGCGTCGTATGGTCTCTGAGTGAATCAGATAGTCAGAGCGCAAATGCAGAGCTCATGCAAAAGCGGTGAACTTTAGACTTGTTTTTTTTTTTTTCTTTTCATGATAATTATAAAAGGGAACCATTGTTAGAATTGCAAAGCTTGCTAAATTTTCTGTCCTTTGACTGACCAAAAATGTTTTAATGCAGAGTGTTGATGGTTTGAACCCTGCAGACTGATGGCACAATTGAAAGTGTATAAAATGCAAGTCAATATTAACATCGCACGTGGAAGAAATAAAAGTTTGCCTATAATAAAGAAAACTGGCCCTGACAGGCATTAGTAATGCATGTTGAGTGTGGTCACATATTAATAAAAGACAGCAGTCACATGGTCTGTCTCGTAACGCTTTTCCGTATCACTTATGAAAGTTCTTTTTTTAATGTGAGAGGAACTGGCTTGATTCTTTAAACCAAAATTCAAATTACAGACGTATCAGGTAACAGAGACAGCGTATGAGAGGGCTGCCCAGTTCCAGGCCTGGAGGGCCAGTTTGTAACACAGTTTGTAGATTTCCCTGCTCAGACGGCTCACTAGCCAATTACCAGGTTTAATAGGTGTGTTTGAGCACGGAAATCTGCAAAGTGTGTCACAGACAGACCCTCCAGGACCAGAATAGGGGAACCCTGGCATATGAAAAGAAAGACAACTAAACATTTCACTCTCCATTAATGCACACAAGTCTCCATTCTGTTGGATGGAATAATAGATTATAATGATTAGTATTACAGATTTTGCAATGAAATCCCATCCAAAGTATCACTCACTCCTTGCCTTACTGTAACCCTGCATTAGATAATGGTTATGGAAAATGGTTTGATGGATGGATGGATGGAGATGTACTGAAACAGAGGGGGGGCTATAACTATATAAAGTATAATCCGTATATATACATATAGAATATGTTCATAGAGCATTGTTATTCCATCATTAGGTCTGATCTCTTGGGAGACTGGTGAGAGACTGCTGGGAGCTGGCCACAAGCAGAACAGTGACATGGTGCTGTATTTCAGTGATTTCATGTTTCCATGGTGATTGAACACCAGCCCTGTGCCAACAGACGCCTCACTTAATGAAGCCCAGCTGGCCCTGTTAAGACTGATTACATTGCCAGGGGTAAATGTAGCCAGCTGGGAAAAATCTGGACAAGACTGAGGCCCACCTCACACAGGACCGAGGAAGTCCATCACCACCAGGCCATTCACCAGCTCCCATCTGGTGTGCAGCATCCAGCCCAAGGATCTAGACCTGAGGGAATTGTAAAAAGGGCCAATGCCGGCCTAGGGGTCAGCGCAGGGGCTATTCTCAGTAAATCACACATGCATTTTTGTCGTTAAAGGCCTTTCACAGTTAGGAAGGAGCACTTTGAGAAGGTGTGATGGGAAACTTTCTTTTATGAAGATATGCTATACACCTTTTCCTTGTTCTTTGATGTGAGCTTAGAAATATGTTTAAAAACCCAGACCACTGCTCCCAGTCACTCTATCAACACGTACAGTGAATGAACTTTCACAATTACCAACTGACTACAGGTGAGATGAGGAGGTTTTCTGCACCCCCCTCCCCCTCCCCCAAAAGATTCATGTCTCACACATAACTTGTCATAAAACATTGCGTTCCCAAGTAAGCAATTATTTTTTTAAAGCAATAAGTCAAAGTAGAGTGTACATGATATTGGGTGAAACTGGAAAGGTTAAATAAATTATAGGACTCATTTGTGCAGCAAATAATTTGACAGATACTAGAATTTATAAAATGGTCGTTTTATATGTAATACTTCAACATATATCCTTTTAAGTGTCATCCATTTAGCATTTATATACTAAATATTGTGTGGCATTGAGTGTTCGTGTTACCCTGTGCTGCAATAAGTTGAATTGGCATCTCTGAGTTGCCGATAGTAAATGATTGCGTATGTTCCCTTCAATGGGCTTTATTCCCATCTGGGCTGTTCCAGAGTCTGGTTCTGCCCGTATTGGCTCCAGTCCCCCCCATGACCCTGTACTGGATAAATTTTTTGCAAAATAGATGGATGAGTGCTGCTGTGCTTTTCAGGTATATTTATTTTGCTGAAATAAATGTCATAAATTTTGCGACGGGGTGTTGGGTTGTTCCCTGCCTTGCGACCTTAGCTTCTGGTCGAGGCCCCAGACCCATGCAACCCTGCATATGAAAAATTGGTATGGAAAATTAATAAACGAATAAAATCTCAAATTTTAGGAATACTTTCGTCAAATAATGTAACAAACTTAATTAATATGGTTTTAACTTAGTGGCTGCAGAATGAGATGAAAAAGGACCTTGGAGCATTTTCTATGGATTGATCAAACAGGAAATGCTCGCCATGGACCTCATGCCACCAGGGAAATGATGCCAAATGCTGCCTGTGTGTGACGACGTGTCCCTGGGTGCTTTATGGAGGACCTGGAGGAGGGGCTGACAGCTGTCCACTGTCACTGCATGTTTGCAGAGAGCAGAAACATCCAGGACAAGAAACACATTTTATGGCTCTTCTTGTGGTATTTATTTTTAAGCAATTTAAGGCGTTGTTACTCTGAAGCTGTTAAGTGTGTCCTGATTATAATACTGCACAATAAGTTTTAGACGCAATAAGTTTTAGGGCATAACTGCAATTTTTATATCATGTGGTATTTCAAAGAACACAAGCTTAGGACTGTTATATTACTCAGAAGCTGCATAATTAATTTGTATATTCAAGGTGACAGATGTCTGAATTTGGCCATAAACATAATTAATAACAAAGTCGGGGGTGGCAAAGAGTTCATAGGTTATGTATGAGGAATCGTGATCCTCCTCATGAGAAAATGTCAGGAGGATGTCGGAGCTGCTTCATGTGGGCCATCACCCGCTCCCACTGCACAGCTGTTCTCTCACTTCTCAGCCAATCGATCGGCATCCTTGTCCCAGGGGCACTTGAGGCATCCCGATAGACTGAAGCACAGAGAATCTCTTTATAGCTCTTTAAGACCTATAATGCTGCACTGTCATTCTGTTTTTGCTCCGCATAGGTTTACAACCGGCTTACCTGGAAAAGTAATTTAGCTGTTTCTGAGAAAGCCTGACATCTGTTGACATCTTGTATGGATATAGGGGAGTTGGGGAAGCAGGGCTGTGGCTATGCTACCTTGGGCTTAGGACCTTCTGCTAGTGCTTTCTGCTTGAGGTGGCCCACGTAGTTGTAGCTGAGACCATCTGCTAGTTGCTACCTCTTTCCATGCACACTGCTGTTGCTGTGCTGCATCTGGAACGTCTTCGTCATAAGCTTAACCTAGAGCATTTAGGTATACATGAGAAGACAGCACTGAGCACGTTTTAAAATCATTCATTTTGAATGGAAAGCTGGAACCTAATACATTCATTTTAGAACCCTGCGTCATATTTTTCGTATGTTCACATTATGTACCACCCTTTATTGACGGTTTCTGTAATTCTGTGAACACCAAAAGAGTTTAGACCCTTTATAATTCCTGGAATTTAATATCTCCCAGACAGGAATTCGTTTAGCGATGTGCAGCACTATGCAATTACTGGCGAACAAAATAAATGTAATGCACAGCAGAAATGCATATGAATAATGTTTGTCTGACTTTAACTGTATGAAGATAATAATATGGCTCCAGTTTTTTTTCACAGTGTGAGCCTCTACAACCTGCTCTTTCATTACTGAGATAAATGGCATGAGCGGGTGATAATGAACTATAAAGATACTGAACTGTCAAGATCAGGAATGAGTGTAATCTCAGCGTGTAAGTAAATCATTTTGTGAAGGAGTTTACTGGAAAGTTTGGTGGTTTCTCAAAGCACAAAGCTGTGATTTGACAAAGGCTTGTGAAAGGTGACCCACCAAAGACATGATCCTGTTTAGGGTGGAAATTGCTGCAAGATTATTCTTGTGTTACATTTTTCTGTGTGATTAAAGATAAAGCTCTCATAGCACACGCGGAAATGAGAACCGAAAGTATTATTCTAGCTGTAATATTTTTATTTCTGACTTGGGCTCGTTTAGTTTGACATTTAGCCATATGCAACCAAAGTAAGAGCTTACATTAATTCAAACCATAGTTTCAGAGGATTACAGATATTAAAACAGTATCAAAATAATAATAGAAGCTTCAGGAATCAGGCATGGAGAGATTGTCTGGGATTAAGATCCTTCTAATCCCTCTAAATACTTATTCAGATGATGAGTGGAGGATCTTCTGTTAAACAGATTCGTGCCGTTCTCCAGGTGTCACAAAGGGGGCAGGTTTCTGTAGGAGGTGGTGCCCCGCTTTCACTCGACCGTGACAGGCAATATGTATAATGTCAGTCAGATAAACTGGTTTCATTTCAGGCCATTTGTCTCCGCAACCCCTGTGGTAGCAAATCTGAGACCCGACTGAGATGAGATGGTCAAAAGACTTCAATATCGATGGGCTGTAAAAGATAGGCTGTAAACTGTCTTTTTACAGATTGAAATAAACATCACCCTTTGTTATTAAGCCTTAATTTCTCATAAAATTTGTCATACTTCAAGTCATTCTGTACAGTGATTTAGTGGCAACCCTGTGCTTCTTAAAATACTGAATACTTGACATTATAAAGTAATATGCTTTTCTCATAGGCAGCATTTATATTAACAACTTCATATAGACCTCAATATGAAGAACAGTACAGTAAAGACAATAATGAGTTCAAGTACATGCAAGAATCTATGTAAAGTAATCCATTATTTCCTCTGGAGTGTAGTTAGTACTGCTGAATGCAGTGGTGTATAATCATTGTCATCTTATCACTCTGGCTGCTGTGATTTTTTTTTACACACCAAGTTTTCCAAAAGCTGCAACCTCTTCCTATTGCCTGCATAGTAATAGAATAGTTTTGTGTTTAGTTAAATTCATCATTCATCGATGGGCGACACTGTAGGCTCTAGCTCCCAGATCAATAGGCTATATTCCCATAACAGGTGTCTTTGTGTGGAGTTTTCATGATTTCACGGTGCTTGTGTGGGTTTCCTAAAACATTTTTCTGTACTCTCTCTCTCTCTCTCTCTCTCTCTCTCTCTCTCTCTCTCTCTATATATATATATATATATATATATATATATATA
>JAAGVU020000040.1:22401241-22413715 GCA_011763525.2 Mormyrus iriodes
ATCCATCTAGATATCAGTAACTTTTTGGAGAAACAACTTCTTACTAGTTTTTATTGCATTGCTCTCCATTTGCATATATTCTAATGCTAAATTGTGCTTTTTGTTCTGAGCAAAACTGAACTTACTATCCAGATTAATAACTTTAGACATTTATTTTGACTAAGACTTTTGATGTGAAGTACACTGCTAGGACAATTCATAACAGGCTCTTAGACACAGGACTGAAGTCCCATAAAGCAAAAAAGAAGCCCATCGATAATGAGCAACAGGGAAGAGCCGGGAGGTTGGAGTTTGCAAATAAATGGTACATTTCACATAGAAGCAAACCTATAAATTTGGATGTGAGTGAAACCAAAAATGTTACTGTGGTCTCTTAATTTTTTCCAGAGCTGTGTGTGTTTCTGTATGTGTTTCTGTATGTGTTTCTGTATGTGTGTGTGTGTGTGTGTGTGTGTGTGTGTAGTCCATAATGTAATTTCAGTAAACATCCAAATTCCAGACTCTGAAGGAAGAACACCAAGAGTGGTAATGAAAGATCATGCAGGATTTATCCTGCTAAATAACTGTCAAACAGACATATTCATCCTCCTCTTCCTCTGAATCTGTTTTGACTTTGTCTTTATATTCTTCTTTGTCTCATTGATTAGAATCTACTAGCACAGAAATGCCTCCCCACCACCCTGCTCGTACCCTAAAGAAACACAATGACCTTTAAAAACTGCATAGGAAACCAAAACAGAAAAACTAACAAACTTTCCTGAAAGTGCCTTTCACCATAGATTCATAATTAAACAACTGGGGAAAGGTTGTTTTTATAATGGACAAGAAATCCAGCTCTTTACTTTTTTCTCTTCCTACCCATCATTGTTGAGGTCTTTTAAAGTGCATTAATGAAAGGTTATACGGTGACGCTACATGTCGCATTAAAAACTTTTTCTAAGCATTAATAACAGTTGCTCACAAAAGTCAGTTTAGATCTTCCTATACTCAGACATAACCTATGGAAACTTTTCGTCGAATGTGTGAAACCCTGACCTCACATGCATATTTGAAGAGAATGCCTTCCTACAATGCTATGCCCTCTCTTATTCTTTCTCCATCCACATCCAAGCGGAAATCATCTGGTTCTGGTCTCAATGTTAATGTATTCCATCTTATTTGACTTTTTAATAGGCTTTTACCTCATTATCATCACACCATCCTGAAGATCAGAGTGACAGAGGAAACTTAGAGAGGGAACAAAAAAAGGTCAAATTTGGAGGTTCTGGCAAGAGCCTGGCTTTGCCCCAGCACATCCATCCTCAACTGCTTTCATTAAGACAAATTTTCCCCTCGAACACTATGTCAATATGTTGATGTGCCTTCCTTTATTAAGACACCATCCAACTGATAACAAGTCCTGCTGTGAATTACCAACATAAATAATTAGTACAGAGACCAAGGAATGGCAGGTGGCTCTTGGCACAAAGAAATAATCATACTTGATGTGGAAAATAAAGTAAAAGCAGCCATCTGTTCTCAGCAGGGGTAGGAAAAAAACCACGTTAACATATTGTCACTAACATTATGAAATACACAGTTAATAATTTAGTCATGACACCCAATTCTGGACACTTGTTTAAACAATATAAACACGGAGCAAAGCCTGCTTTCAGACTTAAATTACCCTTACCTTTTACTTCTCACGATTAATCAAGCTGAAATTTTGTTACGTGCTCTGGCAAAATTTGCTTAAAAGGAAGTTGCTTAGGTCTGTTTATTGACAGAATCATTGTCTGGGGTATAACCCTAACCCAGTTTGATGTGATGACATCCATCCATCCATGCATGTAGGCACCCATCCATCCATCCATCCATCCATCCATCCAGCCAGCCATCCATCCATCCATCTATCCATCCATCCATCCATCCATCCATCTGTCTATGTGCAGTTGTGCCTTACAAACACTCAAATGAATCTGCTGCTGTTTGAAATAATGATCTTTTAAAATCTCTCTGTGTTATTGCATAAAGGCAATATAAAGGTATATTTCTGCATTTTTCTTTTATTTTTTTGTATCAGATTTGTGTGTATTTGGAGAACTTTTAGCAATTTCTGTGCATATAAAATCTTTCTTTGCATGAAATGTTATATTTGAAATTTACATTAAAAAAGAAGTTTAAAAACACAGCCGCCAAAATCTGTCATGTATCATTTAATAATAATCAGAGGTATACATAATCTTTTTCTTCACTAGATTCTACATATGCCAATAGAAATCAGAGAAAACATTACTTGTACTAGACTGGTTGTACTGGAAACTGCAAAGGTCCTTGGAGATTTCTGTGGACCTGAAAGGGAATTCAGGAGCAAAGAAATCATTAAAGAAGCATGTAGTAGGAGATTTAATAGGTGTCATAATTTATCATGTAAACTGAGAGGTGTTTCTTAATTAAGTGTGTGCGTGTTAATGAATTTTTTAATTTGACCCCTGTAAGTACTTTGCTATGCTAATTGCAATATTACACACATTAGTTATCAGCTACTGCCCTTGGCTATTTGCTGCTGTGAAAAATGGACCTTTTTTTTCATCTAAAGTTCATTAGCTCATCCAGCCCCAACAATCTGAATTTTAAAGTCGGCTGTCTTTACTGAAGGTTCATGACCTTTTTTTCAAGGTTAAGTGAGCATGTATATTCATCTAATAAACACAAAATGCATATAGTATGACATTTTAACAATAAGAAAAATCATATAGATGAAATGAGTCTGTTTTAGTTCAACTATTAAATTTAATCAGAGGTTTGGTTTTATCAAATGGTTAGACGATGGATGGGTGGATGGATTGATCAATTTGTATATTATAATTTACATGCACACTGCTAGCAGTAGGTTATGGGTTTAAGTCTTACCCTGGTTGTGATAAATTTAGCATGTGTTATGTGTTGGTTTCCTTACTCACCCCAAAGACATGCAGGATAGGTCAACCTGGCGTTGGATATCTTATCAAAAATGGATGGCAGGAAGAATGATATGTTGTATGGTACAATTAAAAGGGTCCTATTTATTGGTATAAATGATATGTTTCAAAAAAATGGAAAGATGTTTATATATCAGTATGAAAGAGTTGTTTTGTGTATATGTATGTCTTAAAGAATGAATGAAATTATGTGACAAATTAATCATGCCCATTTTTACTTTCACTTCCCCTTGAATTAGATCGGCCTATATGGTGCTACACCCCAGCTCCTGTAAACACTTGTACTTGTCTTTTAACCATCCACGTGGAATTAAAATTAATCAGATGGCCTCCTACATCCACTTCATATACTCATCTTATGTGTAGATGCAGTGACAGAAACCTGCGCAGACATTCCCCAATGTCCACGAGCCCGTGCCTATCCATCCTAGTCACCCAATGATAATCACCCTCCCCACTGCATCTCGCATCCTGCCAACTGCTGTCCTTTCCAGCTCAGCGGGTGCCTCTTTGGCCTTCCTGTACCTCTTCGTACTCTCTGTCTCCTGATCACGTTGCTCCTCACCAGCCCCTCTGGTTCCTGTGGCAGATAAATCCATGACATGGGACTGAGGAAGCATTGTTGAGGAAAGTGTCCTTTTCAGGGAGATCAGGGATGGAAATTTAAATTAGCTTGCCTGCTAAGGTTCCCTTGGGTGAAAAAACAGAATACAGTCATTTATACATATTGCTGAACATCAGGAACAGGTAAAATCAGCACACTAAATTTGGTCCACCATACATATGTTCCCAGACTTACCTACATTACTTTGGTCTTTCACACCTTAATGTTGCATAATGCGTCATTGTCGAATCTACTCCCCATCTTATGTTGTGTTGCCATTAGGAGCTTTCATTTCTTATTTCACTTTTTAAAATATGTGTAATGGAATAATGAGAGAGGATCCAACTGTAGAAGTGCAAGGCTTGTGTCCAAAATTAAAGTTGTGCAAATTCTGGTCCAAAATAGCAATAATAGGAAAACCAAATGCAAACAGGAAACTGGAATCTAAAGTAAAAACGAATGCAGTAACGTGCAGGTTTGGGGAAAATTATCAAAAATAAAGAGCAAGAAAAGAGATCAGAGAAGCATACAAGAGACCAGGGTGGCCTGGAAAAGAACGGGCTCTAAGGCAAAAATATGCAGGCAAGGTCCCAATACATCCACACCGGCGAAGAGGTTCATGGTGAATCAGTGGTTCTTATTAGTAATTTATGATATGGCATTTTAAGGGGGTCTCTGAAATCTAATGTACTGTTCTACCTAAAATGTTCCTTAGCACAAACCCCCCCACCGACCCCCCCAAAAATGTACACTGAATAGTTGAAATAGTGTGTTCTCTTTCATGTTCATTAATATCAGAGCCCCCCTAGTAAAGACTTAGCCCCCTTTCATAAAGCCCTAGTGATGCTGGCACCTCCTGCTGGTATGCCGCCTGCAGTGTTGTCCCCCATTACCTCGAATGAGTGGCATGTGCCTAGCGCGCTTCAGCAATACTCTAGAGAAAATCATCACCCTGTCAGTGCTTTCACTCCATCTAATACTCAGATTTAGAGGCTGCTTCTTATATGGATGTCTCATTTGTTTATTTGTCCGAGAAATTGGTAGTTAAACACACTGTATGGCATTTAAATAATTATACTTAGCCTTTAACTATGCACTAGGTTTAACATCGTTTGAATTGTGCTATTAATTTAATCATCAGCTCAATCAAAGCAAATTTATTAAGAGCTCAGTCAGCTTTGGCCCTCCAGGCCTGACAGTCTCCGTTTCCATGCCAGAACAAGCAGCACCAAGCCGTGAGTCCTAGGCTGCAGTCAAATGGGAGTCCTATGAGTTCCAACATTGCATCTGTTTATTTAGCAGACTTTTATCCAAAGCAATGCACAGCTGAAGAACAGGGTCAGCCAGACCATGAAGCAATTAAGGTTATGGGCCTTGGTCAGGGGCCCAACAGTGAAATCACATGGCAACCGTGGGAGTTGAGCCACCAAGCTCCCGATCACAGGTAGAGTGTGAAACCACAGAGCCACACACAGCCCCAGACCCCCCCCCCACACACACATCTGTCACTATCTGCCACCACACCTCACCTTTGGCTCAAAAGTTCCTGAAAAGGAATCTACAGACTCCTAGAATATTGTTGAAATCAGTCAGTTTGGCATCAATCCTGGCCATAGGACAGAGTTGGAAATGATGTACCATTTAACTCTGATACCAGATCTTTGTGTAGTTTGTGGTGCCTTTATTACACATGATATGGGCTATAGAGTCATTTGCTGGTCTGTCTGGATTTGATCTGAACGGGATTTAGAGAAATGCCTTCATTAGGTTTTTTATTTTATCATTAGTCATTACTATGAAGTCCCCTGGTGATTATCAGACACCAGCATTGTTCTCTTTCTTTGTGCAGCTACCTGGATGCATAACACAAAATCATAAACTCTATCTAGCTGGCGACTTAAAAATCTGCCTTTGCATCAGAGCTTCCAAAAATATTGAAAGAAATGCCTACGTTTAAATTCACCATCTTTAAACTCAGACAAAACCAAAGTTAAATTCTTTCTTTGAGCTTTTTGCTTCAACGTCAACATAAAGAAAGACGAATGCTTGCTTTAATATACCAAAATATACTACTGCAATGCAATACTGTCATAAAGTGTTTACACAGAAAATTTCAGTCACACTGCCCTAATTCTGATGTTTATTCTCTGGCATTAAGTTCGGAACAGAATGGATTTATTCTGGAATACATTTTGCCTCTTTCTGCAGGCGGAGATGGGCACGTATGGTCACAGTTGATATCAGTGCCCAGTGTGGCCTAGAATATCACCCGGATGTGCTGCCAGACCATAGCTGTGTATGGCAGCAGTCTGGTTGTAGAGCTCACTGTTCCCGACTCTCAAGTCACAAGCCCTGGCTTGCATTCTTAGCTGGCTTCCTGATTTTCCTGCTTGGGGCTCAGCCTGCAGTAGCAGAGGTTTGTGCAACCTACAGAGCCTTGTACCACTGTGATACTTCCATGGCTGATTCACATAAACAAAAATGAACATGAGTGCTGTAAACCTTTTTTACATTAAGTAGCGCTGCTTGTGTTGCTATCCTCATTGTCATTCTGTAACTGTGTTCATACATGACCGTACTTTCCTTCGACCACAGGCCTGTCTACTTCTGCTCTGGGCTTATTACTGGGTGACTATGGGCCGAAGGCCCGGATCCTCAGCCCTGTGTAACGGCACCTCTGCCACAGGCTGAGCAGCCTCCCTAAAACAGGCATCTATCTTTACTGATAGACACAGCCGTTGTGCTCAGGGGGGTTTGGCAGTCAGTTGGCTGTGGACCCCCAGAGGTACTTTGCTTTCCTCCTACAGCTACCACCGGAGTTTCTGTTTTCTCGCTTCTGTTGTTTTATTGCTTTTCCCCCCACCCTCACTTTTAATCGGTTCTTTTGTTCTGGCAAAAAAAATAAAAAATGTCCATGCTGCAAGGAAGAACTGAAACTTTTGCATAAGGTAGAGGCTACTGTTACAGAATGCTACTGCTATACTTAAATATGCCCCAAAGCCTTAAAGGAGACCTTAGCAACCCAACAGGGCAACAGCCTATAACCTTGGACACTATGGCTGGAAGTTTCTTTTTTAAGAGACATGTAACCTTGTCCATAGAAACAAATCCAACATTTGAAACCTGTATGTGTTGAAAATGGACCAGTTCCACAACGCACCACTAATTCATGTTTCTCTACACAGTGGCTGACATTGTGTACCTTCTTCTGACAAGCTGGAGGATTAGGTAGGAAACTTCAGATCTTGAGATTCTGTAGGCAATAACTAATAATAGGCAATAACAACTCCATACTAGCTTAAGCTAGTTATATTCAAAAAATGCACTGGAACTTTTATACAACACTTTGTATAGATAATGAAGCAGATTTTAAGTTAGAAGTGCTGTGTTTAAGTTAATAAAAATCTGGGTGAGGATTAAACCTTCAGATTTGAGATGTGAAGTTACAGCAGTTACCCACCTCGTATTTTGCCACCCATATTCTTTTACATATGTAAGCTCTCATAAATGATTACTGACAATGGCAGATTTGAATGGCTGCATTGTCTAGATTTGTCTGAAGTCAAAAAAATTTCAGCGCTCTCAGCAATTTTAAATATGGATATTGACTCAGCAATTCATTATGAATACATCAAAATGGTGACACACAAAAGAAATCAATGTACAATTTTACATTCAGCATTTTCATATAACTAGACGTTCAATAATAAACAAACAAAGAAACAAAGAAGCAAACAAACAGGAAAATTAAATCCTATAGGACATAAATTGTCTATAAGCTGTCTGAACAGTGACCTTACTCTTTCATTAACACTCAGTTCTAGAGTTCAGGATTACATCATTCAATATGTGCATATAACTCTTCAACATCAATTTCCAACTTGTACAATTGGCAAATTTTTCCAAAGTGAGAAATGTAATATTCCTGTAATAAAGATTTATTAATATAGTGATAAGGTTTGTAACATTTCGCAGGTATTTAGTTCCAATGATCGTCTTCATTTCCTGCCTCCATAAAAACAGGTTTATTAATATTAGGTGACTAAATCAGCTCACAGCATATCGCCTCACTGAATGTGGTGTGAATGGTGGGGGGGCCTGGTTTAGGTCCACATGCTGCTTGGAGGTGTGTAGACTGTGTCACAGATGGCCAAATGATATTGCACTGGCAGGTAAAAGACAACCCAAGTTTAACCTCCAATAACAGGAGTAGACAACCCCAAAGCTGCCTCTTTACCTCCTCACTTTTTCCAAATTGACCTGCAAGCCTTAAAGAATGGCAGGCTTTGCAGATGTTTAGGGCAAGATACAGCTGCAGACCTGGAAATCTTACTGCAAAGAGTTTAATTTTCACTTTAGTTCTGCTAGTATATAGCACCTTTTTTGTCTCAACAAGGATTAACAAGAATGTCAAGTGCTTAAGGATTTGACCAGAATGTCACATGTTTCCTGTAATTGAGAGTATCACGGTGTCATCATAACTGATGTCGCTTACTGGGCAGATAACTTGGACACTGTTGACATGCAGTCAGAAGCCCTGACATTCTGTCCATCTGTCTGTGTATAGCTATTGAGACACCAATGGTGAATTATAAGTTGTGTCTCTGGTTAAGAAGAAGGATCTTTTTCAGTTAAAAAAGACAATCAGTGCTTAATTATAGCTTCTTTTGCAAAAGGCAGTTGGAGCCAGATAAGAAGATATTTTCAGATGCAAGAAAAAAGTCCATCCAAACAAGTATTAATGTAACAAGTTGTTTCTACATGGAACCAAATTTTCGTTACACATGTACAAGTAAGAGACTATCTTTCCAGCTCTATGAGTAGCTACAGAATGATTTCAATTTTTTACTACGAAATGGATATGGACATAAGAACTACTTAGATGTCATACTGTTGATTTAGCTAAAGTTTCTCTAGTGTGAAAGACCAATTTCCCGAATCACCTTGACTGATGTTTTGGGAACTTCACGCTTCACTTTGCCAGCACTCCATCACACATTTTCAGCCCTGCTCTTTTCCCAAGCCTCCAACCCCATTGCCAGTCTGGCGTGGCTGATCAAGCTGTTCCAACAACTGGAAGACATCAAAAGTTAAACACTCATTATTTTAATTTGACGCTAATCATGTGTTAATGAGAGTAATCCTTGCAATGATTCAGGTAATTTGCTTAATGGCTGCCCAGAGTACAGATTACAGCAATCAGTCATGTTTGATAAGACTTCTGTTGCAGTGAAATCTCTCAGGTAGAAAAGGTGGAAGGGTACATGGGTACAGGTTATGCCTCTGACCATAATCCTGAGACTAAGAAAGATTAACCCCCCACACTCATTACACTGAACTGAAGAGAATATTCTGTGCACTTAATATCTTTTCTCGTCATTCTAATGTCACAACAGACAGCAGGCATGCAAAATAAAAGGGCCACCAAGGAACAAACAGATCACCATGCATGTTGGCACGGGGCCTGAGGATCAGAAGTTTGAATGAATAAGTTTCTCTGTGACAAATGGCTCCATTACAATGGCCAGTAACATAAAGGAGTAATGTGAGCAATGTGACCTTGTTATAATAATGCTTACAACATAATTACGCTAATCTTACACTATACACTATAATAATCTTACACTAATCATTTAATTTTATATTAAATTTAAAACTGCAATGTTTGTATTTCAAAAAGGCAAGTCTTGTTTTTTTTCATTTATATTAATCAGGTTAGCGACATTTATGTACCCCAGGGTAGATTAATCTCTTACAGGGAACGTCCTTGTATTATGTTACGGTGGGAAAAATCAAGAGCTGGTTTATTTAACATAGTATCTGTTCTAGATGCTTCTGAAATATCAATCCATCCATCCATCCATCCATCCATCCATCATTTTTTCCTACCCATGTATTCAGTACAAGATGAGCTTGGAGCCCATTGCAGGAAACACAGGGCATGTCTTAGACAATCACAGGAAATGGGAATAGGGGAGTAAGTAGACAGTGTGAGAGTGACAAATTAGAATTGGCCACAAAGATGAATTAAAGTGGTGCATGTGTCATATACTATACATGTTACTGACTTATTGGTCAAATCTTTTACAACAATATATATCTAACAAAAGTTTTTATTGAAATACTTGCTTCAATTCAAAAATAAATACTGTTTCACTTCCATCAGCTCGTGTGTGAAAAGTCACTCTGGGGAGCAATGTCTCTTAATTACAATCATGGATTCTTGATTCTGCGATTATTACTGAGCCATTAAAGTGATTTCAGGCAATGATAAATGTAGCAGAAGCTGCTAATTGGCAGCTGTTAAAATGGTGTCTCTCACAATAGCGCAGAGTTAGATACATATTCATGTGTGTTTGTATTCACTTGCCTCTAGGCAGCACTCACTAAATGTTCCAATGAGTCTTAGAGACATACCAGGCAAACAACGCCGATCCCATCTGAACAGGAGGGATCTTCCTCCCTCAATCAATTTACTTTCAGTAATACAAATTATGATAATGAGTCAATTACTAGACTAAAATGCCATTAGAGCAAACAAAGAAAGAAAAAGGAAAAAGTTAGAATCTTCACAGGAGGGTCATAAGTCGTGATTTTTAACAAAACATAATTTGCTGATCTGTCTTTTTTTCCTTCAGAACTGGGAGGTCTTATTGCAAGAGAAATATGTGACCTAGTCCTGGAATATCCTGCACTGTATGTGGAGATCCTCCACATACAAAGCCTTTAATAGCTGTCTTAATGGAATTCTGAGTTGTGTTATATTCTGCGAGACCTTGCTGTGTGTTTAAGGGAGTATAGCTGTGACCTGCACGGAGAATGACTCACAGTCAGTTGTTTCTTTTTTGGTTACACTTTACTTGAAACTGTCACCTATAATGCATTAGAGATACCTTCATAATACATTGTAATAGTCTATAAAATAATGAATAAAGCAATACAGCATCTTCTGTTGACAGTCATAAGGTGTTATAATTTTGATTATAATACTTTATACGCTCCAATAAATGATCGAATAAGAATTAAGAATGCCTTGCACTGTATCTCGAAGGTACTTATAGTGCATTATAGATGCCGGCTTCATATAGAATTCATAACACATTGTAAACATGTCTACATTGTGTTATGCCTTTTCATAAATATTTTTGGTCATGTTTATAATGCTTTACAAATGCATTGTAATGTGTTATGAATGCGTTCATAGAATCTTATAGACATGGCATTCATTGACAGTGTTACCTGTATTTATTTATTTTTTTGCTCCACTATACGTTGTTTAAAATGGAATGTGTGTTTAGTATCTATCTGTCCAGCCACATATCCAGTGCCGGATCAGGGGTGTTAATTCCTATCATCAAATTGGTATATATGGTGGTGGGGTAGCACTTTGCCACACAGCAGAGCAGACACACATTGCTCACGCCCACTGCCCTCTGAAAACCTCACAGGTCGCCCTATTTCATTTCTGAATGAGGAGGTCCAACTGGACTTCATTACCAGTTTTTTTGCCCCAAACACAGAGGATTCAAACCATCATTACAATTTTATCACAAGATTGCATGTCTGAAGCTGATTTGTCGGGAGAAAGGTTTAAGAGAATTATTAATTTAGTGGCCTTTAAATTACAACTCGAAAGTCCCTATATCCATTTTATATCTTAAACCAATAATCCCATTAAGGGTCATGGTTGGTAATATGTTGGATTTTTTTCTCATCCATTTTCATTAACTGCTTACCCACTGCAGGGTCAAAATAATCCAGATCCTGTTCTGGCAAGCATAGTGCACAAGGTGGAGCACAGCCTGGACAAGGCACCGGTCTATCACAAGGCACACACACACCTCGGGCAAATCAGAGGGACCAGCCAACCGGTCAGAGCCAGAGCATGTCTTTGTGATGTGGCCGGACGCCCACACAGGAGTACTGGCTGGGGAGGGATTTAAAACTGCTACTGAGAATGGCCCATTCTGCCACATGCACAAGCTATCAGGATTCTGCAAGGCATCACAGCTGATAAACAAAACCCAAAAGTTCATTAATACAATTCATTAATACTTCAAGCCATTAATGTGGTTATCACATTGCTCTAAATCCTCGCTCAATATTTGCTTGATTGAAATAATAATTATATCAATTTAATGTATAACCCTTTTTCAGGGTATATTTTATATAACAAGCCAATCATAAAACAACCATATTACATATTCCTTGACATTTCTAAATTACCATCGAGTTACAGAATGACAACACATAGATGAAGACCGTTCCCAATATTATATCAGCACTGCTGACTGACACTGCATAAAAAATGAGCTTTTACACATTGTTAGACATACTCACCAAGCAAACAATACAATCCACTGTCAAACAATCTTCCTGGATATTGTAAGGACCCCCCCTCTCTCACCTACAAAATTACTCTTTGTGACTTGGGTTACACTCAAAGCATTGTCTCTGTTTTTATAGCACACTAAATGTTTTCAACTTAACATCATTTATGAGATGCCAACTCTGATCTATGGTCCAGTGAGATATATTTGAAATATTTAGTGAATTTCAAGATACGCTAATAGCTTATTTTTTGCAGCCTTTGAACTATGGCAGCAGTCATGAAATACACCCTGACCGCGATATGCTCCCACCTGATTGCAGGTGACAGGGAGAAATTACTGTCTTAAATAATTTCTCAGGTTCAATATGAATGTAATAAAGTCTTGACATCATGACTCTAATGGTCCATCCTCAAGCACCACATTATTTCTACAGGTTAAGAAATGAAGTTACCAACAGGACATCCTTGATTGCCGGATATGACCTTCCACAAAGCAAACCAAAGTAGCAGCAAGTGAATACTATAGTTCTAGTGAATGTGTATAGCTAAACTAGAACTGCATATGCCTATAAAAAATG
>JAAGVU020000040.1:22419902-22431389 GCA_011763525.2 Mormyrus iriodes
GATATGCTTGCATATAAAATCCGCAATAGAGTGAAGCCGCGAAAGTCGAAGCACGATATAGCGAGGGATTACTGTATATTATTAAAAAAAGTAGACATTTATTGGAACTACTGTGATCATATAGAAAGAAAATCAATATATTATGGCAATGATCCATACTCACACTAATAGTGATATTACGGGCAGTTTCACCAGTTCACCCCGCAGTACTTTTTATGTACTGTGTGGCTTATCAAATCATTGTACATATCTGTTCACCCCACACTCACTGTGTCTCCCAGCTGTCAGTTCTCCAGGAACAGCCCCCCCAGGACGGACTCAATCCCCCTGACACTTCCCCCTCCGGCCTCCCGAACCCGCCCTCCTCCTGCCCGGGGACCCCCCTGGCCCAGCATCCCCGGCTGGCTGGAAGCACCTCCCCCATGGCCACGCTCAGGCGTTCCTCAACCTGCCACCAATCCAGCATGGCCAGCTTCCCCCTGCAGTCCTGGGTTTTCAGCAAAGGCCTCAGAAGAGGGGTCACCGCTCAGGACGCCCCCCCCGACTGTGGAGAGGGGCCAGCCATCGAGGTGGAGGACATTCCCACGCTGCTCCAGGAGGTGGCGCGCTTCGCCGAGGCTGTGGAGAAGCTGAAGGATGTGGTCCTGGCAGAAGGTGAGGCGGTCATGCTGGCCCGTCTCACTGCTTGCCCGTCTCACTGCTTGCCTGTCTCACTGCTTGCAGTCCCCGTCCTGTTAGCATAGCCGCTAATTGCAGTCATGAGACCAGGCTGTACTCCCCCCTGCTAAACTCTACATTTACATTTACATTTATGCAGCAGACACTTTTGTCCAAAGCGACGTACGAGTGAGGCAAACAGCAAATTACAATCATCTCAGTGTCGAGGGGTCAAATAGGTCTAAATGTAGCTAGGCTGAGCTTCCAGTGAAAGCCCAGGTACAAGTGAAAGCAGTTTTGGAGCAGGAGCCACACAACAACATGAGCAAGAACCTAATAAGACTATTCAAGGACCAGAAGTGCAACATCAAGAACATTCGGGGAGCACAGCGGCTTTATAGAGAAGCATTTCTACGTAGCTAGGGTGACACCGGAGCCTGGTCACAATGGGTAGGCCTCAAAGCAACGCAAATATGCACAGGAAGTCCTCTGACTGTAGACAGCAGATATCAACATGAAATAGCGAAATCCTGGGCATTTCAGGCATTTTTAGGTCCCCGAGAAGAGGACGTGTGGTCAGCCGAACATAGCACTCTGTATGGTGTGAGGGCTTTTTTACATAAACACGAAGGATGTGCGATTTCGTCCGAACCACATGCGCCAAGCGACCGCGACCTCCTCCTTTGCGTTGAAGCGCTTCTGCGGCGAAACCGCGCTCCTGCAGGAAGCCCAGGCAGCTTTTAGAAAGCGCCACGCTTTTCTTTGAAAGTCGCCGTCGGCCCTGCTGGCATAGAAACACAACTGTGTAGTTTTCGTTTGTGTTAGTGCATTTGTAGCAGAATCAGTATCACATGTATGTTTGTTTGTCAGGGGCGATTCTAGGGTTTGACCCATAGGGGGCTCAGCCCCCAGTGAGATGCACAAAGTCATTGCAATGCCCTGGGTCCTAGAGTCCGAGGCAGCTGTAACTGCCATGCTGGCGATGCCGTGTTACATTTTGATGGATGTTTATGAAAATTAATGAGCTATTTTATTTAATAATTGTACATTAATTCAGGGGTTGGGGATAAAGAACATTTTAGGGAGGCTGAGGTTTTTGTATAAAACCTGACAAATTACACTACACACTAGTACACACTAGCTCATGCTAGCTACTTTTAGACAAGAAGTCGACCTGTCCATTTTTTTTTTATCCAGCGAAAGTGATGGCTAACTGGAAGGTGAGATTAGAACGGAACTGTTACTTTTTTTAGGGTTATCTTTAACAACAGGATGTAAGAGAACCGGAAGGGGTGGTGGGGGGGGGTTAGTAGGGATTGTACTGTGAGGGTGTGTTTTAAATCATTGTGTCCCGAGGGCCAGATGAAGTTACGCAAATACTGAACGTGCATCTGCCTTCCTATGTGTGTTCCGGAGACAGCCAGTTAGATCAGCACCTGACTCTGTTCTTTAAGCTAGGTATGTAACAATGTGTCGTGCAGCGATAAATCGCGGTAAAATTAGTGACGAGTCGAATTGTGGAAATAAAAAATGAACAACGAAACAGCTCAATTATTATCAGTTATAATAATTATTATGCTGCATGGTTTTTTTGTTTTTCCTAGTTGTAATTGCATTGTTTATATAGCAGAAGGCGCAATAACTTGGCCTGCCCCCCCCCCCACCAGCATCCAACTAATGCAACCGACGGAAGTAACGCTACAGAATGACGAAACGGTTATTAAGAAAAGGCCCATTCATTTACTTCTTTCACTTTTAATAAAAGGAATATTTAATGAATAGGCTGCTATATTTACTATACTCCAATCATTACAAATGTTTTTAAGTTGATAAAGAATGGGAAAATGTTGCATTTTTGGTAATAAAATTTTCTTTTTTTTCCCAAAAATATCATGGGGAAATTGAATTGTGAACCCAATATTGTGAATCAATCTGAATCGTGAATTGCGTGACTCGTTACATGCCCATTTGATGTTCATTATTGTATTTTAATGGGGGCTCTGTGTGCCAAGGTCACGGTTCCACTGGGGCGGCACCATGCGTCTGTGGTCCTGTGGATTCACAGCGTACGTAAATGCACCACACGCATGTTTCTGTGCATCAAAAACAAAAGTGTTTTACAGCATCTGCATTCATGTACTGATGTTTATTTCAGCCGGATCGTCGGTAGTGAAGTACTATTCAATTCCCTGTAATGATACTTATTTTTGTAATAATAAGATAGAGGGCTGAAACACGGATATGACACATGCAGAGTTTTATGGAATTTTGTATTCTGTCTTTTAATTTAAGGCATGATTGCAGACTGCGTGAGAGTGTCGTACTGGTTGCTTGTTAAGAATTGGAAAAATTTCTCCACCCATCCACCTAAAATCGTAAAATTAAATATGTCTGTAATACCTCAACAATGATTACTAAAATGGACTTGCTTACAAGGATATTCCACGCCCATCACTAAATCCAAGGTTTAGGAGTAACCAGTGTTATGGTAAGTTGCCGGATTGCAGTATTCCTGCCTTTGTAAATGTGTAGGACGTCAGGTTTTCTGCTCATTAGCGCTGTTATACTTGGCCTATTTTTTTTGGAGAACGAGAGACTAAAACTAAGAGGAATGCAACAGTAATCTGCTATTTACCGCTCAGTGCTGGTCGTAAAACTTACCGGTGGGGGTGGTGCTGATGGTTAATTTGCCGACTGGGGGGCGGGGGGGTATATTACACTGGCAGACTGATCATTCAGATTTAATAAGTTTAGCTGATCCATTTTTCCAGAAGTGGGGTGGGAGACCTGATCTTTCCAGGGCTATAGCCTAAGATAGTCTTTGCATTATGCCACCCCTGAGTGGGATGGGGGGGGGGTGTCAGTGAGAGTCATAGCATAACCGTCTTTCAGTTTGACATAGGCGTACATGACCGAGTTGAGGGTGTCCTGCCACCTGAAGAGAAAGACAGGAAGCAGGAGACGCAAGCTGCAGAGCCATCGCAGGAAGTGCACAGTTATTGAGTGCGTGCAGGTTCCCAGCTCTGTGTCTAAGGTTGTAGTCACAGCTCCACTGGAGACCCGCGAGCGACGCTGCTGGTGGCGGTTGTGCCCCACGACTCATAGCAGCCTCTCCGCGACTCATGGCCTCCTCTGTGCCCTGATTTTCCCTGCAGGCCAGCTGGAGAACCGGCAGGCCCTGGCTCACGAGGGCCTGGGAGAGGTTCTTCGGCTCCTGAGGCAGGTTTTTGGCGCGTACCCCCTCCTCAACACTGTGGAGACCCTCACTGCGGCAGGCAGGCTCATCTCCAAGGTCAAAGGTACGCAGAGTGTAGCCAGAGAGCCCCTCGATTCTGAGGTTCGCCAGCGGTGAGAGAATGATGTGTAAGTGGGAACGTGTCTGCACCTGCCTGCTTCCAGGGTTTCACTATGAAGGCTGCAGTGATGTGGAGAAGAAGGAATTTGAGAAGGCTGTGGAGATGATCGCTGTGGCTTTCAGCAGCAGGTGGGTGTCCCCAGGGGGGCTCACGAAAAGCCGTGTGGGGTTTATTGGAAGTTAGGTACTAAGTACAGGGGCCCAGACCCGATGGATGGATGGATGGATATGTGTATGCATGGATAGATGGATGAATGGATGGATGGATGATGGATGGGAAGGTAACTACTAAGTTAATTATAGTTATTATTTCTATGAGTTTTTTCTATGAGTATAAGAAGTCAGGAGGATGCTTAAGAAAGTCATTTAATCTGAAAAACATATCTGAAAGATATGTATCTATTTGTGTAATTTGTGTCTATTTGTGCTTTCCACTACCACCAAGAGCTATGCACCCGAGCAGTTCCGTGAACTGGCGGTTTTCCATTGTAAAGTATGTGAGTCGTACCCGAGCTGTGCCTGCGCTAGCAGGGCCGAAAGCATGACCAGACCGAGCTGGCTGAGTCACCACCACGAAATGTACGGTGATGCCAGCGATCTGCGGCGATGTGCGTAAATTATCTGAAGGAAAAAAGGGCATGTTCCATATATTATTCATCATCGGTAGTATCACACATTGCGATGTACCAGTGCATTCCCGATAACTCAGAACTTGAACATTTCCAATGTCTTACTTAAAAAAGTACCATAGAACAGCTGAATGGAACAGATTCGTAATGCAAATTCATGCAAGCGAATGCTAATTCTGCTAGCGATTGATGCTAACATTATACGGCGATTCTCACAGATGTGCTAGAAAATTGGGAAATTAGCACGCAGTGAATCATGATGTACACCCTATGAACAGTAAATGACTGCGTCTTCGGTTTTACGTCCCTGTCGCTCTCCAAACCCGGCAACGCCTTTACCGAGCCGACCCTTCTGCTGTGCAAAAACCAAACTGAGCCGGAACCGTTCGGTAACTAGTCTCTCTGCCCAGCCGTCCATCCAGCCCGTAGCACAGGGCTTCATAGCTCCCCCTATCCCCCAGACGGCAGAGAAAGCCGGCGAGCAGTTACACACCGTCGAAAAAGAGTCCCTGCAATGCATGTGGCAGAGAGTAAACAGGAAGTGGGCTGTGTGGTAAATGAACCAGAAGCAGGAAGCCTCACCGTCATTGAGAACACCTTATTAGAAATCACCTGACCCTGTCTGCTGATGCTTATCGGCTCCTTCTCAGATTTCTTGGTTTGTGTCTGTAAACGTTTAATGTCTTAGGGAAATGTACCTTTTTTAAAGATTATATAAGTTATATAAGGGAAAAAAACAGCAAATTGTCATAGTGTTTTCATGCTTTGTCGAGGTGTTGCATAGTGGTGAGGGCCACCATAATAATAAGTAAGAGGGAGAGTGAGGTTTATGCACTGCAGTGTATCTATAATCCCTTACTGTGAGCTCACGCTTCATTCATGGAATCAGTGACTCCTGTAACATGTACCTACATAGCTGTAGCTCACAGATGCTCTCTGTGCATATAAGTCTCCCTCTTTAACTGTTCCTAAATCATCTAGCCATAATTATTAAGCTGTTATTTCGATAATGATAAATACTTTTCCATTTGCACAAGTACAGGCACATTGGAATTCTTCTCTTTGCCCATCTCGTCTCCATAGCTTGGGGGTCACTGTGCAGGGTCAGCCGATGTGCTGCACTCCTGGAGCTGAGGGTTAACGGCTTTGCTCAAGGACCCATGGACATGTGACCGTTCTGCCAAGGCTGGAGTTCAAACCAGCGACCTTTTTGGCCTGCCTAGTTACTCCCCGCTCCCTGTTTGTATCAAGTGGTTACTAAAAGCCCAACCCTCCTATAAAATATTACAGTACAATTACTGTTTAGGATATAGAGCCACGGAGAGCAGGACTGTGTAGGATAGCACCGTGCCCAGGATTAAATGCACTTAATGACTACCTGTGTGTGTTGATAGCATCTGTCGGGTCTTTACCGTAATTGTCATGGTATTTGGGTACATCATAATGAAGTGGCTGTAGGAAGCATGCAAGCAGAGGCCGGTAGGCGGTCAGCTGAGCACTAGGGCCAGGGGTCAGACTGTGTCAGCGTGCCACTCTTACCCAGAAAGTTATCATGAGACTGAATGATTGTGGTTCTTCAGTATTTTTCTCATGTCAGCCTGGATCTTTGAAAGCTGGTCTGATCCGGTTGAATATAAAAGTATTCTGTACATTTCATATGTATATGAAACATATACAAACTGTTGCTGTGCTCTGTATGCTGTGATATCTGTCTCAGCTGTTATGGTTTCTCATACCTTCTTTTCTCCATCTCTTCTCCCTCTTCCTCTTCCCGTTGTCTCCTTCCCCATTGGCCTTAATTCCATCTCCTCCCTCCTTCTCTCCCTCTCTCTCTCCCCCCTTTCCCTCTTTCTGTCTCCCCCCTCTCTTTGTCCCCCCACTCTCCCTCTCTCCCCCTCTCCCATCCCTCTCTCCCTCTATGTATCTCCCTTCTTTCTCTCTCCTCTCTCACTCTGTCCCTCTATTCCCCCCCCTCTCTCCCTCCCCTTCCCACAGTGTGTCAGAGTTGCTGATGGGTGAAGTGGACAGCAGCACCCTCCTCTCCCTACTGCCTACTGAGAGGAGCAGGGTGAGTCAGTGTTTTTGCTGTTGGCATGGCAACACAGCACCCCAGGCTGGCTGTTTGCACGCAGGCGGTTTCCTGGCAGCGTCAGGCAGAGTGAAGATAAGAGGCTTCAGGGTCGAATCCCAGTGACTGCTGGAAAAAGGCAGGCAGCCTCGGGGCTGGACCGTTGCTTGATAAATTGTGATGCCCCACCCAAATAAATATGATGAAAAAATAAATTAGAAATTACAGCAGACTTCAGTTCAGATACAGGAGGTGGTCTGTACTACACCCTCCATCAGCCCAGAAGCCCTGAAAGCATCTACTGTGTGACTGTATATTCTATTAAAACATCCTGACATCCTGACTGTTGCAGTTGAGAATGTTGTACTAATGATGTAGACATTATGTCCAGCTGTGTACCTCCTGAGATACCGAGATGCTGACCTGCTTCCTCTGCCCTGAAGTCATTGTCTATCACCCCTGCAGTCCCTGGAGAACCTATACGGAGCCATATCTAGCAAGGGGACGAACTCAGCGCTGAGTCCGAACGACTCTCCACATACCAGTAGGGGTGTTCTCCTTCCACTTTCCCTCTATTTCTTGGTGTAGGTCGGCTCAGATTCTTCTCTTTGTCTCTCTCTATCCCTCCTTTTATACCATCACATGTTTCTCTCCTCCTCTGAAACATTGAGAAAGGGTGGGAGGGGCTTTGAGACATAATATGCCATATTCCAAATCTGATTGGCTGGTTGAGATACAGTGAGGCAGTATCAGGAAGCGGGGAGGCTGTGCTAGGGTGTCCCGCGGTACACTACAGACTGTGTGTTTTCCACAGCCCTGAGCGCCGAGGAGGTGGACATCGTCCTGCAGCGCAGCGAGGGGGGGGTGGAGTCCGCCCTTAGCTATGCCAAGGGACTCTCCAAGTGCATGAAGGATGTGATTGGCTACGTGGAGAAAAGATCAGCTCTGGGTGGGTAGTGTGAAATCCACTCATGATGCAAATTCCTCACCGAGACAAAACCTACCCAGAATACCATGCAGTATGCATAACGGAGCAGCTGGGTCCAGTTAGTCACCCGTTTAACTCACTGTTTGGTACAGTGGCCTCAAACCTCCAGGCCTCCATGATTGTATGAGTTTCCTTCCACATCCCAGACACATGCAATCAGATGTCTCTATATTTCCCGGAGCATGTATGGAGTGTGTGTGAAGGCGTACCGTGTCCTTACTGCTGTTGATTCCGCACTCACCGTGAACCTGTACTGCTCATGCACTGAAAGTCAGCAGCTGTGGATTTTGCAGATACCCATTTCTAAATATTTAAATGTGTAAACAAAGTTTTGTTTTACATCTCATTAGCTGGTAAGTAAATAAGTGGTAGGCTATACCTACCCAGGATTTAGTATAGCCTAAAATCAAAACGGAAGCAGGCTGTGCATTATAGCACCTAGATACTGAACGTGAGACAGGAAATTACCGTGCGGATGGGCGGATGTGTCAATGACCGTTTGTTATCCTGTCGCTTCTCTTTAATTACCTAGAGGTGGAATTTGCCAAGGGCCTGCAGAAGCTCTACCAAGCCTGTAAATCCAGCTTTGAGCAGGTAATCCCCCTTCTTTAGCAAGTTAGCAGAGCTATGCCAGACTAGGACGTGCAGGATCACCCACCTTGGTGACTTTGTCTTTATGAGCTGTGAAGTCAGGGTCCTTGTGCGTGGCTTGTGCCTCTGCTACATTTCTCAAGGTTTTTTTTGCAGTCACGTGACTGTTCAAAACACAGAAACAGTTTAGCTAAGGCGACAGGACAGTCCTGTGATCACGTGTCCTCACGGCCGCTATCCCCCGCAGCCGCACATGTCGTTCATGTCCACCTACAACCAGGCTTTGGAGCAGGACCTGGAGCAGAGCCTGGGGGCGCTGCAGGCCACGGGGACACTGCACGTCCAGAAATTCATCCAGGTGAGGTGGGCGTGGCCTGTGTGGAGGGGTATGGCTAGTGTGGGACCAATGGTGACGGGACGTGTCTCTGCCTGTAGCCGCTGACGCAGCGCAAGTTCGATCACGAGAAGAAGTGCAAGGAGCTGAAGGAGCTGTGGCAGCGCGCCCGCAAGAAGTTGGTGAGGACACGCCCACCTGGCTGCCGCCCCGCACCCGCCAGCCTCGCGTGACCACTATACATGTGCGCCCCCTTCAGGCAGAGGTCGAAAGCAACCTGCGCAAAGCCAAGCAGGTGTACCAGACGCGGTGTGAGGACTATGACAAAGCCAAGGCAGCGGTCAGCCGGGCCGAGGAGGAGGGTGGCGGTTCTACAGCCAAGACGCTGGACAGGAAGCGGAGGCATGAGGAGGAAGCACGCGGCAAGGTCACCCGCGCGCGCACACAGGCTGACTACTGCGATTGGCCTGTCTGTCTGTGTGGTGTCTTAAGATCAAAAAATGTTGCAAACAGAAGGCAAACAGATTCTTCACTTTACTGGTTGTATTTGAATACAAACTAGGTACAAACATGGCTGACAAATCAGGAATGACGCACAGGGTGTTTCTCAATATGCATTCTTGACCGTACTTGTGTTCTCACGTACCCGTTTTACGTCATCTTCCATTGCCGAAGACCAGTTCCAATACTCAAGGACAGAAGTGCAGAGGACGGTAAAAATACCTGGATGTCGTTCTTGCCCCTCCCCCAGTACGAAGGATACATCAGTTGCATCCTCACCAAACAAAACCCATCTCATGATTCACTGCACCCCTAATTCTTTCTTGGGAGGCAAGTTAGCAAGACCAAGTACGATCTTCGCGTTCTTGGTATTGAGAAACACCCAGGGCATCATCTTTCCAGAACTAATCAGGCGCCTACTTATATGATGATGCCCCTGCTGGCTCCAGTAGGTACTACACTAAAGCCTGAATTATTCATTAATTATTATCTTCTTTCATGGTCTGTTCTTTCCCCAAAATGTGGTTAATTTTTTCTAGCTGGGTCAGTTTGTTGAGCATTATTTTCTGTGTTTAAATGTTAATGCAATGGTTTGCATTAGTTTAGTAGTCTTAATGTTTATGCCGAATAAGGGGCATTGGGTGCCGTCTTGGACTTCATGTGTACTGCATTGTGTTCAGGATACAACATCAGAACCCAGAAACACTCTTGAGATTTAAAGTCTTCCTTAACTGGCTGTCCGCCGAGGTTCTACCTGTGTGTTCCACATCTGACTGTGGCGCAGAGCAGAAGCTGGTCCCGGTCGCTGTTTGGGATTTGTACTTTAACAGCCGTCTGTCCCCCGCAGGCAGAGGAGGCAGAGGCCACTTACCGCACCTGCATCGCCGATGCCAAAACCCAACACCAAGAGCTGGAGGACATCAAGGTCACCGTACTGCGGCAGATCCAGGACGTCATCAGGCAGAGCGACCAGACCCTGCGATCCGTGAGTCTTCCTCGGGCTCGCAGGCGGAAGGAGGCCTCCCCTGACTGACCTCTGATCTCTGACCTCCGCCCCCTGGGCTCGTCTTTCCCCAGGCCACCGTGTCCTACTGCCAGGTGATGCACATGCAGACAGTGGCCCTCCCCGTGCACTATCAGGCCCTGTGCGAGAACAGCAAGCTGTACGAGCCGGGCCTGCAATACGCTGCTTACGTCAAAGGGCTGTCCTCAGCCGAGGAGCTGGAGGTGCAATACGACTTCGAGCCGTACGTCTCCCCCATGCAGTAAGTCCATTCTCTGCTGCACTCTTCACACGTAATGGGCCTTTCGTTCTCACTGTCACTGAATCACGCTTACAGCTCACTGTGGCTCAGTGGACACCTGTCACCTGTACTGTGTTGCTGTGTGTATTGTTCCCATGTAATTTTCCCTGCGTCATGTACCATTTAATACAGTTAGGTCCATAAATATTTGGACAGTGACACAGTTTTCATAATCTTGGTTCTGTACCACAATGGATTTGAAATGAAACAACTGAGATGCAGTTGAAGTGCAGACTTTTCCCACAAGTGCATGTTAGTCCTTTTTATACACAATTCCCTCATTTCACGGGCTGAAATGTAATTAGACAAATTAATATAAGTGAAAATAAAATGTTCATTTGTAATACTTTGCTGAATATTCTTTGCATGCATTGACTGCCTGAAGTCTTGCACCCATGGACATCACCAGACGCTGGGTTTCCTCCTTTGTAATGCTTTGCCAGGCCTTAACTGCACTGGCTTTCAGTTGCTGTTTGTTTGTGGGTTTTCCCTGTCTGAAGTTTAGTCTTCAGCAAGTGAAATTCGTGCTCGACTGGGTTGAGATCAGGAGACTGACTAGGCCATTGGAGAATATTCCAATTCTTTGCTTTAATAAACTCCTGGGTTGCTTTCACTGCATGTTTTGGGTCATTGTCCATCTGTACTGTGAAGCATCTGCCGATTAACTTGGCTGAATTTGGCGGGATTTGAGCAGACGGACCTAACTGTATACGGGAACTAATAATGTATTGTCACACTGCCTTGTCAAGTGCCTTGCGGCAACTGTGCTGTGAAAGGCACTATATAAAAATAAATTGAATTGAAATTGAATTTTATGTTGTATATGTTTCCTCTTACAGTCTGAAACATTCTGAAATGAATTGGTTTCCAAAAATTATCCTCAGTGTGTGATTGTGGTGTGTGATGGACTAGCATTCAGTCCAGGGTGTCCCCTATTTCATGCCCTGTGATGGACTGGCATCCCATCCAAGGTGTCCCCTGTCTCATGCCCTGTGATGGACTGGCATCCCATCCAAGGTGTCCCCTGTCTCATGCCCTGTGATGGACTGGCATCCCATCC
>JAAGVU020000040.1:22431489-22459868 GCA_011763525.2 Mormyrus iriodes
TCATGCCCTGTGATGGACTGGCATCCCATCCGAGGTGTCCCCTGTCTCATGCCCTGTGATGGACTGGCATCCCATCCGAGGTGTCCCCTGTCTCATGCCCTGTGATGGACTGGCATCCCATCCAAGGTGTCCCCTGTCTCATGCCCTCTGCCTTTTGGGACAGGCTTCAGACTCACTTTGACTCATAAGTGGGTGTTTGATGTGATGGGTATTTGTATTCATTGTATTTTGTGTATCTGAGAAACATGGTCCTTCCTCAGGGCTGCCAAACCCTGCACTGACAGCATAAACAGCGACAGCCATGACGGTGCTGAATCCTCCAGCCCTGAGGGTAACGGAGATGATGCTTCCGCTGCTGGCAGTAAGCAGAAACACGGTAAGGAGTGGGAAATGTTTGGGTTCATCTCCAGTGAGGAGGCTTTGCCGTGATCATCACATCTTCCCCTTCCTTCTCACCGTAGGGCGGGGCCACCAGCCCCACAAATCGTGGCCTACGGTAGTGAGCGACACAGACAGTGTGGGTGAGCGCAGCAGTCTGGGATCACCCACGAGCAGCACAGGTACTGAGCTGACTCACCCCAAAACAGGCCATTTGTAAATTTCCTGGCGCCTTGTATGCAGCAGTTTTGCATGCACTGGGATCTTGTTCGATTCTGTGGTAGTCAGCCAGCACAAACTTCTGTACCGTGTCACGTTGCCGTCGGTTTCAGGGGACGTCAGGACGGTTCCCAGGACCCTCTCCAGCGGGACCATGTCCTCTATGGAAGAACTGGATGACAAAGAGAGCAACATTGTGTCCTTCGAACATAGTGAGTTCCATGTTGCACTGTCAGTGTCATTCCTGTCACAGATCTTCAGCCAGTTCACCAGAAATGGGCCGGACATCTGGTCTGAACCGGTTCTGTCTGGCAGGCATGAACGGCATCGAGCCCGAGATTGCAATACCTACGGGGTCGTTCCGCCACGTGGGCCTGTCTAAGGCTGCGCAGACGCACCGACTGCGCAAGCTGCGCACGCCGGCCAAGTGCAGGGAATGTGACAGCTACGTGTACTTCCAGGGGGCGGAGTGCGAGGAGGTGAGGTCCCGCCTCCCATGCCGGGGCCCATGGTGGAGTAGATTACCATTGGTCCATACTGCCTGCCTATCACCTGTGGCGCTCACCCCGAGGCTCCTCCCTGCCCACAGTGTCTGCTGGCCTGCCATAAGAAGTGCCTGGAGAGCCTGGCCATCCAATGTGGTCACAGGAAGCTACAGGGGCGCCTCCATCTCTTTGGACGGGACTTCAACCAGAAGGCCCACTGTAGCGCTGAGGGCATCCCCTTCATCATCAAGAAGTGCATCCTGGAGATCGAGAGCAGGGCGCTGAAGTTGAAGGTGAGGAAGGTGGTGGTGGTATCGTGGGGTGTTAACCGACCCGCATGCCAGCTTCATGTGTTCTGCCCCTCTAGGGTATCTACAGGGTGAACGGGGTGAAGACGCGCGTGGAGAAGCTCTGCCAGGCCTTCGAGAACGGCATGGAGCTGGTGGAGCTTTCACACGCCTACCCGCATGACATCAGCAACGTGCTCAAGCTGTACCTGCGGCAGGTGTGTGTTCGGCACTCCTTCCGGTACCTTCTGCTGAAATCCTCTGCGTTTGAGGAGCATTATTTTAATGCCCCCTCCCCCCCCAATTACCGTTCCAGCTACCGGAGCCCATCATGCCATTCCAACTCTACAGCCGCCTGATGGGTTTGGCCAAGGAGAGCCTGCAGGCAGAAGCTCCTGATGGAGAGGAACCTAGAAAGGGCCTGGTGGACCTGGAATCAGAGACGGACCGCAACATGCTGCTGCTGGTGGACAAGCTGCGGGATTTGGTGAAGGAGCTACCACGACCAAACTTGAACATTCTGCTGTACATCATAAGCCACCTGCGAAAGTGAGCATGTCCACAACAGCTGACCGGAAACATCTTTCCATGAACTTCACTGTAGCTCTTGGGAATCCCAAGTGGGCAGCTGTTCCTGAGATGCTAGAGGAACCACGTCTTTCCCCAAGAGCACACCACGTGCAAAATCAGCACATCCCTTACCATTCTTATTGTAATGCTCAGCCCAACAGTGACTGACCTTCCTGACTATGTCTGTCTGCTTTATATATTGACTTGCAGCCACATGATTCACCTGTTGGGGAATGGGGTGGGCCATTTGCCTTAACGATCAGGCATGCCTAATTAAGTGGCTAATCAACGTACGTAGCCACTGTTTCACATGGAACACGTCAGCCGTTTATTCCGATGTGTTATCTCGGAAGAGTGTGGTGAGTCTGCTCCGGTTTCTGGTCCAAATGTCATGTAGTACCTCTGTTCCCCTCAGGGTGGCGGCATTGGAGGAGCACAACAAAATGAGCCCTAGCAACCTGGGTATCGTGTTTGGGCCCACGCTGATGCGGCCGCGACCCACTGGCACCACCATCACGCTTTCCTCGCTGGTGGACTACCCGCACCAGGCCCGCATTGTGGAGATGCTCATTGTCTTCTACAGCCTCGTATTTCCGGTCGGATCAGGCGACTCGAGCCAGCCGACCTCCCCTATCCACAGACACCTCCAGGTGATTTAGCTCTTAGAATTCAGTGGCCATAGGTCTCTTAGAGGTAATGATATTGGGGACTATTTCAAATGAATATACGATGCGTAGAAATCAACCCTTGAGGCCACATGTGAGAAGGTACCTTTCAGCCGGTGCCGGTCAAAGCCCATGTGGTGCCACAGACAAGCTACACCACCCAATTTCAGTTTGTCTCGAGTGGTCTGTAGGAGGCACTGGTCGGTGATGTTTGGGAACCCATGGCCTATAGGGTTGACCGGCTGTGCTACTGGCCCCCCTGATAGGCACACCCACCAGGATGACCCCCCCTCCCCAGATTAGTTATTTGTTAGCACTGAATGTAGATACAATCACTCTCCTGACAATGTCTGTGTAATAAGGATACGGTCTCTCTCTTGATAATGTCTGTGTAATATGGATACGGTCTCTCTCTTGATAATGTCTGCGTAATATGGATACGGTCTCTCTCTTGATAATGTCTGCGTAATATGGATACGGTCTCTCTCCTGACAATGTCTGTGTAATAAGGATACAGTTGCTGTCTTGACAATGTCTGTGTAATAAGGATATGGTCTCTCACCTGACAATGTCTGCGTAATATGGATACAGTCTCTCTCTTGATAATGTCTGTGTAATATGGATACGGTCTCTCTCTTGATAATGTCTGCGTAATATGGATACGGTCTCTCTCCTGACAATGTCTGTGTAATAAGGATACGGTCTCTCTCCTGACAATGTCTGTGTAATAAGGATACAGTTGCTGTCTTGACAATGTCTGTGTAATATGGATACATGCCTCTCTTGATAATGTCTGCGTAATATGGATACGGTCTCTCTCTTGATAATGCCTGTGTAATATGGATACGGTCTCTCTCTTCCTGACTCCTGCTTATGTTTTTTATTCCTCACCTTGTCATATTTCTCTCGGCTCAGGACCGTGTTGCTAAAAGGTGTGAGGAGGTGAAGGGTCATGGGGGAGGGGAAGAGGAGGCCACGCAGGGGCGGAGCCAGCCTGACCTGAGCGCCAACACAGAGCTATGTGGTGAGATTAAAGGGCGAATATCCAACTTAACTCCTACCATGCAACGTGCCATTTGCAGTGGGTATGAAGTGTCGCATTTCAGTGACACTAATAACGCATATTGGTCATGCTGTTTGACTGATGATAGGAAATGGGATACGGGGGTCAGAAGCAGATGCTGAAGGGGTGCTGGAGTGACTCATCGTGTCCAGCGCATTGTACCGGTGCAGCCAGCCGCTAACCCCAAGCAGTGTAATTTACCAAAGAAACCCTAGAACGTGGGGAGTGTTTGTTGTAATGTGATGCAGCGCCTCCTGTTGGCTGTGTTGGTAATGCAGTCAGGTAAATGTCAGAATTATGCTCTTTTAAGGCAAGTCTCTGGGCCGCTCTGACTCCTGCGAGCGATTCCTGGACTCGGACGGCGACCTTGAATCAACGGGAGGAGGAAGCCAGGGTGATCTCCACGGTCTGGATGGACAGGAGAAGGTGGCATTTGCTATAGGTGACCTACCAAGTCCCACAGGAAGTGGGGACTACCCTGGCCATCCACCCGTCTTGGGAAGCGACTCCCACTGACCTTGGAGTCTGTGGAAGCTGAAGACCCTGCCTCCGTCTCAGAAGAGTGTGAAGCCAATGTCTGGCCCCATGTCTCTATGGCGTGATGCGTGGGAGGTGACTGTGACAGGATTAGGGGACCAGTGCTCGCTTAGCACTTCCGGACAGTTACCAGTGACTTACACAGTCATAGCTCTTTTGTCTGCTTATCTTATGTACCGAGAGATTTTTCACCTGCCCATATCCATCCATCCATCTTCCAAAACCTTTTATGTGTCTGGAGCCTATCCCAGGCAGCACGGAGGACACCCCGAATGGGATGCCAGTCTTTCTCAGGACCCACATGTTCATACCCTAAGGGCAGTTTAGAGACACCGGTTTGCTCATCTGTGTGCTTTTGGACAGTAGGAGGAAGTCGGGGTAAACCCTGGGGGAGCATGCAAAGACTGAATACACAGCACCAGGAGGGCAGGGTGGGCACCACAGTACTCACCCACACATCCCAGGAGAGAAACACTCTGTCACCCACCTTCCCCATATCATTTTACTTGGACGGGGCACAAATAATATACAATGCCAGTCAAAAGTTTGGACACACCAGGCCACCTACAAAGGTTAGTGATAGTGTTGCATCACACGTCCTGGCCACCTGACCTAAAGACAACAGAAATAGTTTTGGAAGAGTTTGACCACAGAGTGATGGAAAAGCAACCAATGAGAGCTCAGCAAATATGTGGGACCTCCTTCAAGACAACTAGAAAAGCATCCCAGGAGGCCACCTCATGAAACTGGTGTAGAGGAGACTTTAGGGTCAGCCATTCCATGAAGTAAATGGGGTTAAGGGCCTTGCTTAAATGCCCAAGAGTGGGATCAATCTGTTGGCCAAGGTGTTTGATCCGGCTGTGAGTTTCTGTGAGTCCCAACCCACAGAAACGCCCCCACCCCACAACAAATATTTTTTTTGTTTAATACTGTTTTGGTACATAATTCCATTTATGTTATTTTATAATTATTCTAAAATGTTGAAAATAATACAAATAAACCTTTCTATGGGTAGGTGTGTCCAAACTTTTGACTGGAAGTGTATATCCCATTGCGATGTTGTTGAAGGACCTTAAATGGGCAGTTCATAGTCAAAAACCCTCCAGTGTGGCTGAAGTAAAACAATTCTGTAGAGAAGAGTGGCCCAACATTTCTCCATAGTGAAGCCAATGACTGATCATCCCTTACTGCAAGTGTTTGAGTTGTTGTTGAAAAAGGGGGCACAACCAAATATTAAGTTTAGCGGGGCACTTTGGCACATGGGTGATATTGGTGTTGGTGAATTATTTCCTTCAATAAATCAAATGATCTTTAAATCCTGTGTGTTTGCTCAGGTTGTCCTTCAGTGTTATACTACATTTATTTGGCAATCTGACACAATTTAAGTGTTATGAATATTGAAAGAATTAGGAAGAGGACAAATGCTTTGTCACGGCATTGTATGAATTAATGAATGAATGTTACATTTATATAGCACTTTTCAAGACTTCCAAAGTGCTTTGTAGAACCAAGGGGGAGCCATTTTAAGCATCAGCACTATTCAGCACCTGCCTAGATGACGTGAAAGCATCCATTCTGCTCCAGTACTCTCACCACGCAGTAGCTAAAGTGATGAAGGGCCAGGAGAGAATTCATCAATTCAATATAATACTGTTGCATAATACTGCATTTTTATATAATCAAACCTGGCTGCATTTGATTATATAAATCTATCATTTCAAATGTATATGTGTATAAATGTTAAATGAATGCAGGGATAAATATTAAATGATTTGTTTGTTGGCTGTATAGTCTAGTTCACAGTCATTTGACAGCAATGAGAGAATTGGTGCTGTGCTGTTTTTGTCATCCAAATGCTCCATTTTTAAAATAAGCCATCAGTGACGATCCTTTGCCAGGGAAAGTCAGAGGAAGGAGCAAAGGAATCTAGGGGAGGCTTTGGTCAGGTTGGCGAACAGGCATTTGGACAGAAAGAGCAGGCGTCAGACCCGGCTGGATTTATTGAATGGAGAAAAAATAACAGAGAAAGCAAACAAGACCAAATCATGGGATTGCAGTGCTGTCTGGTCTGGGTGCTGGGGAACAAAAAGGAAAAAAATCAGAGCAGCTATTTAAAGGAAAGACCAGAAACAAGGAACAGGGGGATTCATCATGGCAGATGATAACATGAAACACCTGTCATCTAACGATTACATGCTGTATCTGTCACCTGACCGCCTCCATAACAGGACAGATGGGGACAACTACCTCCCCAAAACAAGGATTTTGTGCTGTTTTGTAGCCATTTGTAGTTTAATTTAATGGCGACTTTTACACCACTGTGTGAGATCTATATATATGCTTTAGAAATCCTGATATTCTTCTATAACAATAACAATATGGTCTGCATGGTCGTGATTGTTATGCCACGACTGGAGACCCGGCAGGTCTTGGTGCCTAGGTATGTTGTTCCCTAGTGTCAAGTCTCAAACTGTAGGTTCACAGAAGAGTTAGTTTGTTAGTGGCCTGATTTTGATTTCTTTTTTTTTTTTGTTTAGGCCTAGACTTTGTCCTTGGCGTTCAGTCCTGTTGAGTGTTTCTTCATTCCAGATCTCAACACTTGATCCTGGTTCCTGTCTCTTGATTTGTCCCTCCTGTATTGTTGTTTATCATTGGCTGTGCATGCTCCATCTGCGTCTACACCGCCTTGTACAAGGGGTTGTACAAACATGTCAAAGATTTTCACAGTTTCTTTTAAAATCCTTTCTATATTAAGTTCAAGGGATGGCCATCAATAATGAACATTGCATAAAGCTTTCTCTAGGACTTACGAGCTTTTTAAATACTAGAAACATGTAAAAAAATATGGTTTGAAAAAAGGGTATATTCTCTTAAGCATTACTATGTTACTATTACTTTCATTTGCTTCAGAGCATCAAAGGGACAGAAACACACACATTAGTATAATAAGTGATTCAATTTTCCTGTATGAAGACTGTAATTGAGGTTTGATTGAGTTAGGGTCATAGGCTGGCCACTAAAGTTGTGATGCAATTCATATATTTATATCATACCGGTTTGCCTGCAATAAGTATGGAGTCCCATGCTGCTTGGCGTGTTATTGACTGTGATATTAACAAATAAAGCTATATTAGTAAAATATAAAATACGTGATGAGCAATGAAAATTAATAATGAAGATTAGTAGTTACAGTAACTAGTTATTTCATTCAATGTAATTCAATTACTTTACCAATTACTGCAGATAAAATTAATTACTTATTAGAGAAAGCAACTTTTGCTTTACTTCAATTCTCTTATTAATTTATACATAACCAGGCGGCACACATACATCAGCTGGACGTTGGTTTAAGATCGGAATGTCGTTAAATGATGCTGTTCCATTTAGGCCTATTAACAACATGTAAATTATTACATACGCTAATGTGTGTTTCGGCAAGTGCATTTTAAAATTTATCTTTAATTAGTTCAGCATAACTGTTAGTCCAATAGTTACTGTTTCTGTCATGTTGTCATTATTTAAAATAATAAATGTGTAGCTCTTAATCAGTTAAATTGTTTGTGTCTTAGGCTATATGGTTTATCCAACCAACCAGTTGAGTATGAAGGGTCACGGAGTACTCAACTGGTTGGTTGAAACAAAACCTTGGTCTGGATTTGTAACTTCCGGACTTTCAACCTCTGTCTTTAATGGATTACTTTTGTGAGTAACTTCCCATACATTGGCTGCAGGACAAGGTACCTAATGTCATATAAATGCATAGTTGTACTAAAAGAAGCCCCTGCTGAAGAGTATTTTACTCTTTCCTTTTATTCCATTTTGCCAAAGCAATGCTGTGATGCTAAAAAAGTGACAAAATGTAGCTGTAGCTTGTTTGTTTGTTTGTTTGTCCAGTCTCACCAACAATTCGCCATCCGGAAGATTAAATACTGGGGAGATGCATTCCCAGGGCCGCTGTTGCGGTGGCCTGGGCCGTGTGCTGACCCAAATTAAGTGATGAAAGTAAGCACGCCCCCCCCACCTTGTCCTTTTTCATTCACAGAGGATCAAGCTTTTCGTAATCCCTGGATTTTATATCCACCAAAACAGCTTGGGCCCATCAGCAAATTGCGATGGCATATGGTGTAGGTTTATGATTCATCTGGCACAGGCATAGCAATGAGGGTCCATAATCCGTCAGCAAACACGCAGAAAATATCGTAATGTTAAACGATGCCAGCGCTGGGAAGAAACAAGCAGAGCAAGTGGGAGTCTTCTGTTTGCTTGGTGAAGTTGTGGCAGCTGAGGTTGTGAGACTGCGAGCCGTTTGTCGTCCTCTCCTGTGACTGAGAGGGATTACAGCATCGCCAGCTCCAGCAGCCAAGCGAGCTGAATCAATCTGAGGAGCTGCTCTCAAACTTCAGACCTGCTGTCACCCACATACTTTCTGAACACAGTTTGCGTCCAACCACATACAAATGCGAAGTCGTAGTGAACGTCTCTTTCAAACGGTCTGTATCATCACCGTAATAACTTATAAACTATTTGAATTTAATGCAGTCACATTCAGAAATGTAGTTACACAAAACTCTGCATGCCTGTAGCTAATTCATTATTAAAGACATGTTGCACTGTAATTTGAGCATGGAATTTCAATTCTTCAAATCAGACATCTGTTTGTGCTAGTAGTACCTTTATTTGTATTGTACTTATCTATATTTATTTTCCCCTCATAAATGCCATCAGCCACCTAAAGAGCAAAGCCATTTATAGGTACATATTAGTCTATTCTATTACAGAATGGCCAAGGCAGCCAACAGCAAGATCAACTATGTTTAAACTTTAAAAAACATACAAATATATCAACAGATGGCATACCTAGGCAAAAAATCCTAATCATGTCTCCATAGTCATGTATTATCAGAAATATGCATGTACCCATGTGCATGATAATTGCAAGACAGTGCATTACAATATTATGGTATTTGTACCCCTATCTGTGTAACATACGTGTTAATAATCCACTTAGCTGTAACCTTAATTATGAGTAAGTGGTTCCCCAAAAGTTCTGTTTTTATAAAGACATGGCTTTGTGGATCTCAAACCTCATGATCATACCGAAAGGAGAATGTACCTACTAATGTGAATGGTATTAAAGGACATAATTTTGATATTGTCATCTTTGCTACGTAATATTTTGATATAAAAATAAACTAATTTATCCTCATACAATGGTTTGAAAAGTACATAATACATACATGTCACATACAGCTGTTTTATGAAATGAAGGGTTTGTAATGCTACATATTTATCTTCGCAGACCATAACTATTAAAATTTTTGTTATAATAAATTTTTATTATGGTGTGTAATAAAATGACAGCCTGGCAATTATGATATCTGGGTATTTTTATTTTACCCATATTAGACCGGAAATGTTGTATATTTACAGATTTTATCTTCTTATAATGAACATATAATGTATACACACACTCTGGCCTAGACTCTAATATTATTAAACAGTGAGAACACTCCAGTGTAAAATTGTTAAAAGGCCAACTACTGAACTGTACAGGAGAAAAAAAAACAAATACACATTGTTTTTATTCTGTGGAAAACAAAAGATCAATCTATGGACCCGATTAAATAATGAATTATAAGCCTGTCATGGCCGGATACTTTGAAACCTCTTCTAAGTAGTAAATGAGTCCATAAAATCCCTGGTCCTCCAATGTCCTTTATTAGTATAAGGCTTGCTTACTCATCATAAGTTAATTCCTACTACTAAAAATAACATTCTTACTCGTAAAAATACTAATAAAAGACAATCTGGCTTGCCACGGTTGCACAGACTAGGCGACATTCGACTTCGCTGCTCTCCGATGACACTTTAAGCTTGACGTCGACTAGTCGCTGATCACGTGATCATTACACTAACGACATGGACGCTTCAGTTACGTGGAAATGCGGGAAAAAGATGTAGAAGTAGTGGAGCAAAAATTAAGCAGATGGGATTATTTTGTACCTCAATTACATTTAATGCATCAATGAATACCTTTTTACTTGTATCTCCGTATTTCTGCCCTGTTAAATCCGATCTTTATCCGATATACTTTTGTCTAATATCGCCCATGCCAGAAATAACAAATAATTAGCACATGGACATGCTTATTCTCCATTGTTTTGTGGTGGCAGTGTAGTTTCATATGAAATTACGCACTTATTTAGTATTAAGGTCACAGTTCCTGTTGTGCGGTGGGAAAGCGACACACGAAAGTGGCCGAGAGCTACAAGTAGAGACGGCCCAGGGACTCCGAACCAGGATCTAGGTTTCTGAACTTTGGTGGGAAGAAGAGCAGGCTTACAGGATGGATCTTGCGTGAGTTTTGTTTTCCTCCCCAAGTGTTATACCGACATTTCAATCTTTCTTCTTTCGCACTTAAATGGAAGTTGTAGCGTACAAGGATTATTGTCGCATAAATTGCTGCTGCTGAGTTGCAACTTGTTCTTTGTATTTGTTTCTGTTCGACGTAAAAGATACATATATGAGTTTTTATCAGCATGTGCATAAATTTTGCGAATACAGATTGTCGCTTGTCACGAAGCATTCCCTGCTCCTGTGGCTTTATTAATGACATCATCAGCGATTAGTCGGCGGCTTGACATTATTGACATGAACGTCGATTTTTAAAAAATCTTAAATCGTGCAATCCCAAATAGCCAGTCCCTGGAGCAATCGGGTAGCAACCACTGGATATGAAACGGTGACCTGATGATGATGTTTACAGAGTCCCAACCCCCAAAGCCATACCACCTCCACAACCAGATATGTGAGGCTACAGTGCTAGTACGTCTGAAAACTGTTGATTTTTATATTCAATATTTTATATTTTTATACATGAAAGGTACATGTTAACTGTGGACCATTTGAAAAGCCTGGACTGAGGCAGCAGTCAATCCTGCTCCTATCTAAAGGTCAGAAACCCTTGTGCAGAAGGGAACTTCTGAGATCATAGGATCAGAACCAGATGCTTCTTCCATTTCCCTTGAGAACGCTTTCATAAATGAGTGATTCTCATGAAACCATCAGCCTCATTTCCAAAACCTCTTTATCATTACCATAACATGTGTCCATTTAATGTTAATTTAATAAATCAAAAAATAGTAGTTTGCTTTTAAATGCATGTGTAGAATCTATATGTTGTGTTCCTTCAGGTTTGCCACATTATTTCAAAAATATATGAAGTTTCAGTGAAATACAAAAAATATTAGGTTGTAGATTCAATACCCGGTTGTAGATTGTGTTGAGATAATGACAGATATCAGTCAAAATCAAATAAAAATGTTAATTTAAAAATATACATTACTTTGGAGTTTGAAGTAACTAAGGATGGTTGATGAGCGTGACTGTTAATAAGCAATTTTTAAAAATGTGAAAATATATTTTCTTTCTTAATGGTGTTGATGTTTTTATCTGTTGAGATTGAGATTTTTAAGGACTTGTTTTGGGAAATGTTAAAAAAATGTTACATTTTCTGTAAATTACTTTAAATTTACCTCTACAAACAATTCAGACCTGGTTATTAATGGCTAAAACAGAAATTTGTTGGTGCAAGTCTTTTTAAAAACTTCATGTTTGAAATTTTCAAAACCAAGATTTTGTGAGAATCAACCAAATACACTTACTGATTTTAATGGTCCTGCTGTAGGATGTGAGACAGAGGTCTACAAATGTATGGCTTTACTAATAAAAATAAGACCAAGGTCCTTTTAAGGCACAAATGTTACTTCATGCTAACTAAAACACTTAAACATAATACCTGCCCCCCCAAACTCCTGTGACCACCACACCTTTCGCTATAACCACACCACATACTCTCCAAATCTCTTGAAACTCCCCCAGCAGGCCCTGTTTAACCATAAACAAAGTCAGCTAGATTTCCTTAACTAAATTGCTTGTTGTCCCAGTTCTTCCGATCAATCACCATGGAGACACACCACATCAGTTTGACCCAATGTCTTGTTTTTGCTTAGCCTCATGCTTGCTCAGCCTTTTATTCTGTTATGGTTTGAAATTATTGCAATATTTTTCATTATCTATTAATATGGAATATCTTTTATGCATTATAAAGATCATAAAAAAAAAATCAGAAAAAATCCCTTAAATCAGGGGTCACCAACCTTTTTGAAACTGAGAGCTACTTCATGGGTACTGAGCCATACGAAGGACTACCAGTTTGATACACTCTTGTTAAATACTGTTAATACAATTCACTGTGAAAATGATAAAGTTTCTTTCTTTTTCCTGTCGTTTTTGGATAAAAAACCACATCCAGCTCCCCATCTTCGCTGCTCCAACTAGCTTACTCTCCACGAATGCTGAAGTTTTGTCACGCGCACAATACTGACTGTTGAATTAGAATAGAACAGAGTTTACCTAAACTTATCTAAATTCATGTATAATAAACATGTTTTAAATTCTTTTTTTAGATATTGTCATTTTCAAATCTATATAAATGCAAATGTGATTAAAGAAGAATAGCGACAGGATAACATTATATTTTAGATGCTGCTCACTGGTGAGTTGTGCTATTTTTAGAATAGGTCTGCGGGCGACTCATGTGGTCCTTGGGGGCATCCTGGTGCCCGTGGGCACCATGTTGGCGACTGCCTTAAATGATTACTTGTTAAATACACAAAACCTATCCTTCATGTCAAAATGAATGTAAGACAGCTTTTACAGTCAAAAGGTAATGGTATGGCATATGACCACCGCATCATACATACATTTTGTTATGATTTCTGTTAGGATATTTTCAGCTTGAAGAGGAGTTTTGAGAAAGTCTTTCAGGGGGACACTAGCTAAAGGCCTTTGAAACACATTGATATTTTCACTCTTATCATCTTCCGTCCCTGTTTTTCAGATGACACCAAGAGCAATATAATCATGCATAACAGTAATGGAATGTTCAGAAGGTGACCATTATTATTAATACTTTATTGATCCCTGTGAGGAAATTTTCTTTACACCTCCCCCAAATTGCTCTCTGTAGGTGAGAGCAATCCAGCCACAAAGGGCAGCTGCCTATAGTAGCTCCCAGGGAGGTGGGGGTTAAGGGTCTTGCTCAAGGACTTGTACATGTGCTGAGGCCAAGCTCAAACCAGCAGCCTTCTGATTACAGGTACAGAGACTTAGCTCACTGAGCCACACACTGCCCCCTATCTGAAAATGCTGTAGATCATTGTATACATTAGTTGTATACATGGTGAACAAATCCAGCTGAGGGAGTAAAAGATGAAAACAGGGGTAACATCAGTGGATGGCTGCTGTGGAAGAGAAAGTGATACAGCCATGGCCCAGAGGGGACTTAGCATAAATGGTCCTGTCAAGTAAGTGAACATGGTTGCAATTACAACTTTCTATAGTGTTAACATGACACACAGTGATTAACACCCACTACTACAAACCAGCCATTCCACTAAACAAATAATCTGTTCATTGTTTGGTATTAAGCTTTTACTAATGAAAGCATTTTAGATAAAACTAGGAATTACAGGAATTTTAATAGCCCTGAAAAAGTGGTAGTAAATCAATCTGATCCGTTTAAGATATTATTAAGAAATATTTAAATGATTTAATCAATTTTATTCGGGTGTCTCTGCAGTGGTAGCATGCAACAGCTGTTAAGGTGTGATTGGGGCTCGTGTGGCCAGCTGTGTCTTGGTAGTACGTAGAACTTAAATAGGGCCAGGCTTCCTCAGGTGGCCTTGCAGGATGGGTCCTGGTCCCTCTTATCGCCTTGCAGAGATGGTACTGGCGGCAAAGCCAACACAGGACCCCCGACAGAATCAGACTAATAGTACTAACCTCCAAGAGGGATACATCGCCTCATGAAGCTCCCTAGACTGAGGAGGAGCAGGTGGCTGGGAGAACATGCATGTGAGAAGGTGTGTTACTGCCCCCCGGGTACCCCCAGGAGGTGGCACCAGGGTCTTCTGGAGGAGAGCATCAGGAAACTGAGTAATTGGCAATTACAAGCAGGGGAGTTAAATGTAAATGTCTATACATGAATTTGCTGTTTGGATCCATGAGTGCCCGTTTACCCCTACAATGTACATGACATCATAAATGACTATACACAAAATAATAAGGACGTTTATCAAAATATAAAGAATATCAAACATTGTCAATATTAAATAAATAAATAAATAATTCAAGTACTAAAAGAAAATGCATTCTTAACATAATAAAACAGGATATCACATTAAAATACTGTATTTAAAATACCCTCTCTCCCTCCTTCCCCTGTCATGCCTGGCACTAATGTTGATACACCAATAAGTGAACAGACAGACAAGCAAAAATTTAGTTAAATGTCTAAGTCTTATCTTATCTTATCTTATCTTAAGGCTGTTAATTGAATGTCTGCCTAGCAAATTCACATGTTTGACAGCATAGGGAAATGCTTTATAATGTTTTAAATGTAATATTTTTATGCAAAAAGGTCTAGTCATCTATTCAAAGTAGTTTTCGTCTCGCTCGCTCTCTGTCTATATATATGTGTGTGTGTGTGTGTTGGTTTACCCCTTTCCCATCGTTCTTACATTAACGCCACACTCAGCAGAGCGATTCCCCTTTATGTTTACCCGATTCCTTTAGGGTATTTTTCCACCAAAGATGAACAAAAGCTTTAACATATTTCTTAGGTTAATACATCCTTATGGGAGGTGCATCTACTCGTCAAAGCATGCAAATCAAAAAAAAAAAACAGAGTATGTACAATGCATATTCTAATATGTGGGAGAACTGATTTTAGGGCCTCCCTGAACCTCTGAGGGCTGGTGGATCTCAAAGTGCCTCTGGTGTCCCACATCACAGGGATGCCCTGCCTATTGTCCACAGTCCGACACAAACACCTCACCATTTGAACATATAATTAAATCCCATGTCTAGCATTATAAATCTTTTTGGGCCCAATTAAACACTGCCTTCAGCACGGTTTCTCATGTCAGTCTACAACAGAGAGGGAAGCAGCACTTTTTAAAGCAAGCAAGACTTTGTGCTTAGATTTCTGTATAATTCTATTTAAAAATACCAGAAGAGAAAGACTGCTGCACATTTAGCCTGCTGAAGTCATCCTCAAATTGTGTTCCCAAAACATGGATACATATACAAACTGTTTATTGTTAAAGTTATTTAATATACTGTTTCAACATAAATTCACATATATTTATTTATTGAAAAACTATGTATATATCTTAGGCAAGCTACTCTATGTTATTGTATGCTGTTTAAAACTGGAATAATCTCATTTTTAAGCTTAATTAAATAAACAGCAGGGTGTATTTTGGCACTTCGTATAATTTCACCAGATTTTTTGCTTTTTAGCTAAGAAGCTAATGTCAACGAACCAGGAGTGAACAAATAATCAAAGCACAGAAAACATTTTATTTAATAGAATCATAAAGTAGATTTTGTAAATATGACTGTAATTTTAATTAAAAATAACTGCATTTTTTCATTTTAATAATCACTTTTGCAGAAGGAACATAGTATGCATAGGTCGGTTGTAGGCTACCCTTATAAAGGGTTTATGAATGGCTTATAGTCAGGTTATTAATTAGGTTGTAACACTTTTGTAAATCATTAATAGAAAATTATGAACAAGTTATAACAGTTTTTTATTGTACTTTATTAATACTACCCCATTTATAAGTGGCACAAGGGAGCCTTATTGTAAAGTGGTACTGAAAAATGTGAGCGCACTACCAGCGCAGTAATATTCATATAAATAATTTATTTTCAATTTTATTTTCAAAAAGCAAGATTTTATAGAATTAAGAACAACCAGGAAAACATTCATTTATAGAAAAAAATTACTAAACGGCACAGAATGCAATTTGGAGATGATGTAGCCAGTTTGTCCTAAATCTCATTTAGTGCCTTCCCATTGCTATGATAGTGAACTGCATTTTTTTAAATCTAGATTTAAAAAAAAAAGCCCCTTATTTCCAATTTCTCATACATAAATAAACAATAATAAAAAATACAGGTGTTTCACCTTTTAAAACATAGGTTTCAAAAAAAGGTGTCATGGGTGGTAAAATAAAAGTCCTAAAACAAATAGGCGCTGGCTCACATATTTCCAGTTCCAGCAAATTTTGCAGCAGACCAAAAGAATTATTTATGTCTCTTACAATTCCTGTGAAATGCAGAAAGGAATAATTAGACCAGGATGCCTTCCAATGTTCTGCCTATCTCACACACTTGCATGCCCACCAAATGTGAAATGTTCGCTTATTCCTCTCAAACTTGACGGTTGCTGAACTTATTTTTAGTGTCATTTGATAAGCTTCCCTGCTTGCACAGAGACATCCCACTGACCCAGCCACTGGTCATTGTCTATACCGGTTCCCGTCAAACTCGGCGCACTTTGTCAGGTTTCGACTCGAATATCCATTTTGCATCTGAAGTACTGTATCGAAAGTGACTGAATCGTTCGAGCCTTTTTATTCAACGGCTGCCTCTACACTCCCCCATGTCTCCTCTCACAGTAACATCATTTAGGATCGCTGTCATGACAGTGCAGTGGAAGATTTTACAATAAATATTCATTGCTCCCTTTTTTATATTAGCCCATTTGACTATGAGTGTAGCATAATAGGATAGGCACTGTTATGCACCCATTCCTTTGTGTACCATTTTCTCTTCTTTCTGTACACAACTTTTATTTCTGTTGCTATGGTAATAACACCGTTTTAAATACAAATTATATTCAACTCCAAGGCAGCAATAAGACATTTGGTGTCAAAAGATAAAAAATGTGTAAAATCTTGACAGGGTGCAGATGTTGGCTTTAATTGCATTGATTAAAGTTTTATATTCTCAGAAAGAATAACTGGTTTGTGAAGCAGACGAGTGCTTTGGAGATTTGTGAAATGTTTGTACAGCTGAATTTTATTCTGCAGGTATATTTACAGATAAAATGATTCTCTGTGCAATACTCTTAGATGATACACAGAAGACAAAAGCACTACTTTCATTGAATCAGTCATTTTTTGTATACGGGCTGTCTTACAATAGAATAACGCTCTATTAATTTTCTGTCCCGGGTACAAAATGAAAGAAAGGTGTCTTGAAAAACTCAAGGGCAAACTCTTGCTGCTCTCAGCACCTTGGGGCATTCTGTCCACAGTCCGTCATGCGTGTGCACTTCTCAGTGTTAAAATGACAAGATCTGCACTCAAAGAGCTCCCGCCAGCCATTCCGTGATAGCCGAGTTGGAGAGACCGTCTGATGAGACATTGCCAAAAGGCAATGGACTCCTGCACTTGCTAGGCCTGCTGGGATTATCTGTACTTCCACACCAATGGCAAACCGCCTCTTTCACACTGATTTTTTTTAGGTTCCGTCTGTGTCCATGAAATTAGGTTTTTACAGAAGACCCAATATGGTCAGAATATGTTAAGCCTTCGGTGTGCACAAGAAAGCAAACTGAATCCGACCGGCTGAGAGAGCAGCGACACTGAAAGCATTCAGTTTCCACGTAAGTGAAGACAGACAACAGTACTATTTCTCCTGTTTATACGGACGGAGGAACTACATTATATGTTAAAGATTGCGATCATTGACAATTAAAAATGATAATTAGTGCAATTTACCAACTGTGAACATAAATAATTTCTGGGCAATTTGGTTAAATCATGTAAAAATCACAACAGCACTATTACAATTTTACGTGCTCATGTATTTAAGGACAAAATTAAAATTTAATTTGATATTTTTTATCCAAAAATGGAAGCATATTTTGCCAAAAATCTATTGGCTAGGATAATGATTTTAGTCTGAAGTTTTTTTTTTTTTACGTTTTAGTGATTTGTCTTTTTTTATTTGCATTTTTATTTTTATTATTATTATTTTTTCATTTTTTATTATTACTTTATTATTTCTGGGCAATGTATGTTATGTTTAATCTGATTTTTAAATCAGCAATGTTTATAATTATTTTATTCTTATGAGTTTTCAAACTGATTTTAAAACAGTTTTTGTTTTGCTTTTCCCATAAATGTCACACTATATTATTCTCTTTAAAACTTAAAATTTATAGAGATTTTCCTTCTCAAAAATGTGAATAACGTCATTAATATTATCAATAAGTGACGACTTAAACAGTAACATAAAAACACCATGCACTCTTTACAGAACAAAATGCCCCCGACCCCCCACAAATGCACACACTTTATTTCAGCACCCCTGCAACATTAGAACCCGGGTACAGGGCTCTGAAGACAGGAGGTTCATCATGAGAGCTGGCCTGTCTTGGTGCTGGAGAGCTGCGGCACAAAGAGGGAGCTCTAACACAGCTCACCCACAACAGCAGGGTTCTCTCCCGCATATAGGGGCTTTTCCCACATATGGGGCCCTCTCCCTCACACAGGGCCCTCTCCCTCACACAGGGCCCTCTGCCGCGCAAAGGGCCCTCTCCCTCACACAGGGCCCTCTGCCGCACCCAGGGCCCTCTGCCGCAGACAGGGCCCACTACCGCACACAGGGCCCTCGCGCCCACACAGAGCCCTCTGCCGCAGACAGGGCCCACTACCGCACACAGGGCCCTTTCCCTCACACAGGGCACTCACCTGTAGACAGGGCCCTCGCCTGTACACAGGGCCATCTTCCTCACAGGGTTTGCTGCTACACACATGCCCCCCTGTCGCACACAGGGCCCTCACCTGCACACAGGGCCCACTCTCGTGTACTGGGCTCTAACCTGCACACAGGGCACTCGCCTGCACACAGGGCCCTCGCCCACAAACAGGACCCTCTCCCACACATAGGACCCTCTCCCTCACACAGGGCCCTCACCTGTAAACAGGACTCTCGCCTGTACACAGGGCCCTCTCTCTTACACAGGGTTCGCTGCCGCACACAGGGCCCTTGCTTGCACACAGGGCCCTCGCCCACAGACAGGGGTATCTCCCACACTCAAGACCCTTCGTTGCACACAGGACCCACTCCCGCACACAGGACCCACTCCCGCACACAGGGCCCTTGCCCACACACAGGGCCCTCCCCCACAGACAGGGGTATCTCCCACACTCAAGGCCCTTTCTTGCACACAGGACCCACTCCCACACACAGGGCCCTTGCCCACACACAGGGCCCTCTCCCTCACACAGGGCCCTCTCCCTGACACAGGACCCTCACCCGTACACAGGGCCCTCTGTCGCACACAGGGCCTGCTCCAACACACAGGGCCCTTGCCCACACACAGGGTCTAATGCCACACACAGGGCCCTCTCCCTCACACAGGGCCCTCGCCTGAACATAGGGCCCTCGCCCACAAACAGGACCCTCTCCCACACATAGGGCCCTCTCCCTCACACTGGGCCCTCACCCGTAGACAGGGCCCTCGCCTGTACACAGGGCCCTCTCTCTCACAGGGTTCGCTGCCGCCCACAGGGCCCTTGCTTGCACACAGGGCCCTCGCGCACACACAGGGGTTTCTCCCACACACAAGGCCCTTCCGTGCACACAGGGCCCACTGCCGCACACAGGGCCCTCTTCTGCACACAGGGCCCTTGCTTGCACACAGGGCCCTCGCCCACACTCAGGGTCCTCCCCCACACACAGAGCCCTTTCCCACACACAGGGCCGTTGCACACACACAGGGCCCTCACACATACATAGGGCCCTCTCCCTCATGCAGGGCCCTCGCCTACACACAGGGTCTTCCCTTGCACACATGGTCTTCCCTTGCACACAGGGTCCTCCCTGGCACACAGGGTCCTCCCTGGCACCCAGGGCCCTCGTCCACACAGAGGGCTTTCTCCCACACACAGGGTCCTCTCCCACATACAGGGCCCTCTCCTGCACACAAAGCTTTTGCTTGCATAGAGGGCCCTCGCCCAGACACAAGGCCCACTACCGCACATAGGACCTGCTCTTGCACAAAGGCCCTTTGCCCACATAGAGCTCCCTCGCCCGCATACAGGGCCCTTGCTTGCACACAGAGCCCATGCCCACACATAGGGCCCTCGCCCACACGCAGGGTCCTCTCTTGCACACAGGGTCCTCCCACACACACAGCGCCCTCTCCCTCACACAGGGCCCTCACCTGCATAGAGGGTCCTTGGCCACGCACAGGGCCCTCTCCCTCCCTCACACAGTGCCCTCTCCCTCACACAGGGCCCTCGCCTGCATAGAGGGTCCTTGGCCACGCACAGGGCCCTCTCCCTCCCACAGGACCCTCTCCCGCAAACAGGGTCCACTGCTGCACACAGGGCCCACTGCCGCACACAGGGCCCTCTCCCTCACACAGGGGCCTCTCCCTCCCACAGGGCCCTCTCCCGCAAACAGGGCAGGGCCCACTGCTGCACACAGGGCCCTCTCCCTCACACAGGGCCCTCTCCCGCAAACAGGGCAGGGCCCACTGCTGCACACAGGGCCCTCTCCTTCACACAGGGCCCTCGCCCATACACAGGCCCTTCTCCCACTCCCAGGGCCCGCTCCTGCACATAGGGCCCTCACCCACACACAGGGCCCATTGCCACACATAGGGCTGTCACCCACATAGAGGGCCCTTGCCCGCACACAGGTCCCACTGGCGCACACAGGGCCCTCTCCCTTATACAGGGCCCTCGCCTGCACACAGGGCCCACTACCATACACAAGGCCTGCTCTAAAACACAGGGCCCTCGCCGACACACAGGGCCCTCACCCGCACATAGGGCCCACTGCCGCACACAGGTCCCTCTCCCTCACACAGGGCCCTCACCCACACACAGGGCCCTCTCCCACACACAGGGCCCTCTCCCTCACACAGGGCCCTTGGCCACACACATGACCGTCACCCGCTCATAGGGCCCTCTCCCACACACAGGGCCTTCACCCACACACGACCTTCTCCCACACGTTGGGCCCTCACCCGCACACAGGGCCTTCTCCCACACCCAGGGCCCTCTTTTTCACTATGGGTCCTCACCTGCACATAGGGCCTTCTCCTACATGTGGGGCCCTCTCCCTCACAAAGGGCCCTCTTCCGCACACAGGGCCCTTTCCCGCACGCAGGGCTCTCGCCTGCACGAAGGGCCCTCGCCTGCACGTAGGGCAGATGAAATCAAACAACGGACTTTGCAACAACTAAGATGCAGGTTGATTAAAAATTAATGTACAATTATTTTAATTTATGACCATCATTTGCAGGGGCAGATCTAAGGGATGTGCAGGGGTGGTCACGCCCCCTCCCTAGGAACTGCGTGGCCAACCCTGCTGGCACCCCTCACCCAAAGATAAAAACGAAATATGGAGCATGTAATTCCGTAAGCCAGAGCTACCCAAACCATAGATCAGTCAACCATGATGAATCTCCAACTCGATTGCAAGATGATTAGTGGATAATGCTCACGATCTGCAATATGTATACTGAGGGGGAACCCCCCCCCCTGCAAATCGGCAAACATTACCCCATTGCCACAACAGTAAAATCATTGGGTCTAGTCTGGCCACCCCATTGTACAAGGTCTGACTATGGGCCCTGATCATTTGCATCTTTTAATAATTAAGTCAACCAATGTAACTGTTATTATTTAACTGCAAAATCCTATAAGGTTTTTGACACTGAAATAGTGAGAAATTGAGGAGTTTATTACTTAATTTAAATACTCTTCTGATATTGAATGCACACAATGAACTAGTAAGTCTCATCAGATGTCTGACCGCTGCTACCAAATTGGTGAAGTTGACTGGATTTCCCAAATCAGAACGATGACTCCAAAGCTGTGCCTTGCACCGGGGCACGAAAATCGCTTTGGCATGAGGGAGGTGCCGCTGCCTCCATAGCAGTTCCTCGCCTCTGAGCGAGATATCCCAGAGTCTTCGGCCTTGCCAAAAGGTAGACCATGTTTAACAGGAGCAGAGAAATTGCTGGCTATCATCCTGTGCTCTGAGAATAAAACTGCTCTATGTGGCAGCTCTAGTGTCAATGAAATTTCACCGAGTGAAATTAACAGATAACAGATAACAGTCGGGGAGAGTACCGGACATAGGTGAATGGGCTAAGAGATGCGTGAAAGAAAACATGAAATTGTGATTCATATGTTTTATCAGTTCATAACATGTAGCTAAGCTGCAGTATAAATACCTTAACGAATTATTCAGTAATATAAGTTAACAATCAGCCAACTATAGCAGTTGAATCTAATTATAGTACGAACTGCATTTGTAACATTTTAATCGCACATTGTTGCTTTAACCTTTAACAATTAAAAATGTGTAACTGTTGAAAATGTGTAAGGAGATGATAACTCAGCCCTGTTTGGATCAACACACCGGAAATGAATTTAAGAAGAAAAACTGGTGTTTTCAGAGCTGTGGCTCTGTGTGTGGGTGGACCCGGAGCAGTAATGAAAGGTCATGGTGTCATATAGCTCCACTGTGTGTTGGAGTCTGACTGGAGGAGTGTGTTTATCAAAGGCTAACATCTGACAAGTCACAGCAGGCCATAAAACCAACCTAAAGGTTGCCAGTTAAATAAGGCGCCCTGCTGTTGGGAGAAGTACATGAGGGATGTGGAGAAGTCACCCTGGTGTAAATGTGACGGTATGCAAAAATTATGAAAAATCCTGACCTGGTTTGACTACATTGCAGTTACTAGGGTACAGATGTACCATAATCGTCGCTGTATTTAAAGACATACTGCCATACTGATAAGTTACAGAATGTCATGAATACATTCATCTGGAATCTTTTATTCCAGGGGATTCCAGCTGCAGTTCTGGAGAGCCCCATCCCTTCACAGCTTAGTTCTCTCCCTGTCCCACCACACCTGATTCAACTGACAAAATGGACAGTAATTAGTAGAGAAGTATAATCAGGTGTTTTAAATGAAAGGAAACCCAAAAATGTGTAGGGCTAGGGCAAGACTGGAGTTGGAGACCCCTGATTTATTCATTCCTGTATCATTTCCTGCTTAGCTACTGTCTGTCCATTTGACTGCCTAACTTAATCACTGAGATACCCTGAGATCCCCGACTGCTGCAGTCATAGTCGTTTGTAAACACCAGGCGATTTTTTAGGTAACCATCAGAATGGCACTCATCTCAACCACAAAACATAATTAACTGCACATCAAATACATTTGTTATATGTATATTTTAATAAAAATCTCAGTACAGCACGTATGCAATTGTCATTTCACATTTGTTTTCTGTGTGGTACACCAGCTGCAAAAGATGCCACTGTAAATCATTTATTTTGCATCTAAAGCTGAAACTTATGGTTTCCTCTTGTGAACATTTCCAGTTCAGACTTTATGAAGATGGAAGCTGCTGAGGTATTCTTGCCCAGCAGTAATTGTAGAAGGTTGAAATCTGTAAAATTTAAATTTTCTAGGCTTATTCCAACACATGCAGTCCACTCTGTATGTTTTCCTTCTGAATTCATCTATTCTACATGTCAGTGTCTCTGATGTATATAGAGAAACATTTTTTATGTTAAATATACATGGAAAACACTGCAAAAAACCTATCCACGTCAATATATGAGAATATAATGCTTTCTTAGGTCGCTGTTTCTTTTTCATTGTAATAGCATACTGTACTCCAGGTGCCAAGTATTTTGCTCTGAATTACATTACACAATAAATGCACATCTGTGTCATACTTTAATCATCTTTCTTTGAGTATGAGGTCAAGGCTAGTCTAACAGTCCTATAAAATGCATTCACAGGCACCATGATAAAGAATTAACTCCATAATTGTTTTGCATAAAATGTTAGCCCGAACATAAAACAAGGTTATATGAGATACTACACAAGGAAACGCTTCTGATTTTTCAAATTAACCATATTATACCATGTATTTGTATATCACAAAGATTATTTGTTTCATGATCACGCTCCCAAGTTGAAACTGAGTTTCGAGAACACGAAAACTCTCATATTGTCATACTGAACACTCTTATATTGTCATACTGAGCACACCCTTTTAATAGACGAGCAACTTTGTTCATGATCTAAGCAGTAATACTTTATACAAGCAAGTATGGAGAAGAATGCTATCTGTATTTTTATGTGTTTATGTGATGGTGGTATTACTATCAGAGTGGTCAAAGGAGAATTTTAAGTAGACTTTGATCTGTTTTCTTTTCACCTGCTTTATACTAGGGCTGTAAAAACTTCCATCAGAGTGCTTTTTGTCACTTGTAAATTCATAAATCAATTCCAAAAATCAGTATTTGCACCTTGACATGAATACTTGCTTACTGCCTTTAATGATAATTGCTACTGTAAATTTTACTTTTTTATTTGTCTGATGGTATTCTTCTTCAAAGAATGATGTCCACTGTCAACCGGACCTCAGAATTATGTTTGTCACTGTGCTTTGGCTTGGATCTGGGCATGGGTCCAGGGATGGAGCCTGTGTGTGATTTTGCATCTCATCTTGTGTGCTTCCCCCACTCCACAGTTCCCACGGGAGCCTGTCTTACACTTTTGTATCTATATGTGAGTGAGATCCAGCAAACAAGGTAAAGCTGGTGATCTTGGCCTGCGCCATTTTATTAACAATTTACACATATGGCCATAACCTTCCCTAGTTTTCAAATAGGGGAGAAGTTGTTTTAATGTGCCTTAAGGATCCCGGATATGTAATTGAAAATAAACACGGATTTATAGAAAAACAAAAAACATATGATTATTTAATGAGTAAAATTACTGAACTTGCCGTCTATTTTCATTATTTAATCAACCCTTTAATGTAAACATTTTTGAACATTCTACTTCTACAGACGTAGAAACTTGTGCTGGGTCATCTTTGTGCTGAATGACACAAAAAGGCATCGACCCACCTAATTAGTTGTGCGAAATACCTGTTTCTTTGCTTGCCTGTTCCTATACTGCATGTTAAAAAAAATTGAAGTTTTAATAACAGGAGAAAGTCAGGGTTTCCTAAGTTCCAGGATGTGAGCAGTCCCGTGCACTTGAGCAGGCCTCTCAGACTCACTGCCCAGGGGCCACATATGGCCATGTGACACCGCCATCTGGCCACTTGAGAATGGATTAAAGCGAGAGTAACACAGCCAAGAGGACTGAAGCTTCTGACAACTTGAACATTTCTTACAGGAGCAAGTTCTGGCACTTGAACAGAAAATCTATTTGATTGTTAGGATATTCGCTGTAGGTGGTTCAAGATGATCTTCTTCTGTAAAATAGCATGGAACCAGAAACAGCAGAGGTCCATTGCCTGAGTGTACTATAGATGGTGACTGTCTAGGGGGTTCAGGCTCAGCATATCACTTAAAAACCATTGAATCCTACAATATTGTCTTGGGTGTGTAAATTAATTTAAGCAGGCACTCCCTGTAATTCAGGCCTGTTATCTTGGGAGTATCGCAATCATAATTTTATGATGACATAAGACCCAAGATGAAACAAAATTTAAAGCCAGCTTCTTTCAGTGTGTGTAACTGGAATAGATTGCAGTTTTTTGGCTAAATAACCTGATTAACAATCACCAAATGATCACCAGTTAACTGCTAAGTTGACCTTACATCAGTTGAGGTTTTCTGAGGATTTATTCTATCCTGGAGGATGAGCAAGCAAGCTCATGTGGCCACCCAGCTAGGTATGTTACTGACCTGCATATGTGCATGGCACAGCAGTACATCCTGACATATCTTTTGTAGGATAAACAGACCAGGTTTAGTCTTGGTAGCAACATTTAGACACTTACATCACTGTTTGTCTGCTTCCTGCAACCATAACCCAACAAATCCCTAAATCCATTGGGCAACGACATTCTCCCACATTTATGTCCAGGTAAATGTGAATTGTTTGTATTTCAAATTATCAGGCTTGTATGTATTGTTTTAGAAATCATATCGATCTTATAATGTACAGAAAAAGGTCTGTTATGCTTAGAATAAACCAACTAAACCCCCAACAATCTTCTATCAGGTTTACATATTGCCTTTTTTCCAGGTAATACACAAACAGGGCTGGATAGTTCATGTCTAGAAAGTAAAAATCCAGACCAAGATTTTATTTCAACCAACCAATTGAGTCACAGTTACAGAGTGGTTGAAACAAAATCTTGGTCTGGATTTTTACTTTCTGGACCAGAACTATTCACCTCCGTATACAAAGTGCGATATGATAATCTATCATATTATTCAGATAATTTTTGCATTAAATATATTTATAGTAAATAATAGTGTGTGATTGCCCTGGTATATGCCCTATATCAGACTGGGAACCGCTCCAGCCTTGTGACTTATGCTGCCTGGGATAGGCTCCAGGCTGGCTGTGACCCTGTCCAGGATAAGCGGTCAGAAGATGGATGGATTTTAAATTAAAGGGGGTAATTAAAAATAACACTTGAAGCACTCGATTTATGTAATGCATTGTTATGAAGGAGATCATTTTAAACAGCTGCTATGTATCTGTCATGTCATGGCTTTCAGTTTTGCACATTGGAGATTTTATATATATATATATATATATATATACACACACACACACACAAACACACTATATATATATTATAGTGGATAAGTTGGGTTTCAAAGAGAATTATATTTCTGCATTTCTGACATTCGGGCACAACTCATGCACTGATGATGTCAGAGAATAACCCGTATCTTTGCTGGTCTCACCCGAAGTAATTTCTCCTGAAGCATCATAAGTGAACAGCACAAGCTGCAGCTGTTTTGTGCTCTGAACCCACGACATTTCCCCTCCTTTTGTCAGAGTAAGTGCACGTCATTGCCAGCCAAAAGCTCTGGGCACTGTCCCGGGCTGTTCCAGAGAAATGCCAATCGTTTTGGCAATGGCAGCTTCACAGACAGTGCAAAAAAGCACAGATGGCATTAATGGACGAGTGGAATCCTGTAGAGGACCAGGCCTGAGTCGCTCTCCAGCAGCTTCCAAATAACTGCAGTGCAGCCAGTCAAACTTCACAATAGAAAAGGTTGTAGTGGAAAACTTCAAATAGAAAGAACGGACATTGTTACAGATTAAGATTTACTTGCATTTATTTGTGATTTTTGAAAAGGCAAATAGAGAAAAAAGCACAACTAATGCAGTGGACCTTTCACTCGATTATGTATATGCATAAAGCATACAGAAGCAGCAGAGGGACAACCCCCCCCCCCCTTTACGAATTGCTTCCCGCTTCAAAATAAAGGCATTTTCTGTCAATATTGTAAACAATGTATATTTATATCTTCATCTCTGTATAAAACAAATGATGTCACTTAATAAAACTAAACCACAACAAGGGTAATACTAATGTGCTATGCAGAGAGTGTACAACAACAGAGTGACGGCAGGACAAAGGGCTCTTCACATACATATACAGGGGAGGGGAATTGTGTTTAAACACATATAAATACATGGGACAATATGATTCTGCGTCAGATATATGGCAGCATTTCTGTTTAAATATGTGGGGATGTGATTTCTAGTTAAAAATATGTTCTGTCTGAAATAATATCATCCATAATACTGTTAGAGCTATGAATTAAGAATTATTTCGATATTCAATCTTCTGAAGGATATGTATCTAAGGATATGTGTTTTACGCGTATTGCATTAACATTGTTCATATACCTGAAATAATAAGAAACAAACTGTTTCCTACAGCAGCACCTTTGATTTTATTGGGTTTTTTAGTGGCTGATGCAAGTAAAGAACCAGTTTGCTAAATGTAATATACTTTAGGTGTCTGCTTGAACACTTGTAGGAAAATCTTAAACGATCACCTTACTAAATGTTATGTGGTGCAGGGATTTGGTTGAACACTAGTAGCAAAAAGACCTTATGAGTTTGACCGATTCATTATCTATTTTTTGAATTCTAAAAACTAAAGTTTTAATTAAAATTCTGTTATCTAAAACTTTGCTGTGGCCAACACCTTTTTGCCTTTATCTTATGCTGAGTGATTGGAATGAAATATTGAGACATGTATTTAAACATATTGACAGAATTCTCTCGCCACTTGTTAGAGTGAAATTGTGACATTGTATATATTTTATCATATTATTTGTGTGTACGTGCGAAGTATATTATCGGCTTCCCTATTCCTGAACAACAGAACACTCTCTCTCTCTCTCTCTTCTTTTTCATGAGAGTTGCTAAAGTAGAAATACTAACATGTCTGAGGAGATAGCCCAGACAACCTAAAGGAATGTGTACGTTATT
>JAAGVU020000040.1:22472853-22495922 GCA_011763525.2 Mormyrus iriodes
TGATCGTGTAAACAAACATTAATATCTCAGAAACTAAAGCAGCACAAACAAAAATTTTAACGGCACAATCCGGCACACACGCGGCACATATGACTGAGATCAGTTTGGTTGAAATCTGAAACATATGGGGGGCCAACTTCACGCAGGTCTTTAACCCGTATCTATCATGCATTCATATAACATTCATAAGCAGCATATAAGTATACCTCAACATCCTAACATACCTTAACAGCTTTAATATACATTACAACAAACATTATATGATTATATGATTATAATATTTATTATCATAAAATGTTAAGATATACTTACATGCTGCTTATGAATGTTATATGAATGCATTATAAAGGTGCAATGAATGTTCCACAAATGCAATAAAATGCCATATTGAAGGTGTAATTAATGTGAAGCATTACCAATCATTGATAGACAATTATACACATGGTATAACTTTTTAAAATTATTTATGAGTTAATACCATTTATACGTGGCAAAAGGGAGCCTTATTGTGAAGTGGTACCCTGAAACAATTTAAAACTTTAGTCACAGCTGAACTTATGAAGGCAATAAAGCAGTCTGTCAGCCATGTAAGAGAAAAAAATAATGACCCCCCCATCATATAAGCTAGATTGTTCCCAAAAATCATTCCAACTGATATACATTTTTGCCCATTTTGCAAGAAATCTCAATAGAAAACTAACAATTACAAAATTTTACTGCAATAAATGAAAAAGAGCTGGCAAGCAAAGGAATAGGGATTGAAAAATACACTATCTGTAAACATGGTTATTCTTATACAGTAACCATCAAGTTGAGTACACCTGCTACACATTTCACAATTTTTTCAATATATATGCAATAATGAGTGAAAACACATTAAAATATACAAAATAAAAAATAAGGAGTACCCTACCAATGTTCAAAAAAATGAAAAAATGTCAATAAAATTCCTTAAAACAGTTCTCTTTTTCCTTGACAATAACTTCACAAACATGAAGTATTCGGTTACCCACTGTCAGCAGTGAATCATCGGAAATGTCTTCCCAGTACTTCTGCAGCAATTCCCAGAGATGTTTGTGTGGGTTGTTGGTTATTTCGCCTTGTCTCTTCTGTCCAGTTCATGCTGTACAAGTTCTATGGCATCAAGGTTTGACGTCTGGCCAGCCCAGATCATTCGTTTGACTTATCGTTCACTTTCTTTCTTCACCAGATAGTTCTAGCAGAATTTTGAGGTTTGTTTTGGGTCTTTATCATGCAGAAAAAGGAAGCACCGTAGAAAGGAAGTATTCCATAATAGTTATGTTATTTGAGATTGCCACGCATTTAGGTAAGGTTCCCTAACTCTGTCACTAACAAAACAACCACTAACTATGACACTGTCTCCTCCACGTTTCACAGGGGGAAACATACATTCAGCGTTCAAGCCTATAACCTCTCAGTATTCTATTCAAATACATGGCAGCTGGACAAATGTATAGAAGTTCAAAGTTTATATGGTATTTGGCTATGGTTTCATGTAGGTGTACTTACATTTGTAACTGGTACTGTTCAATATAGGGTCTTGTGACTTAATAAGAAACAAGAATACTATTATTAAATGGCTGAATATAGAAATTACATGATTTCAAAGATTTAAGTAACACCTGTTTATTTGGTAAGTATAGACTTAATAAAAGAATACTTGATTAAAGGTGGGATATATTCTTTATACAAGTACTTAATTCTGTAATCACTGGAAAAAGAAAAACATGAAAAGAACTTGCCAGCATGATGCAGAGCATCTGAGAGTGTGAAGAAGCTTACAGAAGGTAGCAGTCATCAATAGGCCTGCCAGTGGTTTGCACTGTTCTTGGTCTGCTTCTGCGCTCAAGCACACACAAGGAAGTAGACATTACCTGAGCACACCCTGAGCATCTCAGCGTCTAAACAACCTGAACAGAGCGCTGATCCATTGTCGACTGATTGATTACTTATCATCCATACTTGCCTTTCTGAGATGTTGGCAGGTGCTGGTTTAGTCTCTTAGTTTATTTTACCTGGCACACGGTTGTTGTAAAGACACAGATGAGGACGTGGAAACACTGGAGCAAAGGCACTTAACCTTTACAACTAGTGAGCAGTGGGGTGGGCCGGGGATGAGCTCGTAGGGGTCAGGGAGAGACGCCAGGGCTTTTGATTGACACAGCAGCTGTCACCACACATGAGGGTTCCTAATGAGCATAGCGTCATGCACCGAGGGGCCACCCTGGGTTAAAGACATGTGCATTGTACAGACCTTTCACAGATGTTACTCTGCGGCTGAACACTGACGCATGGCTTCTCATTTAAAAAGAGATTTAAATGCACACAGATCTTTAATATGTTGGACTGAAATAAAAAAAAAACATTCATTCAAATTTTGTTGCCTAGTCATTACCCTGATCGCACGTGTGAAGTAAAAATATGTTAAAATAACCACAGAAAAGGCAATGAGTGCATTAGCTGCACATGCCCTGAGAGATAACTTACGGCAGTGACAGTACCAGGAATGAGTATCGTCTGATTTTCTGTTTTGCAAATAATATCAGATGTTTGTTCAAAAGAATATTTAAATTAAGAGAAAAATTGTTAAGAAAAGAAGCATAACTTTAATCGTTTAATTATACTTTAAATATTTTTTTGTTACTGCCCCACTTTCTATAGTAATGAATGCAGCCAAGCCCTTCCTGTAGTTTTTGATTAAACATTCACACAGTGTGTAGGAATTCACTTGTTATAAACAGAATTCCTGGTTCCTTTTATGATGAAATATCATCCAGGTCCCCATGAAATTATCAGCGTGATGTTTCTGTGAGGTCCTGTGGAATGCTATGCTTGATTTTCACTACACTCTCTGAAAAAAAGGGTAAAAATTTGTACCCTCCTTGTCACTGGGGTTGTACTCTCAAGGCTCTGCCAGTTGTACCCTTAGCTGCAGGCAAATGGACAGAGAAATGGACTCTGAGGAACATTGGGGGAACATTATTGTTGTGTGTATCTTGGGGATGAGGGTACAGCACCAGTGACAAGCAAACGTACAAATTTTTGCCCTTTTTCTAAAAGTGTAGACAAAATGACAGAATGACTTAGAAATTGGAAAATGTTCCAGTGTTCTTAATGATCTTAGACGTAGATTTTCTCTTGAAACAAAGAAATACTTTCCTCCATGATTAATGCTTTCTGTCCTGCTCTTCTAGTATGTATCCCAACTTTTCCCAAATTGGCAGGAATACCAAGTGACTGCAGCACAGGTCAGAAAGATCTCTACATTCCAGTGGTTCTTCCAAAATGAATTTATACTTTGCTCCTGGAGAAGTTTTGGCAGGACATCCACCCCTGGGAAGGTTTACTTGCCGCTAAACTGTCCAAGTTCTTGCTGTAGTTCATTGGAACTATAGTTTTACTTCAACAAGGCTCGCCAGAGAATAAAACTGTAGTGTGGGAGTTCAGACTTGGAGTGAAGACAGTGTTTTCTGGAATTATTTTGACTTTTCCGTTTTTTGTGGCAGAAAAGATTTTCATAGAACAATTGTATGTGGTTTTCAACAAACATACATAAAATAAGATTACAACATGCAAACAATACAGAACACAGATTTGACTACCTGTCTCATCATTCTCTTCTCCCATGTATAATGAATAAAGCAGGAGATAATTATGAAGCTATGAGTTAATGGGCGAATCATTATCTGGTGGTATGAGGTACATCTATGATTCATTATTGGGAAATAAGAGATAATTGGTATTGATGGCAACCATTGTGTGGTTTGGTGTGTCAGTAAGAAAATTTCAAAGGAATCACACTGCATGAAGGGGAATTGTAACACTACGTTACGCAAACAATATTTGCGTGCATGTTTTATCTAAATATAACAACATTTTAAAACATATTAATGCATACCACTATTGTCACCAGAGAGTTAAATACCAATATTCCAAGTAACAGAAACATTGTTTTCCCTCAAACTGTTATGTGGACGTATATACAACATATACAGACTTTTGTACTTGTTTATATTCAGACATAAGTGATGAAGAGATATTGTTTGTGGTTGTTATTGTTCATGGAGGAGACATTCAAACATGCAATAGTTGTTGGCATTTTGGTATGAAAATGTAGCAGGCACCGTGCCAAGCTAGATTTACATGGCCAGTAAACCTGATTATGATTAGTTTTGGTAAGGATTTTTGGGAATATCTTTCCCTGTGTTCTGCAGGGATAAAAACATGTCAAAATAGATGGAAAATAGAGAGAAAATTCTGGATCCGAAGAGAGAGAATGCAAAATGCTGTGAATGCCACACAGACAGCACAGGCTGGCCATGCTGTGGGTGGGAATGGATTAGATGAATAGGGACAAATGTTATTGTATCTTGGCCCAAACATCTCCAGCCAAGAAGACATTAGGGTTTGTGCTGCAGGTGGACCAGACCCAAGGGAAAGAACATGAAAGCTTCACTTCAGGCTCAGATTGTCCAGAACAAGCTAAGGCATCTCATCTTCTGGTCAAACAAGAACAATCCATCATGTTTCCCATCTTATTTTACCAGGGTGAGACGAAAACCATCTGACAGAAATTCAAGCCGTACTTTTTACAGACATGCTATTTCTTGAGAAATTTTAGCAATCAGTAATTCAACAAGATAAAGAGCAGCAACGTATCTTTTAAAATATTTGCAGACTGACTAAATAGTACAATGACAAAACATTTGCTCACTAAATTTTTTTCTAAATTATTCCAGTCCCTCTCTTATATTACACACACATCCCAGAAAAATCATTTATAAAAGAAATCAAAGCGCTCCTTTCATTCGTTTGTTCGTTCGTTCATTCATTCATTCATTCATTTCTATATTTTGCATAAAATACCTTACATTAATTTTGGGAGCACGTAGGGGAAGTTTTCTTATTAAAATTTAGGTATTTGGCACCCTGGAGAGTATTTACTTTACTGCTTATTGTAGGGACACTTTATTGTAGGTAGCATCAGGTTACTTCCTCATGAAGAATTGTTGAATATACACACACAAAAAAAATCAAATGATCATTGGACACTACTAGAGGGGAGAGTGCTTAAATGCCTGTAAATGCATTGCAAGATCTTTTCTGCACATTATCATTGTATACTCAGAGTGTTGATATGGATCCCATAGTACAAATGGCCATCCTCACAGCCCAGAAGACTAATCCTCTGTGCCACCCACTCCCACCTGGTACCACTGCTATTTTCCTCAGAAAATCAGTTTATTTTGGCTGGGTCATCACCATCTGTACTGGCACACACATTGAGTCAACATTACATAAATTCAAACTCATCACAGAAAGCTCTTTTCCTGTAATTCCTTCAGACTGCATGCAAATTGCCAGTTTCTAAATGTTTTAATAGCCTTATAACTAGTTTTTGGGAGCCTATTTTATGTTTGCTCTTAATTGCGCACTGAAAAAATGCATAAACCTAGAATTTGCATTTTGCTTGTTTTGAGATTTACAATGTTATTTCAAAGTCATTGGTTTCAGTCATATGGAATATTTAATCATCCTTTCATTATTTAACTTGAAACCTGGCAGATGATTCTGATGGTGCTGACATGACAGATTGTCACATATTTTTATCATATGCATAAATTTCTAATTCCATAAAATTCATCTGTATGTGGAAAAGCTGATTACTGCATGAATGAAAGGGTAAGATTTGATCAGACTGTGTAAGACCAAATAGTTAGTATTTGATGCCATGGTAGCCATATCAACAGATTCATGAAAAGGATTTTAACTCTCATACTGGAAGTGCATAAAATGATGAAACCACCACATGAAAAAAGACTGTAAAGTAAGTTAAACATAAGTACAAACCCAGCTGCAAAGGTGAATCATCTCAGTTTGAATGCAAATTGGCAGAGTGCATCAGCTGTTACAGAGGTCTGAAAATCAAGACTTCAATGTGTGAGTTTTCAAAGCAGCGTGAAACAACTACAGAGTTCTACAGAGGTCCGACAATCAGTACTTGAAATGCTGATGTATTGGTTATAACACTGGAAAATTACCTAATGTCTCGAAGAGGAACAGTTTCAAAAATCACAACAGCATATGCCAAACCTAGACAAACTACATCAACAATGAACAGTTGTCACAGATTGAAGCTCAAAATCAGGGATAGAGTGGATAGAAAAAGAACATACTCTCCTTCAAAGATTTTGCATTTTCTTATATTCCTATCTGGATTTAAAATGCTTTGTTTTGGTCTGACCCAAAGTACACAATAAAGCATATGAATGCAGTGAAAGCTTTTTTAATCTGGAAAAAAAAACAATTGTTTAAAAGGCAAAACTGAAATGTCTCAATTTATTAAACATTATTAACATTACTCTAAGCCTTTTATATCCATCACTTGACATATACCCCACCGCAACTTTGTTGGATTTGTTTTGGAAGATCTTTGAAACCAATGTTGCTTTCTTTGCAGGTGACTGCCCTTGTATTCTGAAAGACAGCAGTAAACATCTTACAGCAAACATGAATTGCAGTGGCTCCACACAGGTATTGAACAATCTAGTTTATATGTGGTCTTAAAGGCAATTGGTTGTTTCTGTGATAGTTTACATAATGCTGTATTTAAGGGGTACATAGTGATTAGACATAGTTATTGCAGTTAATTATTTTTAATTTATGGAAGAGCTTTTTAGAACTTCTGAGTTTTTTCATTTGGAAATTGTTCAGAATGAATTGTTTTGAATACTCCGTGTAGATTTATAGGAAAGTATAGATTTGTTGCATTTTAACCCTAGGCTTTAGGTTAGCAAAATGTGAAATTTGATAAAGTGGGTGTACACAGACTCATAACCTGGTGTAAAGAACATGAAACCTGGATTCCTTAGCACCTGGAAAAAGTAAGAGGATCCTAAAGATGATGTCCAACCTCAATATGGGACATCAATAACGGTATAGGAAGCGAGCTTAACAGAGTCATTGGGCCCAGGGGTTGCTCTGCATGGTCATGTAATAGCCAGGGAACATGAAGCTGTTTTACAGAAGCAGGTGTGCCTTATGGTGCAAAGACTGTTCACTCATGATGTTCCCATCTTCCAGGCTGATAATGCCCCCATTTCACCCTAAACAAATTTACATGCAGGACACCAGGATGTCAAGTCACCTCCCAAGGTGTTTTTCAGTTCTCTCTAATCCCCAGTTTTTTCAACATTGGACCTCTGTGAGCAGAGGGGTAAGTAGATTTCTACCTCCATTATCTTTTAAAGAACTGGAGGCTTTTCTTATTGAATGGTCTAGTACCACACAATTCAGGACTTGTTTGGCAGCAGTATTAGTAGGACAGAATCTGTTATGAATACTCCTGATATGAACATAATATTAGGCATTTTATTTATTTTTCTCATTACCATTTTGCCTCCCCACCTTTTTTTTTGTTATGGCAATAAAAGTTCAGTTTAGTCCATTCCCCCATTTGTATGCAGTACTGTGCAAAAGTCTTAGGCAAAAACATGAAAAGCTATTTTCCTAGGCAGTAAGTATACATATGCTCAGAAAAAAAAACACAATTTAATATCAGGGTATATGCAAGCGACACAATGATAAGAAATAACAGAATTTTTTCTGTTCTCCATAAAGTTGGTGACCTCCTGTAGGATGGCTAGAAGAACATAGACTTAGGTAACCAAACCTCTACTCAGGGCCACCCCAGCCATTCTGTGTATTCATTAAATTTCACCACCACTTAATTCATTAATTAGTTATATAATATAATGAAGTACTGAGTAGCCAAACATGGTAAGCTAGGAGTTAAGTCAACAAATACTTGGGTATATTGGATCGTTACTCTGAATACTGAGGCAGCTTTAGGAGAGGTCTTGAAATGGCTAAGCTGACACAGTTTGACATACTTAATATCATAGTTTCATACCAACATGACAATCATCAAAACAATTTTACTTAACTGCTTAAGGCTTTTCCACAGTACTGCATATGTCAAATGCATTTGTAATGAAATGTGAGTAGCTGTTTTCACAGTAAACAAAAATCTCATTTTTAATATTAAACAGAACATAATGACACTGATAACGACAGCCTATAACTTATTGCTAGATAAAAAAAACAATTTTGCAACAGGTTCTCAATTATACAGCTGTAGAAAAAATCAAGAGACCATAGCACAAAATTTAATTTCACTCATTTCTCAATTTATGGGTGTATGTTTGTGAGTAATATATATTTGCAAACTGCAGCCTGGTTCTTCCCTGTTGCTCATTAATGAAGGGCTCCTTTCTTGCTTTATGAGACTTCAGTCCTGCATCTTGAAGACTGATACGAACTGTCCTAGCAGTGCACTTCACACCCGCACTTAATGTTTCCCATTCCTTTTGAAGGTCACTTGATGTCATCCTTCGATTCATGAGAAACTGTCGGATAAATTAGCAGTCATCTCTGGCATTAGGAAGTCGCTTCCGGCCTTTACCTGGCTGGTTTCTGGTCGTTCCTAGTGTCTCCTGCTTCACTTTATTCTTGTGTCCTGCTGTCTTAGAAATTTTGAACCTGGAAGCAACCAGCTGGTCAGCGTAGCCTTCTGCCAGCAGAACCATGATTAAACCAGGATTTAAAAATGCAGATTTAGTTAATAATATAGAGTGGTCACTTAATTTTTTAACATCTGTAAAGACCTCTCTGAGTTTGTTTTCATATGCAAATTGAGTAATGGTTGTTGTAGAGTTCAGAAATTGTGAACCACATATTACAGGGTCCTTCAACTCTGGACCTTGATTCCAAATCCAGGCCTTGTTTTCAGTTCTCCTAGGTAATTAGTTTAATAATTACTGATTCTGATTGGCCACAGAGGCTTTACACCTGGCTCACAGGTAATTCAGCAGTGCTCGGCCCTTGATGACCATGATTTGAATAACCGTGATATATTACAATATTGTCTGCAAGATTTTGTTTAAATATTTATTAAAATTATATATACAACTATATATGTTTCCCAGCGATGGGTTGGCGCCCCATCCTGGGTTGTTCCCTGCCTTGCTCCTGTAGCCTCCGGGATTGGCTCCGGACCCCCCGCGACCCCACATGGGATAAAAATGGATGGATGGAATTATATATATATATATATATATATATATAACTTTTCGTATATATATGTATATAAGCTTTTATATATATGTTTTTCCTGTATTTTTTCTGTTTCGTTGCTTTGGCCTATTGTATGCCTTTTTCCATCCATAATGAACCACCTCAGTGATTGCTGAAAAATCTGTCATTTTTTCCTAATACAATCATTTCCAAATTCAAAAAGCTGGCAAATAGTCTGTTGTCAAATCTGCACAATAGTGAGTTTGTCACCATTCTCCTGAAAATGATGTCCTGTGTTTGGATAGCCTGCCAACACTGTGACACCTTTCAGCCAAACAAAGAGACCGTCTGATTGCTAATAAGATTGCTGATAAGTTAAACAATGTAATAATATGAACAATAATACATTTTAAAAAGCTAAATTACATTGGAAGCACACAGGGAAAGCTTTCTTATTAAAATTCAGGTATTTGGCACGTTGGAGAGTCTAAGGAGATTTATATAAGGAAACAGATTAACAAATTTACTTCATCAAATTCAACAGATATCCTGATATGCATTTTCAATTCATGAAGGACTGTTTGTCCAATTTATGACTTGAGAGACATCTCTATATGAGAGTGTGTGTGTGTGAGTGTGTGTGTGTGTGTGTGTGTGTGTGTGTGAGAGAGAGAGAGAGAGAGAGAGAGAGAAAGAGAGTTCGGTTTTAACCTTATCCCTGCATTCCCATGTGCTCCCTCCCACACTCCAAGGACACGTGCTGTGGGTGTACTGGTGTGTGCTCCCTGTGATTTGCTGGCACCCCATTCAACGTGTCCCTGCCCTGCAGCCTCCAGACTCACCCCCACCCTGTACAGGATAGAAAATGGAATGCATTAAATTCTACATTATGCTGATGCATTAGAAAAACCTGGTGTGTTCTAAATGAATTATTTTAGCATTTTATTGCCTAACCATGAAATCATGAAAAAGTAATGTTATGATGAGCAATTTTTTTGTCTATTACTTATAAATAACACAGCATTCCAAAGAGTTTCTTTTAATTTACTCTGTACAGTAACTGCATAATATAGGTCATGCTACAATTTGTTGACAAACATATGCAAAGCCTCTTCTTAGGTGCGAATGCAGAATTACTCTTAGAAAACATGACTACAGGTGAACCAGCATCACCATTTCAGCTCAAACCTGTACCCCATGTCTCATCACCCTCTTTTCAGTTCATTGGTTGCAGGAATTATCCAGATTGAATGTATGAGTTAAACTGTCTCTGATGCCCATTCTGTCTATTTAATGAAGAGCATCCCCTTCACAAAACAAACCCATCCTCACTTTTGTGGTGAAACTGAAAGTAAGGGCAACATGCATGAAGACTGAGCTGTAAAGAAGACCTGCTCTCCACAGCTCACATGACAGGGCTGTTTTGTAAACTCTATGAGAAGAGCATATTTGGTTAAAATGCACATTACTTTTCTAGTTAAAAAAAACAAAACTAAGCTAAAACCTTGCATGTATTAATAACATTAAACCTAAACCAATTAGAATATTTTGGACTTCCATAATTGTTAACAATGTATTCTCTACAGGGACTGTTTCAGCAATGGACCAAAACCTATAGGAAACCTTCTTTTATTAACAAAATCTAATCTATATTTATTTTCACCTTCATTATGGAGAAGAGGGCACCTCTGCAGTGGGGCTTAGAAGTTCAGTAGATGTCTAACATTAGTATTTCAGAATAGGGTTCATGTCAAATACATTGACACATCATAAACATGTCAGCTGCCATTGTTTATAGCAAGTAAGTAGTGTTAACATTTTTGGTACTTTGTGTAAAAAACTACTTTTTCAATGTAAATGTTTTACTGTGAATTATATTTAAATCCTGTCTGAAATGGGATTCTTTATACATGCTCTTTTCTGTCTCTCACTTCTGTTCTGTAATTGCTAGCTTTTCAGGTTTTTCCCAAAGACGATTTTGTGTATGAAACGCCACCTGTAAGTCTGCTAAACTCTAAAGCCTTTGAATGGTGTACCAGGTGTGTGCAGACATACAGGCAACCCCCCCCCCCCCACACACACACACAAAGAAACATGAGCTAACATCATTTTCACAAATAGTATCACACAAAAAGTCATTTATAATGCAATTGCCTCTTTAATAACATTTTGAAATACCATTATGTCTCAACTGTGGTCCTGAGAGACCTCAGTGTATATTGGCTTTGTTCCCAATAACCTCTTAATTAATAAGGGTTGATTGGGTTGTTGCAAATTAAACATTTTGCATCTATTGACCCTTAGAAGATGCTGAAAGGTATTTTGCACAAGTATTTTGTATTTTTATGCAAATAAATTAGTGTTACATAAAATTGCTTGACTTGGTTTGTGTACATCAAACAGAAATTCAATGAGTCCCTAATTTAATTGGGATTAGCAACTCATTTAGTTGCTTAATTATTTACATTTCCATCCATACATTACAAAAACAGGATTACCATGTCTCTATTGAATTGTGCACCCTTAAAGAAAAAAAGTTTTGAATCAAATAGACAAACTGTACTGTGATCGATAATCTATTTGAACAAAAATCCCACATATGTGCTATATTATTAATTATATCTGTCCTCACAAAAATTAAACAAACAGTTTAATTAATTACTTCAGCAGAAATAAAATTTCAGGAATTATGCTTTTTTAGCTCAGGTTAAAATTCTACTGTGAGAGCAACAGGGCAACAAGCCATACGCAATGTGTCGTCCTTTCTGAAGCTTCCCCAGTTAGCCTGAGCAGCCCTGTTCCTACCAATCCAGCGTCCTCCGTCCTCTGCAGAAAGTGAGCAGATGCCCCATGGCCAGAAAAACCTGGAGCACTAAGGCTTGCCATGGTAATTCAGCTCAGTTTTATATCCTGAGCTAGTCTGACAGCCAGGTTATGGGAGTCTAAGGCACTAAGCCTTGGTCTACAGTGCTCTGTACTGAATGGAGCCAGGGCGTTGCACAACCTGGAGGTTCACTGGATCAAGGTGCGATCACAGAATGGTTTACATTGTTCAACAGCAATGGAAAGCGGATCACGGTGCCAAAAAACATGTATCAATTTTCTTGAATGTTTTGTGCCAGTCATCTGAAAATGAAAGTCAGAGTCTCTGGATTTTTGTTGTAATGATTTTTTTATGATGTGCATGAAGTGGCTTTGCCTTTATAAACCAATGCAAATATGAATTGTTTTTCTTTTTTTATATTATGACTCTGAGGTGTTCTTCAGCCAAAACAATATCACATCTTGGTTATCAGGAATTTCAGTTTCCACTTCAGAGAGGAATATGAAGCTAAGTTCTGATACTGACCCTAAGGGGTTACTTGGGGAGTGAAGACATTGTGTGAGTCTGTGTTATCTCCGTGAAATCTGCACTTTTTGATTGCACACCATTATCTGTGGCGAGACATCTATGCAGTGAAGCATTTCTGCATGGCCCTTGCTGTGTTATTGGCAGTTACAAGTGACCATCATGTTCCTTGGTGGTAATTTTGTGAAAACCAGCACATATGGCAGATAAAGTGCCATATGCCATACAGAATATTTTTGGCTGTTGTTTCCATTTGTATAATTGCTGGATCTGATATAAAAGTGCCTCCTTATTAATTTATTCTTTCCTTGTCTTTCCAGAAGGACTATTCCATGCAAATATGTTGCAGTAACTTAATTTAATATGCACTGTGAGTAGTAGCAGTGATTTCAGAGTTACTTAACTGCAGCAAGACGAAGAAATGTAACAAACTGCCTTTTCTCTTCTTTCCTATCTTTCAGTTGTTACAATTATTTTAGCTGACCTATCCTCAAAGAAATGCGCAAATTATATACTGTAAAATAATGCTTTCACTTATTAAAGATTATCACTGCTTAGCCTATGAAGATCATGGAAATTCATGGTACCTGGAGGCACGTCCACGCTCAAATGAATTCAGTTCCCAAAACCATTTTATCCATGTAATGCTATTTCAGTGTAGAATAAATACTTACCTTCACAAATGTTATTACATTTCTTAGAATTCAACATTTATCTGCACGCCCATCTACATACATACAGCATTGAAACTTGCACACTGAAGTGAAACCACATATATATACAATGTTGTAATAATATTTACTACAAAATAACGAGGCCTGTGGGAGTAAATGCAAATTCAATTTTCTGTCAAAACGCTACGTCTCAAAGGAATCATTGGTTAGGGTTACAGTCTCAATGCACCAAATTCCTACAACAAGACACTCAATTTTGGTTAACATAGTGAACCCTTGAGCCTGTTGTAGACTAAAATACCAGTGCAAAAATATTTTTACATTGTTAGACAATCTACATTTACAAATATAGTTTAACCATGAGAAATTACATATACATTACATATATTGCATATATTCTTAGGAATCAAACAAGAATAGGAGTCAATGACCAGAATAAGTGCTTTGAAGACGGACTGATCGTTGGATAAACTGTATTCATGGAGTTGTCATTTGATTACAAACAAACAAATTAATAATCATAAATGATACATTAATATTCACATATTATACATACATAATACATGAGTTACATGTTTTTTAAATCTTTATATGGCTCTTTAAAGAGACCTTTTTCTGGGACTGTGCCTAATTATACAGCTAATTAAAAAAAAACGGAATGATCTTTACATGAATGTACATGATTTACAAACAGGCAGGAAATATATGAGGTTGATATGAAAATAATGCTCCTGATCAATTAGATGACTAAAAATTGACTTACATGACACACATGAGCACAATTTTGAATAAATTTTGTATTCTTAAATGAAAAAATATTTTTTTGTTAAATATAAAAACATAAAAAATAAAGTAAAATAAAGGTTGATCTTCATAAATGGAGAGTAGAGTCATTTTTTTTACGGTTTCTTTTTTTATTTGCTTTTCAGGTGATCCTCCAGGCCAAAGGATACACAGGCCTTGATTCCTTAATATGCAATCTGTGATGAATACATACTTCATATAAACCAAAAGAGGAATTGCCTGGAAGATGCAGCAAACTGAAAATGGTCAGATAAATATGTTGCTGTGCATTTTATGAAAGACTTGATAATTATTGCAGCGTAGGTAATAGGTTGTATAACTGCTCTGAGTAATTACAATCTACTACATGCACTACTGATATTAAACACAATGTATTAAAGCAACGCAGAAATATGCACGGGTTTTAATATCAATAAAACCACGTCTCCTTTACTCTGCCCTGCAATCCCCCTGAAATGTGAAAAGTGGGACACAATGTCTTTCCCAATATTAAATATATACATTCATTTAATTCTGGAAAATTCTAACAGCACGATGTGAGTTCTTACTCATACTGCAAGATGTTTTCTGTATACATTCCCTATAGTTTGGCCCCAGTCTAAATTATTTTATTGTACAGCATTACAGCAATCAAAAGTAAAACATATTGCCAAACGTGCTGTAATCATTCTCAGAAAAAACAAGGAGTTTTATCACAAGTAAAACTCATATCAAATTGAAATAGCCATTAAATTGTGATTGTATTACTTTTTATCTGCTAAATCAGCCAAAACAAGAATTACATTTATCTCAAATGTGAAATAAAATATATGTATCATCAAAGTGAACAAATGCATTCAATCGTTGTTCAATAAAAACAGTTTGATGGTTATTCTAGCATGTCAAAGCTATATATTGCCATACAGATTTTATTACAGTGATCAGGCTTGGAAAGGATGACCGATGGTGTCTTCATAGGCGATGATGAGTCTGTTTGGCCTAAAAAGCTGCTCGGAAAGTTTACTACTGTACAGGACATTATCCTCATGATTTTAAGTTCGGCAACAGAGGTATGGGGGCAGATCACAGCTAGGGACAGTGCTGTCGACACAAGTATATTTACAGTTTGCAATTTCACCAATTTTATGTGACTAAATAAAAGAATCAAGTAGTAAACATTTTGGTTTCCACAATTCTTGATTGACACCATATATTTTATATATTATATATAATTGTAAATATTTCTGTTGTATGTATGTGTATACATATATGTATATATAAAAATATATCAGGGATAAAATACATTAAAAGAATCATTCCAGATTTCTTAACTTCCATGAGTGAGAATGAAAAATAAGCAACTTTTACACATAGCATCTTTGAAATCTTTTATTTTGTAAATAATTTATTATAAAAGTACATAGTTTGGTTTTATTACCTGCTGCTTTACTTTTTCATTTAGAAAACAAATGTATAGTACATAGTTTATATCGTGTTCTAAATAGCCTATGTTTATATAATTATAGTTGTTTACTTTTCGTTATTATGACCTGTTATGTATTTTATGCAATTGCCCTGATATTTAAAGCCAGTTAGACTGAGACTATATTATTTGCAAATAGCAGGAGGTCAAAGTATTAATCAATGGGTTTATGACTACTTCCTAATTGCTGCATGGTAATTACAATGTAATTACAAAGTTATGACCAATACTGTTAGGACAGTGGTTGCTGTGAAACCAGCTCGTCTGAGACCTTGCCTGTTCCTAATTTCTTAGAAAGAGGTTTTTAATAATTATTATATGCTTCTACAACAATATATCAGACAGTTGGAATACATCTGACATTTACCATATTTTTTCTGTAAAATAACAAAAAGCCCTACATGTAATGCGCGAAATGTCTAGTGCTCAAGCAATACTTGGACCAATCGGATGCTTACAGATGATTCAGGCGTTTCATGAAGGTAGCATAAATCATGTAAGGAAATGACTGTACATGAATATGTTATTATAAGAACTGATCATGATTTACTGGAAGTAATTGGTTTGCTGTCCATATTCTAAAAATTTCTTTGTTCAGGTTATGTCCTGTTAGTCATAACTATGCTCATGTCCAACAAAATTTAACTAAAGACTTTTTTTTGCATTGATCCGATACAACTATAAACTGTGATAAACTGTTCACGATGTATCAGTGCACAAACTGTTTATACAGAGTAAAGATATGCCTTAGGAAATTTCGTATTGGGTCTGCAGTAGCCTAATTTATCGAGCTCTGAAAAATCACACTTAATACAGTTGTCTATTCATTTATTAAAACGACTTTAGATTTCATTCAAATTTGGAGGATATTTCACAAACCTCAAACTGCTGGTCTTCAGCTCGTTTCGATACCTTATACGATGCAATTCCACGATTTGCGTGTGAAATTTCATCAAATAGCGGTCGGCTTGGAATGGGTTAAAGGGAGGAGACAGGCACTGACGCGCCTCATTGAGCAAATGATGCGAGGCTAACAAAAAGTGTGTATCTGTGTGCCTGGCAGCCAGTACACCGAGTCCATCTGTACTATTATGCGCCCTATAACGAATGGACGATCATAGACGCTGTAATTTTCAACTCGCAAGAAGATGTACTGAGTAAACGGATAGAATAAACGATACGCTCTAGCTTTTCAGGCACATCATTTAAACATTGCGGATTGTATTGCTTTCAACAAAACGGTGAGTAGCCTACGCTTTAATTTAGAACTGCTCTGTAGTAAAAATTGTCACACATGTCAACTATTATGTGGTGCTCTGAGAAATATACAAAATATAACAACGGTTATAGTCAAAACTTTACACTCTATATTTTTAGTTACAACTAGGCTCCTGAATCGTATTAAAATAAAAGTATCACCTTAAATATCTGATGATATAACTTCAGTATTGTTATAGGATATGAATGTGAAAATTTTATAGATATGATTGAGTCCAATAATCTTGTTTGGATGAAATGCATATTTATTGGACCTTTTGTCTGATTTCCCCCAGTGATACTGCGACCTTTATACGAAAGAAGGAAAAAAGAAGAACCTGTACAACTTTTATTTTTGTCGAACCGCCAAATACAATAGACATAACATGTTAGTAATTTTTTTTGTTATTCTTTGCAAAATGACGATTCCGATGTGCTCCAAATAGTGCTTATTTTACATGAGGCGTATTTACGTAGTATTTTGGTAATACCACTGGTTCTGTGCGACAAAAAAAAATGACATAGAAGGTACAGTTTCCAAAACCGAGCGATCGATAGTATAAATTATTGTATTGGTTTTATTATAAATCCAAATAAAATTGAAACCTTTTATTCTGTATAATCTCTATATAATTTAATATATACACAAATAATTTGTTTTTATTTTATGCAAGTATTTTGTGTTTGAGATGCATATCTTACACGACACAGCATATGCACTTGTATAATTAGGCGCTTGATCCATTCAAAACTTAACGAAGTTAAACTGACATGTTGACATCTCTGTTTTGAGTTTGAAAAATATTTGATGATATGTAAAAACTTATTTACTTATATTTCTTATTTGTAATTTATTTAAAATACAGTTAACATTTATATTGATTTTATACTAAAGTGAAACAACATTTCGACTACTGAAGGTATACGTTAATTTTGTCATGTATTTTATGTTTTATTTTGCTGGAACATTAAACCTCTTGCCTGACGCAATATTTTAAGCAGGCCTATTGACTATATCATATGAATCGCTTAAAGATTATATTACATTTCGTTTCCCTTTAACCTACTGATAGGCGTGCTGCTTTAATTAAGGTCTCTGAGGGAAAGTGGTGGATTATGGTAATGAGGAGACGCACGCTCCGTCGTGTATAGTGGAGTTAAAGGTTAGCTGTCATGAGATCAGTGACTTTGACAGTCCGTTTGAAATCCATTCGATATGCTTTGCGAGCGGCCTCGATTTATTTCGTTATTATTGTCGTGTCCTCGGAGAGTGTTACATTCAAATAAATAAAACCCATGTGGCCAGACGCTTAAATTGTAATGTGATATTAAATGCATGTAACGAATACGACGGACAAAAAACCTTGTAGCCCTGTAGTGTTACTACTACTACTATTACTATTACTACCAGTACTACAACTACCACTACCACTACTACTTCTAATAATAATAATACTAATAACAACAACAACAATAATTATAATCACCTTTATCACAGTTGTAAATGTCTACGGCCTAACACACATAACTTGAATAAAGGGCGGGGGGCTGTTAAATTTCGGGAGAAATGTGTGAATTGAGATCTTCGACTTTTTATAATGCCGAAAAGTCAATTATATAAACTGTTCCCTTGACACTGAGATTTCTTTTGTTCGAATGGTTATGTACTTAATCTCCTAGGAGGCAATAATGGAGGAATCCGCTTCACAAAAACTGGTGTGGGATGGAGATGCCAAGGTTGTCCAGCAGTGTCTTACGGATATTTTAACCAGCGTGTACACGACTTGTGACATACCAGAAAATGCCATTTTTGGACCTTGTGTTTTGAGCCACACTTCATTGTACGACAGCATCGCTTTTATTGCGCTCAAATCTACGGACAAGCGAACTGCGCCTTACATTTTTAGGGTGAGAATTTATCAAAAATATTAATTATTACAATTATTGTGCTATATATACATTATTGTTGTTGTTGTTGTTGTTGTTAGTGTTATATTTATGAAATCAGTGACCTAATTATTTAATTTATACTATTCTATTATTAAGTATTTAGTAAATACTTAATAGATCGTGCTATGTGGGTGTGTGTGTATGCATGTGTGTGTCTGCAGATTAACTAAAATTAAGCACTCTCCTTAATGACTGAGTGAGGTTCTACTTGAATCACAACAGGTGATGATGATGATGGTGATGATGATGACGACAGCGACATTGGTCTAATGACTGCTTTGTGCAGGTGGACACTTCAACAGCCAGCTGCTCCTCTGATGGCCTCATGTGGTTACGGTTGGTCCAGTCTGCCAGGGACAAGGAGGAGCAAAACCTGGAGGCCTATGTGAAGAACGGTCAACTGTTCTATAGATCCCTGAAGCGAATTGTGAAAGACGATGAGTTACTGGTGTGGTATGGGAAGGACCTGATTGATCTCCTGCTGCTCAGTTTTAGCAGAGCTCAAGCAAAGAACAAAGGTAAGGGGAAAACACTGGGGGCATATTTCTCTATTATATCTTGTAAATAAATATTGTAAATGAATCTATTTTAATCTTACACCTCTTGGTGAGCATCATGGATGGCCATTATAGGTAAAATGTACAGATTTTCTGCACATTAGAATTTAATGTTATTTCAATAGAATCGATGATTATACTAAAATTTGCCAAAATTCCAGATGCTGGAAGGAATTATTCACTTCCATATCAAATTTGACTATAAACTAGTAAAAAACCTCTACTGAAATTAAAAAAATAAATGACCTTTCTCAAACATGCAAAGCATTCCAAATAAAACCTTACTCGGATTATTCATTAGATCGATTTTGCAATAGGTGGGCAATTATTACAGCAAAAAAGCATGAGAAATTTTATATTTACAGGACTTTTGAACATGTCAATTCCATATTAATTATATCTACCATACCAACAATGTCGTCAGTGTTTGAAATTCTGTTTGTTTTATTGTCAAAAGGTATCTTCTTTGGAAATAACCTACTGTATATGTCTCCTGTATTTTAGGATCACCTCCATATGTGTGTGCAGACTGCAACCAGCGATTCCAGTACGAGTTCCCCTTCCTGGCTCATCTGAGATTTCGTTGCACGAAAAGACTGCAAAGCATTCGCAGCCTAAATGAGGACTCCAAACATAATTGCGAGCAAGCTAATATGGCTCTTGCAAGGTCTAGCCCCAAGTTGCCCAGGTCAGAGGTCTCTCTTAACTCACAGGATGGTAAACCTTCCATGGACTTCCACAACTTAGCCAGGGATCTTGAAAATAACAGGACCAGTCCAACAAATGATAAAGATGCTGAAATTAGGAGCGATAGCAACAACAAGAGGAAATTTTCTGATATAGAGGACAACAGGAATGGAAGCTTGTCGCAGCCTTTCAAGTCAAAGGAAGATTTAGTGAACTCGGCACAACCGTACCTAGGGGCCTATGCTTTGGAAGGGAACAGGCAGACATTTTCTCACTCTATCCTTGAAAGTCCAGAAAGCAAAAGGAGTGCTTTCACTGAGGTCAAGAAAGCACTGCAGAGCCTCAAACACGGTTCCAAAAACCTGAGTTCCAACACCGAAAACAAGGGCATTGGAAGGCCAAGCAGCGGCCCGTCAGAAAAGCATCTGAACATTAGGCAGGTCCTGACAGAGACACAGCCACAGTGCCGCATCGAGAGCTCCTCACTGGCCAGCGCCTTCACCTCTGTGTCTCAGGCCATCAGTGGCTCGGAGAGGAAGAGTGCTTTCAGCCAGCCAGTGCGTTCCTTCACACAATTATCGCCCCTGGTCATGACACCGAAGCTTCTCCCCTCTGTGGACTGTCACCCAGCCATTCAGGACGCCATCTCCTCCAACAGACTCTATCAGCCCGAGCACCTGACTGCTAAGCTCCAGAGCTCTGAGCTAGGCAGCAATTGTCCGATTCCAGCTGGTATCCCCAAACAGAGCCCCTTTCTTTATGCAACAGCGTTTTGGCCAAAGACCTCTGGACCTATCCAGCTGCAGATGGCTTCTGCGCTCACTCTTCTCCCTCCATCCTTCACCTCGCTCTGCCTCCCTGCCCAAAACTGGTGTGCCAAATGTAACGCTTCTTTCCGCATGACCTCTGACCTGGTCTACCACATGAGGTCCCACCACAAAAAAGAATACGCCTTGGAGCCCCTGATAAAGCGGCGTAGAGAGGAGAAGCTGAAGTGTCCCATCTGCAACGAGTCGTTCAGGGAGCGACATCACCTCTCCCGGCACATGACGTCTCACAACTAGCTTTTTTTGTGGAAATGCTCATTCACTGACATTATTCATCGCTACTATCAAAATGGGATTATTGTTTATATGGAGTCACAGTCTTCTTTTCAGAAGGATATTGGGTTTTTTTCCCCCTCAAATGTCATGTTTTCAGCATATGCAAAAGCATTTTGACCATGGAAAAAAAACTAAACACTTACTTTGGGAATAAATGAAATGCTAATTATGTATGTAGATGTTGTATTTTATATTTACAGAAAATAAATAAAGTGTAGGTGCATTTCATTGGATATTTTTTCATGTTATTAATTAAGGGTTAATTATTGAAATACGTTGGATTATGATGTCCGATTATATGAGAGTGCATGTAATATTAAATAGGTTGATTTAATATGCAGTCTATAAAAACATTGTAAATAACAGTTTTTTTGTTTTTTCTTTTTCCCAGATATAAAGTGTAATATTTTGTGTGTGTGTGGTATAGTTTCAGTGTTTCTTCATTTTGCTGAAATTTACTACATGATACTTAATCTAATCATGTTGAATGCTTTCACAATAAAATAGCTTTATTTTCATCAATTTCGAATAACTATACTGCGCTCTTCGTCTGATTGCTCACCCAGAACATTTTCCTAACGCCAATCACCACGGAAGGCTAAGTAATACGGAAATCATCGCAAGTTTTGCGACCGCAAGTTCTGTGGGAAGAAACTGTACTTTCGGTTTTAGTTCGTTGTTTCTCACGTGTTTGAATACATAAAATTCCATATAAAAGGCACAACATCTACGATTTTCTTCAGCTGCGAGTTTTAAAACGCCACTTTTAGAATAATTACAGAAAACAACAATAACAATATGTACTTAACTTTTACCTAGCGATAGTGTTGACTGCTCTGGGGTAAATGTGATATTGACTTGAAAAATAATATACACAATTTAAACAAAATATTCAGGTGTAGGAAGCATGACAATACTACTACTACTACTACTACTACTACTACTACTAATAATAATAATAATAATAATAATAATAATAATAAAATAAGTAGGCTAGAGACATTAAATGAGACAATGTGCCCCGAAGATCATTGTTGTGTCTTTGCTAAACACAACAATGGTTCAAAAGTCAAATGAAATAATATAATTCTGGATTTGTCATTTCATTAAACAATATATAAATTGTACTACCGAATCATATGTGCGGTCTGTAACCGAATATAAAATGAATTCTTTGAACAGAACAATTTTCGGTCCAATTTGTTTGGATCCTGAACAAATTAGCGCAACTAAAGCGACTGAAGCAGAAAATTGAAACCAGCCAGAAACCACTATTCTTCTTCTTCTTCTTCTTCTTCTTATTATTATTATTATTATTATTGCTGTTGTTGTTCTTGTTCTTGTTGATGCTAATGACGATGAAGATTGTAGTGTAGAAAATTTTCCACTGATTCCCGTATCAGAGGAATTACTCTGACCAGCTTAACAGACGTGCGGGAAGAGCAGAATTTGACGTTAATTTCTCTTATGAACGGAATCTAATGTAATCGATCAATACAACGTGTACGTAGCCTACACTAACCTGTTGTTTTCGTACCGGTACTTCAGCCAAACAAATATGAATCGGTCAGGCTGTTCGCCAGCCGTGCTTATCACCTGAACACGAACTACTATATTTATTCATTGAAAAATTTTTAAACACAAAAATATATTGAATTAATCGCTTCACACCTACTAAACAAAGTAAAATGGAGGCATTTGTGACACATATCGTTGAGGTAAATTCCCTTCTTAAACCTTAATTATTAAAATTGCAAAAAATTTAAGCGTTATATATATTTATATGTGTGTGTGTGTGCGTGTGTGTATGTATATAGTATTTAAATAACTTTACTTACGTATGTCCTACATACACCCTAATATTGCGCAAATCGACAAAGTCATCCAAAAAACAGCTAAACAGTGACCCCAAGCTTTCGTTTTGTGTAATTCAGACTGTACTTGACTGTACCGTAAAATAACACAGCGAATCAGTTTGAAATTAACGCATTTATCTTTAGGATGGATATATATATATATATATATATATATATATATATATATATATATATATATATAGAAAATATGAATATAACAAACGAGATTACTACAACATTTATATTTGAGACAATAGTTTCACACATATAACAT